>OZ018309.1:968491-1404582 GCA_963969455.1 Arge pagana
GATACCAAGGCAACGAAAACAATTCGTCACAAAAATATTCGGCTTTTCTGGGAAAAATGTAGTGCATCGTTGGTATTCCTCCCACGCGTTACGGCCTACAGGTTTCAATTGGAAACTCGTGGTAGCTTGCCACGTGCAATTTTTCACGAATTCGTCGAAAAATTAATCGAGTATTCTCGGTACAATGCTAATAATTCTGTCGTTTGAACGGTATTCGTGATAATTGTGTTTCGATTATTATTTCACATGTACATATTTCGTGTCATTCCGATGTGCCGAATGCTCAAAACGCGCATCAAGCTTTTTCGACTAGTTTTATTCCACGGTAAATTAAATTTCATCAGTTCAATTCGAACTACAGTTACGTACTGTGATATCGGATGGTCAGAGTCCAATAGGAATTTCGGAGAACCTGTTTGCGAGTGAAACCTACAATAACGCTTTTTTTCCTCGGTCGAGGGAAATTACCGCGGCTCGGGAATCATGGACTTTTTATTTATTCATCGAGTACGCGAGAATAAGGCCATTCGTGATTTGATCGAACGAAGATTTGAAAATCTATCAAATGAGCCGCACGTTCGTTTTTAGAACACGCCGCGCGTATGAATTCTAATAACAGCTGACGTCCGTATGTTTTTCGCACGCGCGAGCTCGCTGTGAAACGTCCCCGTAGTAGCGTTCGCTATCGAGTCGAGTTTGATCGACCACGCGCTGCACGTCCTCCTCTGTCCGGTTTGTCCACCGTTTCCACGTGTACCGCGGATCCGCCGCTCTGTTATCTGCGATAAAGAGTATCTACCTGTTTTTTTCGACTTTTTTTTGGAAATGATGCGAATGAAATATCCCTTCAAATTTGCTACTGCGATCAACTATTTTAGTTGTTGTTTTTGCAACAAAAGTTCAAAACGCGAAAACAATCATTGCTTTGCTGTATTTGCTTGTTCTTGAGTTATCCGCAAAACTGGTGCCTTGCAAATTATTTCGGATCCGATAATTTGCACGCGCTCTACTTTACCGACCAGAATCTACGCGCATCTAGCTACGGAACCGGACAACTCAGGTTTCACGCCGATAAATGATGATAATTTTTCTCGCGATATATTTAGTCAAATCTACATCCGGTATCCTGCCTTACGTACATAATGGATAAAATTTTCAACATTTTTTGCGTCACAGGAAATACAATCTCGCCGTCGCTGATTCACTCCAATATACATATGTATGTAAATATGTGACGTGAGTAAATAAATTATCGAATTTCGAAGTCTTTGGAGCGCGTACGTTTATTGGCGTTGAATGGATCGATTTATACTGCATACACAATATGCAGTATCGTCCCAAACACCGCGCGCGAGTGTTTTGTTTTTAAATACAGTCCTAACTCAACTTGGTATGGCGACCAGGCAAAAAGTCGAATTTATTGACAAAAATGTCCCAGGCGACAGGGCAACCGCGAATCACACGATGATCGTCCTTACAACTTTAATATCCGCGACGGTGAACAACCCAAGTTCCAGCAGCGATACCTAGTCGCACGCGTACGGTTTATTTCGATTAGTTTTTATCGAGCATCGATTATAAACGTTACTTATTTTAGCCGGAACAGCTATAGAAGAGCCGAGTACTTGAGGTGCGACCCGATGCTCGTGGCATGGCTTCGCCGTATCTACATAACGCGAACGCGACGTACGACCAACGGATATACGATATACATACACGTATGCACGTAAGAATAGCAGCAGCGGTGGGATGTAAGCGCGAGTCTCGGATCTTGAAAAAGTCACGACTTACGAACAACCTTAAACTTGGTCGTTAACCTTGACTGTCTGTTCGACCTCCCTCCCGCCCACCGTCCTGTCTGCCACCTCCCTCGCGCTCCCTCTGCTTCCCCTCCCGTCGCCACCCTCTCTCGATCCGCGGCCATCGTGGGAGCTCGTGCTCTCTCTCTCTTTCTTTATCTTTCCTCCTCTTCTATCTCTTCACCTCTCTCGCTCGGCTCCGTCGTTCTCTCGCTCCGTCTTTGTCCTCCGCTCTAATCAATCGTTTCTTTGTTCTTTCGATTGTAATTCGTGCCACCGCCGCCGTCTTGATTAATAAACTCGAATATACTTCCCTTCGCGACGTCTCCGCCATCCGTTTGGTGGTTATCCCCTTTGTCCATTTCTACCGTCACCGATTTTCCTCCCCTCTTCGTCTCCTCCCCCCCCCCCCCCCCCACCCGCTACTCTCGTTTGTTTCGAGCGAATATCTCTGCTCAACGCGATTCATTCATCGCACCTATTCGAACCTGTCGTCGTTTCGTCATTGTTTTGCTAGATACGATTCCCGAGGATAGAATTGATCCGTTTACCCCCGCTGGCAGCCTCGCGTATAATACACGTATGCCTGTTGTATTCCTCGTCTGTATGCACCGCGACGACTCACCGACTCCGCGTGGGACGCGCCTGCGCGAACGAATTCTCCGGCGCATCGCCTCGTACGTGTTCGCACCACACAGAGAAAACTCTACCAAGGATGCATATTCGAAGAATATCTCGCGCGCGCTTGTTCTTGATATTTGGGTTTCACCCGTTGCGAATCGCAGGGTGACTCGTTCATGAAAGTAACCTCAATGATGAAGGTTGAGAAAAGGAAAGAGTGCGGTGTTCTCTTTCCAGTTGTACTTTTACCATTCTCGCGACTATAACGATTCAGTTGGGATCAATAACTTATTTTTAGCATCTCCAGATCGATGATTCCCTATTCTACTTAACAGTTTTCTGTTCTATAACGATTTCAGTTTTTTTCCTTTTCACTTTTATCTAGTGAAACAATTTTGAAATAAAGTTTCTCATTGATATCTTCCTGTAACGAGGATTGGATATGTTTGGTAAAAGGAAAAAAACATTCTCAACATTGCAATTCAACTAGTACCTACTTAGGTATGCGAGAGTATTAGGATCGTTATCGAACGTAATGTTCTCGTTCTCGACAAATTCGCTTCAAGGCAGCAACGTAGGTTTGGAGTAGTCGGAGAATATTTACGGCATCTTTTGACTGGTGTAAATGTTTAGTGATTCCTTGTTCAGCCAATTGACACGAGGCACGGCGGTAACTAAACGTGAAACGGTCAGTCTATACTCGCGCGTTGTTTGCGCTCTACCCACGACCACGCAGCGCTTGCTCAGCATTGCAAAGTCATCAATTGCTGGAAGCGCGACAAGTCGCGAATTCCTGACCGGACAGACGTGAGCAAATCGCGTATTCGCGTCGCCTGTTATTTTGTAATTAAAGTTCAACTATGGCTGTCAGCATTCGTTATTATAAAGTTAAACGTGTCACGATCACGGTCCGTTCGTTCCCCGTCCTTGTCCCACACTCCGATTACTTTGGTAGACATCTTTGATCACTTCTGTTACAATACCCGCCATTTGTCGCAGCTGCCCCGCACATCCACGATTTCTTGTCAGACTTGTTAGTCGGGATCGTAAAAGTTTTTTTCGACATATTTTCCCTAGTTTATACATAGATTATAGTTTATAGGCTTCTTCCATCCGTAGAGTCGACTAAAATATCAACAATTCGAAGCACTACCATCGACCTTCGACGATCATGTACCAATCCAGTTCCAACTGAAATATCACTTTAACTATGGTAATTTGACGTGCTATGTAGCTACTTCAACGTGAACTCTTTCTTCTCGTTAACATTAAAAAAAAAATGTTGTTTACACGTGAAATACGGCGCATTCGTAAACTCCTTCCTGAATCGAGAAGATTTTTCAAGGTCAGCGGTAAAAAAGGTACATATGTGTGATGATTCGATGGAAATTAAGACTCGAAATATCATTCCTGTAAAATGAGGGGTTATTCGAAAACGCAGATATACTTATTGTGTGAATATTATCGTGGCGTGACGAGTTTTGATAATAGATCTAGTCTCACGTGAGCCACTGCGAATTCATTTCTGGAAATAGCACATATCACTTGCGTAGCATATATCAGCAATGATATATCTGCGCAGACTTTATCTCAACGGTAGCCGTGGCAGTAGCGGCTAGCATTCATTACGAAACACCAGAATTTCTTGTCTGCGAATGGATGAATGTTTTTATAACCGTAGTTGCAATGGCCGATGCTAACCGATCGAAACATTGCGGTCAATGATTACCGCTCGACGGTCGCTAACATGTTTTACGAAGGAATTAAGAACAAAGCACAATATAGCTTATAAACGAGCGTTTTCCTTGAAGAGCGAACTGCGTCGTGTGACACGAGCTATCTATCGGCCACTAATGACACTCGTATTGCTGCTGCCCCCTACGATTATCAGTACACTGCGGGATCATTGGGCTCGAATGCGCGCAAAAAATCACCTCCGTCAGCTCATTTTTGCCGATACGACGCGTTTCGTGACTCGAAACTGTTTTTCTTGCAGTAGAAAAACGTGCGAAATATTTTCGATGCACCTGAAGCTGCCTACTTTGATGGGAAGTTTGTATATCCAGCGGTTTAATATTATTGTCGCGAAAACTCGAACAAACAGGTACCAAAGCGTTGACCTTGAAAAGGCTGAAGTTCTAATAACGTGAGGAAAAAGGTATTTGCCGTCGAGGATTCTGTAGTACTACTATCTGGCGTGCCCCAAAGTAGGTATATGGGTACACTTTGCTAGGTACACCTTACGTGTCCACCCTATTCACACCGGGGAACCCTGACGTTTCGGTAGCGCGAACTGGTAGGTCGGCGGGGCATTTGTAAGGGGCCATTCATATGAAATGACCAAACCTGCGTCGTCGAGCCTCTAGTCACTTTTAAGATCACGCTGTTGCTGTTGAGAGCTGGTGTGCTTGGTGTCACGATACGATTGTTTCTTTCGTCCAGAAAGTGGATCGTACTTCTCACGCGTAAACTTACGTGTTCTCGTTGCTTCTGTAATTAGGTACACTTTTCTCTTCTCGATCCGTGAACTTTCATTTTATCGCCTCGTATATTTCACTATCTTGTTTTCCACGCCACGGCGAGAGTTCGCGGTGAGAAAACTCGTTTCGACGACGAAAGAAAACGAAAGAGATTTCGCAACGCGACACTTTATTTTCCCCTGTTTCGCAATTCTCGTCCGTATTTTTCACCTCGCGCAATTTAAAACGCCTCTTTCACCACATGAAAAAAGTTTTTCAATTATTTTATCTAAATCCCATAATTTTTCTGTGCCCAGAGTCCGAAAATGATACTAAAAAAAGTCATCAAGAATACATGCGATTCAGGTAGTTCTGTTGGTTTGACAAGTTTTTACAAAGATTTTTTCGTTGGCTCGAGCTATTCTTAAATTCTGATCGCTTTCCTATTTTCCCCTCCGTTACTCTTAAAAAGAATGTTCTCCGTGATGGCCATTCGATGGCCTCGCGTCAGCGTTGCTCGTTGGAATGTTCAACTCGATTTTACGCGCGTCACAACGTGCATCGTGAGCTACAACGATTCCTCGCATCGTTTGTTTCTCTGTACGTTGATGCGAAATTTGACCGGCGAACGGCAGGTGGGCGAGTTAGGGGTAGCAAGGTGACCCCGTCGGTCCTACGCTTTCACAGGATACTGCGAAAACGTCCCAGACAGCATGCGCGTTGCTGAAAGTTTTCCTTTGCATTCCTAGAATTATTTGTCCAATAGTCGCGGTTGGTAGTTACCGCCTGCCAAACGGCTACGAGCGAACGGGGATCGCAGGGGAAACGACGCCGCCGCCGCCGACGAAGACGACGCCGACGACAACGACGACGAAGAAGACGAGCAAAGAGAGGGTCGGAGAAGGCCGGGAAGGGCGATCTAGGGATGGAAGGAGCGAGGAGGGAGAGGACCAAGCGAATCCCCGAGCGGGGGCCGAAGGTATGCTACAGCGCGCGTGTATATCATTTCTACGTATCGGGGAGGCGCGCGCGTGTGCGATCGTTGTACGTACGAGAGCTACGAGTTCGTCGACGCTCGCGCGTCCCGCGATACGAGAGGCAAAGGACAGGCCGCCGTGGCTCCAGCTCCGGCAACCTTGCCCCCACACACGCTCGGTCCTCCCCCGACGAGTCTCTCCGCTTTGATTCATCGAAATCCCACTCACTGGCCGATGCACCCCGCACCGACGACGACGACCCCCCACCGTCGAACGGCGCGCGGACTCGAGTCTCAATGTCATGACGTGTCGACGCGAACGCATCGTCGCACCGCTCCGCGTCGGTGCAAAACGTGCAACGAAACTTTGAAACTGCCGTCGGGGATTTCGAGGCGACGGTATCGCACTCCGAGCACTCTCAGTCGCATCGTCGTCGGGAACGGGCCTCCTCAGCTCCTCAGCTCCTCAACTCCTCAGCTCCTTCGATTCTACTTTCTACATCATCCTCGACTTTAATCTATTTTTCTCTCTCTCTCTCTCTTCTTCTCTCTCCCTCCCTTTCACGCTCTCTCCCTCGTACATCCCACGTATATCGTCACCGAATATCAGGCGATTTATCGAGTTCGCGTCGCATTACGATACGGGCGTGAAATTTATCGCGGCGAGACGTTCGTGTTTATTAATATATACAACGTTCATCGGTGTTATCATTGGAAAGTGGGAAATTCCGAACGCGAAGTGAGCTCGCGACGGAACAATGTACCAACTCGGAGTCGTCACGTACGTGCGGGTAGGTTGTTTCATTGTTATCATCGTCATCGGCGAGCCGTCGCATCGTCGTACACGTACGTATGGAATTCGTTGGGCGCATTACATGGCGTGTATCTCGAACGCGATCGTCGACGACGGGTAGGAGGCGTCGCGCAAAACAAATGACTACCACTCCGCTCGATAGCCTCGCTGCAGGGGAAAGATATATAGGGAGACGAACGTGCGTTGACCGCGCGATCGGGGAGCCGGTTCGACGTGGACGACTCGCGACAAGCGACGATCGCGCATCTTCGGCCATCCACGCTCGCTGCGTTTCATTTGTCCTTGAAAATTCGGACGCGCGGGGAGAGCCGCGTGCGAAAGGAGTGCGCGCGCGGTCACGGCCAAGCGACAGGGGCGCAGCGCGAAGGACGAGAAAAGGACAAGGACATTCTCTCTCTCGCGCTCTCTCTCTCTCTCTCTCTCGCGCTGGTTGCCAACGTCTCGGTTTTTCCGTTCGCGTTTATTGTTCGAGCGTTCGGTGAAAAACTCGAAAGTGGGGGAAACGCAGCTGGGATTATCACGCCGTGGCAGGGAGGAGGCGAGGCTTGGGAATCTCGCCAGACAACAAAGGACTTTTTTCTCGACCTATAACGTCGCGTCCGACCGTGTGGCTTGCGTTTCTATCCGTACCCCGTGCAACGTCGCGTCGCGCCGTTCGTTCGTCTCGCCGTTCGTGAACCGTGATGCGAATTCCTTGATATTTTACCGATCGTACGCGATATTTCTATCCTCCGATCGCATCGCATCCCAGCCCTCCCCTCTCCTCTTCTCTTCTCTTCTCTCCTCTGTTCGCGCAGCGTCGGACGGGGCGCGGTACTTGGTCCCGAGTTTATCCCTCGGCTTTTCGCCGGAAGCTGCCTTCGCGTTTCGGGTAAATATACCTGACTCACGACTCGTCGTCGTCGTCGTGAACGTTGCGGGTCGACGAAAAACCACCTCCGGCAGCAAAGGCCGGCGAAAACGAGGTTTCGTTCGCGTCCCTTCCGTCCGCGGTCGGTCCCGTCGTCCTCCCTCTCCGTCTCTTCCCCTCCCGCTTTTCCCCGCTGCGACTGCCCGACGAGGCAGCCGTTCGCCCCCTCCCGATGGTAGGCGGCGGCGTGTCCTTCGGCTCGGCTAGCTGCCTCGAAGGCTTTCGACTCTCTCGACTTTGGCTCGCGATCCTCGATCCTCGATCCTTGCCACTTTGTACTCGGCACTCGATCCGACCCACCGAGCGTCGGGGCAACGGTTTTCTTCTACGGCTTCCAGTCCGTTCGGTGCTCGTGTGAAATTCTAAACTAACGCGCGGTGTAACGCGACGACGACGAGACGCGAAAGTTATCGCCTTCGCGTTACCGAGAAAGTATACGACGCGGTGGGGGCTTTTGTGAATCACACGCTCATCCGTTGCCAACCTTAATAATCCACGTTCGCTGCAGCAAAGACGTTTCTCCGAATACACCAAGTGATTACGGGATCTAAATGCGACCACGACGACAACGACTTCGCGATGGACGCGTTGGAATTACTGCGAAACGACGAGGACTCTCGACTCTGCGAGAACGACGACGCTCCTGTGGATTGATACTTCATTCCATTTGCGACTCGCGCTACCCAGGCACTTTTGACTGTGATAAACGACTGTCAGTCAGGTACCTGAAGTAGCGCGCGTTGCGGATGGACTATCGCCTTGTTTCATCATCGTCATCGGTGGCGGTACGCGAGGAACCGAAGGAGGAGCTCTAAGGCTGCATGTTAATTGTACTTCATCAGGTGCTCTGGTATATTTGACACCCGGCACCTGTTGGAGCGCAATTCATGTGTCTGCGCCTTGTCGCCGTTACATTCCATCGTCATCGAAGTTTCTCCAACCCTGCGATTCGCGCCTCGAGGATCCTCGTTTGTTCTCTAGCAGGACCACGAGTTTCTTTCCCGACGGTTCGTTTTCGTGAACAACTTCACATTCGCGTCGGCGAGTTGTCTGGCAGCTGTTCCTCGCGTGTACACATTCCAGAAAAATAATATTATTACCCTGGAGCCGTATAATAATAGTTGGACGTTGATCCTCGGACGATCTCATTCCAGATAAGCTAACGGTCGACGAGATGTATCATTCGTGTCTCTTGCCGTTATTATTATCGAGTTACGTGTATACGAACCGTTTTGTTTGTACCTACCCAACTCTCTTCAAGGATTCTCGCGAATCATCGCGGACCGTTGGCTGACTCGTAGCGGCGGATCGAGTGTCACGTCCACGACGATCCGCTTCGACGCGGCCACGTGCAGGTGTCGGTTTCGTTGACACGCGAATTCGACTAAAACGGAAACGTCGGCAACAAATTTTTCCACCGTCGGCAACGTCCTCGTTGACGTGGATTTTTGTTGCAAATCGTATTCAACTGCGACCATTTCCATCACCGACTACGTGTGATTTATTCTCTTGAATCGCCGGAGAAAAGTCCTTTCTCTCGCTGGACGTAACTCGTCTCGAATGACAGCTGAACGACGCCGGGACATTCGAGACCCGGAGACATTCCCTCAGAATCCTGCTCAACGTGCTCGACTCGTATAGTTAGTTGTCGGCAGGGTTTTTTTGTTCCATATAAATCGGCTATCCCTTTCCCAGACGAAATTCAACCGCGTGCAGGTGTCGCGCGTTCTGTTTTTCCTGTCCTTAATGATTCTTCG
The DNA here is from genome assembly GCA_963969455.1 of Arge pagana. Lineage (NCBI taxonomy): Eukaryota > Metazoa > Arthropoda > Insecta > Hymenoptera > Argidae > Arge > Arge pagana. The sequence goes on from OZ018309.1 coordinate 977,828, forward strand.
TACTATTCGCGCGCGCGCAAGTGACCGTGGAACTGGTTATGGAGATCAGGGGCGTCGAGCACTGTATAAAGCATTGGACGTTAGCTGTAGCCAGTGATATTGAAACAATTGTCATAATTTACGAACACCACCTGTTACAACGGAGCGACACTCTGTGGTTCTACAGACTTCTGCACCGTGCACTGTCTCGCGTCGTTAGAATAAATCATTAAAAACTTTTCCAATTTCCATCGCAAGTACCTTTTATACCGTGAAATACAAACACGCGTAAATAGCTCTCCCCATTAAATACCTTCCACTTGGAGTCACACGAATCGTAACCTCGCGTGAAGCAGAGATTCGTCAGAAGTACCAGAAACATCTTGACGTGAAATCAGCTTTGAGATTCGTATTTACTGTGTAAACGATTTTTCAAGGATAACAACTTTTTGCAACGAAGTTCCTTATTTAGGGATGTTCACGCATTACGACGCAAAGTATGAAAATTTGTTGAATCCGACTGTTTAACAAACTCAAATAAGAAATTTACACGTAGTCTTATGGGAAATGACCAAAAAAACAAAGATATTTAAATGAAAAATGGAGATACGCGTAGAACAAATAAAATTGTATTGTAAGTTAGCGCACTAACTTTGGAAATCGTTGGCACATAGAAAGACACGTTTTTAGGAGAGACATGCGGTTTGCAGAGAACTGGCAGTAAAAAAGGAATTTGCTGTCAATTAGGTGTTTGAATGTTCGACGTATCAGGATAATGGGATCTGACGGTAACGCGTCAGGTTCGTACGGTTCATCCTGATCGTGCAATTACACGTGTGCGTTCCGCCACTATCTGCCGATGACAATTCGAATTTGGTTTATCCACGGCTCAACGGTCAACGTCTCGTGGTACCTGCCCAACGAATTGTCAAGTAGAGTGTCTCGGAGCGATTTTAAATATAGAACGATTCGGTGACGAGTACACGTTCGTAAGCGACCGTTAGCAGGGTAGACGAAGGTGACGGTGATACGAGCACGAAATGTTAGCACGGCAACAACCAGCATAATAATCTCCTAGTCGAGTCCCTCGGGTAGCTCGAAGGTCGGGGTCACGTCGTACGGGGTTTTCGAGCCCGAGCGTCGATACGATCCAACATCTGCGAGCGGATCACGACGAGGGAAGCGTCGTTTTTCTTTTTGCGGGGCGAGAGTTGCCAATCGCACGCCGTTCGTTGGGAAGGTCACGCGAGATGCCAGGTGGGCTTGTCTCCGTGGAACTTCCGTGTCGGTTCTTGTTCGCGAAAGTGGACCGATCTTACGCGCGTACCTGTAAGTAAATTCAACGTTCCACATCCCAATTTGGTATTGACACGGATTAAAACGCCGACGATGGCCGACACGTTTCAGGCTACGATATGGCAATTCGATATACGATTTTTGCCCAATGTCGTCGAAAACTGAACGCCTCTACGTTTTTCATTTTCAGCTAAGGATGACCTGCAATTTTTTGCAAGTATCTCGGACCTCTCCATCATAGAGACGGCGGTGATTGTGATTTTCTTACCGGTTTTGTTCTGCGATTCGTCGCAACAAATTTTCAGTCACGACTCGAACGTACGCCTCTATCTATCTTATGAAGCAGGAACAGCCGATGCTCGATATGTGATTTGCCAGCAATAAAAAATAATCCCAAAGAACGTACAATACGATCACAGTCTTTTGGCACCTGTACAAATTTGAATTACGTTTTTTTATGCAACAATAATAATAATAGCGATAATAATATCAATAATAATAATGATGATAATGGGAAAAAGCATAGAATAAGATTACGACTTGTGTTGGGAAAATGGCAAAAAGATTTGGTAACGAAATATGTGCGAAATGCTCGTAGACCATTTTTATGATAGTTGGTGAGAAATTTTTAAGTTCTTCGAATGATCAAATTCTTCGGAATTTGGCAAGGTCATCGAATGCTAAGCATTATACGAAGACTGGAACTAGACGACGCGGATTACCTGGTAGTGGGTTATGAAAATAATTTTGGTAGTATGTTTCGTTAATCGAAGCAGCTGTTAAATTTGATAGGCAATTCCGGTGCATCGCAATGCATTGGTGCAAAACGGTTCTCGCGTGGAATAGAAGCGAATTAAAAACTCGTAGGGATAAGCAATTGCAAAGTTGAAATAAATTGGCCGTCGGTAATTAAGAATTTATGGTTGTTTCACATTTCATACAAAACCTGTATACCTGAATATCCGTTGGTGAGAACGGAGACGTTTCACAAGACGGGCAAAGTTCCACGTCGGAGAATACCTGACTGCGTTACAAATAACATACGTCGAAGAATTTCCACTACCCACTTTCCTTCACAAATAACGAACGAGTACGTTGGTTAGAGCAATTACGTAACTATTTGATTAACGACGACGCTTGATTACGCCTGTTTCGGGAAATATCTCGTTTCTCGTGAACAAGAATTACGGTATATGGGCTTTATAGCGCGTACAAAATTATGCAACGGACGTAAAATTCAAATACCAATTATAACCAGGTTCTTGTTGGTGGAAACCTCGAAGATTTTTTTCCTCTCACCCGTGGCTTCCATTACACTTAATAATGCTCCGCCTAGCACACTTGTATGAAATGTTAGTTTTTTCCATTTGACATCTTTTTCCAAATAAGGAAGTTCGGATTTTTCGCAAGAAAATTAAAAAATATCAGCACAAAGATGTCTCGTGGTTAAGTTATTCTTACTCTTTTAAAATGAATCAGTGAAAATCTCTGAACCAGACTGAACCAGGGAAAATATGTACACTGGCAAAACCAGTGCATTACGTGGCACATGCGCAGCAGGCCTGATTTGACTAATGTCTGTAAGTTTATGGAGTATTTTATTTATAATATTAAAGATAAAATGGCTAGCAGTCTTCTAACATTTGGACCTTTAAATTTGAAATTCGTTCATTCTTCTAAAATGATGGCATCAGAGGAGAATTATTCCCAACAAGAAGACATCACAAGGAAAATACCTAGATTTAATTTAATTTCTTACATTTTAAATCTTATTTCTTTTCAATGTACGTGCTTTTATTTTTGTAGAAGATGAAAGTGTTTGAAATAAATGAAAAAATTGAAATATTTCAAGTTTCCTGTCATTGACCTACCGATGTGCCTGTAAATATGACTGGAAAACCAAAGCACAGTTTTTAGTTGGTTTTAAGTGAAAAAATTTCACTCCTATCGAGAATTCACTGGTTTCTACGAATAAGTGAGAGTGTGTAAAATAGTGAAATATGTATTGGAAACCAGTGAAATTCCGCTGGTTCATTTTTGGAGAGTAAAAATTGGCGGAATCATTTAGGAGCGAAGCAAGGAGTTGCAAAACGAGAACCGATCGATTCGGCACGCGTCGTCGTCGTTGTCTGCAACGAGGAAATAATTTTGGTAATCTTTTATTAAAATATATAAAACGTACTATAAGTTTCTTATCGTAGGTTTGCACTGTTTGGGGTGTACGTGCCAAAATTGCGCCGCACCTCGGCGGACGTCGCGCAAATTCCGGGGCGGTTTCTCGGCAGCTGCAACTACGCACCCGTCGCGTATTTCTTCTGCTTTTATTCGGCCAATCTCGCGGGATCTCTACCCCCGAAGATCGTCCGAAATTTAATCGAGCCGGCGGCGACGGGTCGAGGGGAGCCGGGGCAGACTAATTCGTCGTGGAAGGTGTCTTCGGCGCCTGGAAGGGGTTCCACTTCAAGCATTCCGGATCGATCTCTTTGTAGACGGGACCACGCCGCTTGACCCGGTCCTTGTAGTCGTCGATCACGTCCTGGAATCAGATCGGAGACGGTTACTCGATCTGATCCGGATCTGATCCACCGATCGCGGCGGAAAAAAACTCACCGAAACCGGAAGCCTATATAGGTCGGCTCACCTGTTTCTTTAGTATGATGTGCTTTCCCTTCCAATACTTCATCATCCCGAGGGCCTGCAGCGTACTCACGATGTCGTACGAATCGATCGCCATTTCCTTGCTAATGTCTGGAACAAAACCATCATTCTCTTTCTCACTCCACACTATTTCCGCTCCTCTCTCTCTCTCCCATCTCCCTCTGGCTTCCCGATTCAATAATACTCTTCTCAAACTTCTCTTCGATACCCCCTACTCTCAGGGTTTGCCGATAACAGGAGTTCCGTCGTTCCAAGCAACATCTACGTCAACTAACTCTAAACAAAACGAAGAAACACTATTGCCTATTGCCATTTAAAGGGCCATACCAGTGTTCAAAAAATACGTTTTTTGTGCCTCCCAGCAGGCATATTCGAGGAAGTGGTTTTCGAGTAGCAGTTTTTATGGAAAACATAATTTTATCTTGCAAAAATCTATAGTCAAATCTTTAAACCGATTTTCTCGGAATTAAAATTGTCAAATTTGCTGACATTGTAACTCGACGAGCAATTATACGATTGACTTGAAATTTAAGTGAGTACTCCTGAATAGATTTACTCTACAATGACGTAGGATATTTTTTATCGGACGAAAATAGACGATTTGGCATTGACTAAACGATTATTTTATAGGCAAGATAACAGACTTTTTTTTATCATAGCTACGGCATTTTGTTAGATTTTGATATTTTTCGAAAATGCTTATGGGCTGGAAAATGTAATTATTACGTTGTATAATAAATTTATTAATTGTTTCCTTAAAATAATAATCTTATCAAGTTATTCAATTACGCAAAGCCCTTTGGAAATTGTGCAAGTTATGAGAAAATCTTCTCAATTTCAAAACGACATACTGACTATGATAATTGAGAATATTATATATTTTGTACACGTGTAAAGAGCGATCAGGTCTCACCCTACCTGTATGCCGATCGTTTTTCGCTGGTTTATTTTTTTATCAAATCTCATTTGGTATGCTTGGCATACTGACATTACTATTATACAAATAATAATTACATTTGCCAGCGAATACTCCACGGGAACGACTTAATTCTCATTTTTCAAAACCAGTTATACGCCAAAACGTCCTCAGCGGTATATTTATTCCGATTATATACCTAATCCAACACAGAGCTGGAGGTACGAATTTACAATAATAATTCCCGAAGACGTTGGAATGATGAGCGAGCAACGAAAACGGTACCACGACCGTGAGACTCGAGGGATCAACGCCTGGTTCACTCGATTAGACCGATTAATCTGTTGACTACTCTGCCCGTTATGCGCGAATAATCATTTCATTTATCTGCGAACGCCGTCGGTGGCGTATATCCTAAAAAAAAGTCATGCGCGAATAAAATGATAACACGTGGTCAGCGAAGAGTCAATAGGAGGATATTTCATAGCAAATTTTGCCTGCGAGAATTTTAGCTGAAAATGAACATATTTTTTATAACAGCCCAGACAGTTGAGTGGGATGGAATCTGTGATGCGAAAAAATTCTGCTTATCTACCACAGCGAGATGAATATTGAATTACTGACGTATTTTCATTGGCAATCAGTCATTCGTGTTATCTGAGACGTATTGCACTATCATTATCGTTGACGTTTGTAAACAGATAATTGTAAAAGAAAAGTATCGACAAAGTTTATTGCTATTCAAGTTTATTGCAGCCCGTCGCTTTTTTAATTCTGATTTTTTAAATGAATCTTTTTGTGTATTCTTAAAACGTTAGTGAATATCTGAAAAAATGAATAGCACAAATAGTTTGTGTCTTTTTTCATCGAATTTATACAAATGCCCAGAAATACCGTCTCTAGCTCTTAGCTGCCACTCTGTGGACTGACAATGAGAGACCCCACCATAGATTAGAGGAGTTTGCTCGATCGCCCAATTTACACCCGGCCTTATGGAAGGATTCACGGATTCGAGGTCTCACGTGACAGGGATAGTGGTGAAAATTCGACGACGTAAATCCCACACGATACGTGTAAATTAGCGAATCTACGTGAAGAAATATCGAGTTCCTTCCTTCATAATTTTTTAATTTTTTAATTTTTTAATTTTTTAATTTTAAATCCATTTATTTATTTACTTCTTCTGCCAAGACGCTCTCGAGCTGTCCCACGTCCCGATAGCGCGAAGCGTTTCACTCGCGTCTCGGCCTTGTCCACGCTCGTGAAGCGACGACTAAAGATAGCCTTGAACATCAACTATTTATGGTCCTCAGACGACCAGCAGAGAGTCCACCGCATGGCTGATCCGTGCTACTTCGCGTACCTGAAGACGCTCCGGCGCGGTGGGGTTCGACCGATTCGATTTATTTCCGCGTAACCGATGCACATCCAATTATCGAGACTCTCTCGTCACGGTCTCCGAATCGTTTCGTATGCCTGCGTAGCTCACGTTTTAGTCGTTACATCGGTATTACGAAACTCCCGATAAGCACGGAGCCAGCGAACCTCGCGTTTCCGACTTAATCGCGCACCTGTACCGAATATGTCTACGTAAAAAATATCCCAATTATCCTCGACCATTTATCTCCGTATGCTCGTTTCCAGCACTTTGTCGCTCTCTCCTCTCACCTTCTCCTCCCAGCTCGATAACCCCGCGCCCCTTATCGCCCCCGCACGCTCACCTTTCACGGAGAGCTCTTTGCCGCCAAAGTTGCAGAGATACTGCAGCAGCACGTCTTTCCAGTAGCTACGATAAGAGATCAAGCCCAAATCCGACAAGGGTTTCTCCGGCGAACCGATCTTCTTCTCTACCCTCGTCAGCAGGTAACCTGTAAATTCAACGCGTACCATTTAAACTCCGATTACCAACATCATCCAACGATCACCCCCTCGCGACTCGTCGTCAAAACGTAGATTGGATGTCTCACGAATCGCACGGCTCACGCGATCTTCTTCGACCTACGCCGCCGATTCGATCGCTACAGTCCTCCCCACGGGGCAACCCCTCGCGCATCCCCGCGACCGGCGAAGGTGGTCGCCAATCGTTGTTACCGGGCAAGTACGCGGATCGAACGGATTTGGAGGTAGGTGGTCGCGTATGCGCTCTCCTAACTCTTGCGTGTATATATATATATATACATTTACGAGTAACGGTACAGGGGAAGGGGGGCAAAACGGGCTACCTAAGGAAACGCTAAGGCTTTGCGAGCTTACATATGCTGAATCTTCCTTTTTTCAACTATAATCAACGCAAGTAATACAAATTTTCGATTGCTAGTGAAATTTTTGTTCTTTCATTTTTGCGGGCAAATCGGGGTACCCCAAAAAAGTGATCTTTTTTAGTGAAACGAAATTGATGAAGTAAATTTTTGCAATAATTTTTCGATAAAAAATAAAGACAATTTGTGGGTTTTCATTTCTCATTGAAATAACACGGGAAAAATTGTCTTTAAATTTCGGAATTTTGTAACTGGACAACGAGCCGCTGTATAAGGATGGTCAAGGCACATTTTTGTAGGGAATTGAAGGCTGTACAAAAAAGGTCAGTATGAAGTTTTTCGTAAGTCGAGCCCTTTCACAGATATCAAGCCTTAAATGTTGAGTTAACCAAAGCTATATCTCTGAAAGGGTTCGACTTACGAAAAATTTCATTCAGACCTTTTTTGTAGAGCGTTCAATTCGAAAGAAAAACATGCCCTGATCATCCTTGGTCCGCGACTCGTTGTCGAGTTACAAAATTGCTAAGCTTGGAAAGAAAATTTTCCCACGGTATTCAAATGGGAAATAGAAATTTGCAAATCGTCACCTCTAAATATTGAGGGCTCATATTCCGACTGAGTTTTGTCTGGGGATACTCTGACGATTTTTGCTGTTCTTCCAGAAAAAAACAAGTTAGTCTTTGGGGGGAATTTTTTTTTTTACCTTAGAGAAATTTTTCAGATAATAGGCCTTGAAAATGAAATGTTTTTTTAACTACTCCAATATATATATATACATATTATATGTATGCGTGTGCGCCGCGACAGCCGTGCCCGAGTTCGACGACCCGACGACTTCGGCTCGACTTTCGACTCTGCGTTCCTGGCAACGACCGATTTTCCCGATCATCTCCCCAAACGCCCGTTCTTCTCTCTACGTGCACCTACGTACGTACGTACGTTCGGTGGCGAGTCGGACGGACGGCACACACGGCAACCCCTATCGGCGGCGATCCCCGGGCCCGCGCCCGCGCCCGCACTCGTCTATCTGTCTGCCATCTCGCCCTTCGTCTCGGTCGCTCTCCCTCGCCGCAGACTTTTCGGGGTGGGGATACCGGGAGAGTCTAGGGACGGTGGAGCGACGGGTGGTGTAAATACGCGCGAGGTCACGGGAGGTCACCCGATTGCAGCTCGACGCGAGACCCGAACCAACGAGCGTCGCGACGACGGGTCGATGCGGCGAGACGCCGGGCGTCGCTCGCTCTCTTCCCGCTGAACACTCGACTCTCTATACTACCCGCGCTGCTACCTATCCAGCGACCACCACCTTCGCGACGCTGAACACCACCACCACCACTACCACCACCACCACCACCGGATCCTAGCCTTGTACGTCTATACGCCGCCATCGCCACCTCCGCGCGTACACACCTATATCGCGCGTACGAGCGAGTATGCGTTTGAAAATCGACGTAGGTACACGTTGGGGCAGTCTGGGTATTACGCGATCGAATCGACCCCCGCGGAGCCTTCCGTCACACACCGCCCCACGCGAACGTCGTTGCTGTCTCGCCCTGCTCGCGTTGCCGGGACCCCGCACCGCTGGCGGCATCAATGAAACTGACGTCACGCGAGAGAGCCTCGTTTTAATTAGCGACCGTGGCGGAAGGTAACGTACAAACGGCGGTCTTACGCGTAAATAACATCTGTGTCGCGAGCCCTTCTCCCCGGTGACGGAATACCGTACAAAAAAAACAAACGAATATCCTGAAATTTTCTGCACATTTGTACAAGAGGTCCCTCTACAAGTGTCTGGTAGAAGATATCGAGAACGTGATTCCGGAGACTATTGCACTTTTGTACGATGTTCCTTTGTTCCGTATAGAATTTCTTGTCGCACGGGTACGTCCCTCCTGGGACGTGTATCGGACTGCTGTTTGACCTGTTCAATTCCAGAAGTTCTGTACGAAATAGTGTACGCCTGCATAAATGTATACTGTACGAAATTGTTTTCTAACATTTGGGGACTCGATGAATTTTTTTGGATTTCTTCTACTGTGCAATAAAAGCTGTGCAAGATGCCGGAATTTTTGTTTTGTTATAGCATTGGTTAGCGTGACCCATGTAAGTGTTCCAGCACGAATTTCTCTCTTCGCGCATGAGCACGATGCTGATGTGACGATATTATCGCAACATTCGTCGTGACCGGATCTCGTCGACGAGATAAATTTTATCCGAAGGTGATTCGTCGCGGCGATGATCGGCGAAAGGGGGTGTCGAGGAATGAAAAGCAAAAAAAAAACTCACTGAAGTCGATGAGGAGCCGCCCGTAGCCCTGGCGCTGATACGGTGGTAAGGTGAGGATGCAAGACACGTTGTAATTCAAGAACGAGTTCTTCTCCTGCAACAAAACATCCGGCGATACACGCCCGCGTCAGTCATACGATCGCGATTATCGACAGACGCAACACGTAGCAGGTAACGTAAGTCGTTCGCGTTGTTCGAGATATCTCGTCGTAAGAGTCTCGAAGAGGAATAAAAACTTGCAGACAAAACTTGTTAGCTTCGAGAGGGAAGAAGCGTAGTAACGAGTCCGAACTTCGGTTGACCTTCCCAAGGTCACCTCGTATAATCGAATTAAATTGAGACTTGCAGCGAAACGCAACGAATTTCGTTGTGGTTTTTCTCTTGTGCAAAACGTTGCGCTTATTTTTCGCGGAAAATCAATTGCAGAGGCAACTCGACGGTCTCATTGGAAAGGGACATATCTAGCGTCTACGCACCACCACGCGACGCGCGTGCGTGGATGCATCGGATTCGTGGTGCATTTATTTATATCCCGGTGCGAGGATGTACGCCGTGCTACGTAAAAATGGTCGAATGAACTTTCTACGCCAAGGAAAATAACTCGGACCGCTATTACCCCGGACGCCGGAGCTCCCACAACCGTAGCTACATGGTCTGTAGAAGAGGGAAAAGAAAACAGATCGAGCCAAGGTTAAGTGATAATAGCGAACTTCGAAGTGCTCTTGACTTTTGGAAGAAACAACAGAGTACAGTAGAGTACAAAACAAGGAACTATTTTTGACTCCCAATCACGGGAAGTCCAAGTTTAACGAGGACATACTAGCTGAACCATTAACCCCTTCCGTGCCAGCATATGTACGGGCATGAGGAGGGAAAATTAAACACTTTCCAACATTTCTCATAATAACAGCTATACTTAAGCATATATTCCTGCAATACCATTTACAGCTGCAACGGTATAATAATCAGTAGACATACGTAGTCCATACGTGGATCCACTGGTACAGAAGGGGTTAATGCTACCGAATGGTGATGGCAGATCTAATCGATTATTGAAAATCTGTGAAATTCCTAAGCTTCTAGGAGATCTGCAACAGCACGAGTCGGTCACATTGAACAGGTGACCTGAGCAAATGTGAATAGCCATCTCTCGCACTGTAGCTATTCCTTTGTCAGATCTGACGGTGGAATACCATATTTGCGGGAGAATGACCGGTATGGAATTTCGCATAAATTCCAACACGGATTGGGCACTACACAATAATTCGGTATTTCGAGGACAAACCAATTATCAAAATGGTCGGGATAGTATTCGAAGACCCGTGCAACGCGTTCATTGAACAACGCTGCAAGGACATCCGTCACATAAATAAAGCTTACTCGAAATGCATTTTTCCAACGTTAACAAGTATTTTCTACAACGTTCCCCAGGCTCTGCTACGCAAACTATCGGTTCCATTTTTCACCCCCAAAATATATATGGAATATACTCTGAGCTATCTGGAATGAAAATCCATAATTGTTTTTGGAAAAATTTAGGGATGACGCTCTCGAAACGGATAGTTCGAGGAAAAAATAGATCGGGGGTGTACGTTTCGATAATTACGTTTAATCCCGCGTATTCATTCGGTCGGTTTCAAGAATAAAAAATGATTAGAGTTAAATACTGATAGTTTTTAAGGGAATCGTTAAAACGATGTAAAGTCAGAAAACTGTATTCGGTCTGCCCCAGTGCAGTCGACACACATAAAAGTGCGATGTTAGTAGCACGCCGAGAGGAAGAGCATTGCTCCCTTGTCTTCCGGTTCTTTTGTGAGGTGCACGATCTGCTCCGGACCCTTTTTACCCAAGCAAACTCTTTCTTGTGGTGGTGCGAAATCCTTGAGAATTCCTGTGATTCCATGTTTAACGTAGCGTCGTAGAGTTGATACTTGCAACCGAGTTTGCAAGTAGGCCGCGACGAGGTGGAAAGTCAGTTATGAAGGCACTGCTTTGCTATCAACGTGAGCAGATTACTTTTCGGATTTTCAAATTATTCGAGTGCCCTTTCCTCTGTTATGTGGCCCAAACGTACGAGTTCTGTCCACAGTGTCTACTCGAAATCAGTACTTTAAGGCTGCGAGGAAAAATCCATGAAGATGCCAATGGAAGTTGGGAGTTTAACCACAAACTAGCATGCGGTCACCACGAAGGGTCACAACCACAGAGCTTTTCAGGTTTCTCGCTATCGAATCTGATTTTATCGGGCGATAATATCAGAATGCTACCCCCTCTGCTGTATATTTCAACGGTACCCCGTATTATTCGCCCGTCCATTGTCAACGAACGGTACAGAAGCGCGAATTTCGCGAAACATTTTCTCCGCTAGCTTACGCGCGCGCGCGAGCCCCCGTCGCATCGGTGCGCGCACGCGCGACGCGTAGTATAGGTAGGTGTATATAGGTGGAAAGGCACCTTGGGATGGGACCGGTTCCGACCGGCACGCGTCACCGGCTGCCCGCGCAGAGTTGAAGGCTCGCGGAAAGTCCGACGGGTCTATGGTCTTTTCGGGCACGACGCGTCTCCCCCGCCAGCGGCCTCGCCGCGTCTCGACAACTCTTTCGCTCCGCCAGTACTTACGCCCATACACGCGCGCACACACGAGCGCCGCGTGTATGCACGCGTACGGCTCGGCGACGAGCAAGCTGTTGCCAACTGACCCAACCGAGCGTATAATAGCGCGACCATACCAACCGCCACCCTGCCTATATAGTCAGCGACCGGTGAAAGCGGCGGGTTGGGCGTCGTCGAAGGACAAAGTCTGACGGGGTCCGGGAGTAGCGAGGAGAGGTTCATCCGGTCGTTCGGATAGGTTAACTTCTAAAACCTTAAGGAGGCATTCTACTCCAGAGGGGGTATTTCTGGCCACTTTTTGAAATTCGATCCAAAAAAATAGAAAATGTGTTTACTATTCATTTTTTACCAGATAGTGATCAATGTTTTAAAAATATACAACATCAAAATTCGCAGTTTTTTTTTCAAAAAGTGACAGGTTGGTACAGAAAGATTGTCGCCTTCCGGTTGACACGATTCCAAGCCTTCTAGGCATCTTAAAAGAGTTCTTAATTAGTCGGGATGTCGTTATAAGCCCTACCTCCGGAGAGAAATAAATTTCGCAGAATGGGGACCGTTTGAAAATAAAGGAATTTTCCGCCTTTGTTTCCGCAGTTTTGAATTTTTTAAAATTAGTAAAAAACCAAATTCTGATACTGATCAAAATTTGTAGATGGTAGCGATAACTCCGTGAATACGTGAAATTAAAAAAATTCCTTTGGAGGATATATTCTTGAAGGTCTAAGCTGTTGCTAAATATGCAACAAGCACAAAATCGATTTGTTAAAATTCTACGCTAGAATACCCCCTTAGGAGACCCGTATCACGAAACGATAGGCGTCCCGATACCCGAGTAGACACGAACAGGGTGCGTTGCAACCAGGCGGGAGCCCACGCACGATACTCGAAAAACGAACGAAACGTGCCCGATCAAATTATCGAAGAGGCGCACCGGTTTCGCGGGACACCGCGACGTTTTTTACGAATATGCAAGACGAACAGATTTTTTCGGAAGATAAACTTTGCGCGAACGATATTTGTTTGATAACATCGTTGGCAACTGCAAATAAGCTGCTCGTATTTCGATTCTGGAACTAATTAGCAGTTCGTAATTATCTACTTCCCAGCCCAATATCCGACCGTTATTCTCCGAGGTGTAACGAGGTATTAATGATTTAGTGATGAAATAACGATTGGAAACGAGCGAACGTTTATTCCGGAGGGAGGCATCGTTAACTTTCCATCTTCCAGGTCTTTTTTCGATTTCAAATACGATTTTGATACCAGTGTGACGGATGTTATACCGAAAAATGGCGTCGCACGGTTTGATTTTCGGAAGTTTTCGCATACATTTCCCCCGAATACACGTGGCATTCTTCTTCAATCCGGCCATACGTGTTAGAAGGACTCTCCGTGATTTTTTCTCTCCATTTTTTGGAGCCTCGACGACGAAGTTACATTTTCTAAAATTTAATGTATCGCGTTAAATTTACCTCGGACAATAAAAATTTTTGTATAAAAGTTATATGGAGTTTTTTTCAGAATTTTCGGAAAAAATTGGCGGAGAGAAATGGTACGACGAATGGGAAACGTGGGCGATTGCCGGTTCGGTGGTCCAGCGCCACGCGTTTCAGGTTCAGCGCGAGGTCGATGGTTCGAAAATCGACCTTTTCCGTTCGCTCGATCCTCCGCATACTCCGCGTGCCCGCCGCTGACGTCGATCCGCTCGACAACAGCAGCGCGGCGTCGACCTCAAAATTTCTACGTGCCAAAGCGCGAGGATGAGTTGGAGGAAACACGGAGAAAGGGAGCGGGGCGAGTGGTGGTTATTGTTTCGGCGAGAGGTCTCGTTGGCGCCAGTTTGGCACTCGTCGACTAAAGTAGCAAAAGAACCTCCACGTTCGCGAATAGGTCGTATCACTCGGAGGATAGATAACAGAAAACGTAGCGCGATAGTTATAATTACGCGAGGAACTGAAATAACCCGAGCCTGGGAGAAGAGTGACGGATAGCCGAGAGGATAATTTCTGGAAGCGCCGTTAATTAATACATACAACGGAAACGTAACGCGACGTTATACGTACAATATAATTGCGAGAAACAGTGCGGTGTCGCGCTCGTGGCCGCACAAATTGTAGTGAGAAAATTCCGAGGCGAGGAGGAGGGGGAAAAAAAAAGAAGAAAGTAGTAGCCAGAAAACGAACCGTGAACGGAGCCTAATGGCTGCAACGTGGACGCGGAGATCGCGACGGTCACTCCTATATTTAGACGACAGGAGTTTCCTCTCGTCGCGCTTTCCCTGCGGCTAACAAAGCATTCTCCGTACTCCGTTTCCGTAAGGAAAGAGAAAGGCGAAGAAAAAGAAAAAACAAACCTCCTCTCGTCATCTCGGCGATCACTCGAAATAGGTTATCTACGATGCTTCTTTGCGCGCTAGACGTCTGGATCGTGGTCCCTGCGTCGGTCTTTGTCTGTTCGTCGGGCTCCCCCTCTCGTGCTTTCTTTGTTTCGCGGCGGATACCGATCGGGGCGTGACGCTAACGGCGGCGCTGCCAACGTCCTTGCGTGCAGCCAGACAGAGGGAGAGCGACGATGCGGCCGAATCGCTAAGTAATATGGAATTCGTCGCTAACATCAGGTATATAGACCGGCAGCCCACTGTACCCAAATCGGAAACGATTATACCGCGTACGTTATTTTACCATACGAGTCATTTTCCCCGATCGAGCCACCAATATGTTTCGATGCCTCCGAAAATTCTGAAAAAATTCTATATTCTTCTACGCGTTGGATGGACTCATTGTACGAATAATAATTACATTTTCCAGCGAATAGTCCACGGGAAGGACTTATTTTTCATTTCTCACAACCAGTATATAGCCACTGCCAATTTGGGCACAGTTCGTACGTCGATTCACGTATCTATCGCGACGTTTTGTTCGCGGATAGTTGCGAACTTCCGAGACGCGAAGTTTTAGGTATTCCGAATCAGGATATGCGGGGATATTCGCGCGATGTGCTCAACTTTCGTTCCAACCATTACGAATGATTCAAGGATGCCCAGGCATTACGACAAAAACGATGAAAATGTGGATTCCATAGACTTTACATAAAAAAAATCTGTCCAAATTTCAGACGAGTTAGAAAGCTCGTTGCTGAAAAAATTAACCACCAAATTAGATATAGTTTTGTGGGAAATGATAAAAAAAATTACTGAACATCGTTAAGGCGAAACGAGCGATTCGTTAGTTTCCCCACGAGTCGTGATTTCGAAGATCTAGATGTAGACAATGACATCGACTAGCCTCGTTCTCGCTCAGTTTACAAACTGATTTTTGGCATTCTAGAAATTGGCAAGCTGTAATCTAGTAATTTGGTATAAACGACCAAGAGACTTAATTTTGAAGTATCGATGTACAATATACGGTGGAGCTCTAGATATGAGAATGTTGATGGGAGCATCGACACCGATGATCAGAATTTGTTAACTCCGAGTGGAGTTTACGCGTATGCGGAATGCGGAACGATGTTCCGAGTGCGACTGTGACACTTGATTCGCAAGGTTTTCAGCGGTAATCTCTGTTCATTTTCTCCGCTTCTCATACTTCTCGAATGACGCCTCGAGTTGAAATGGAAACGTACTCTACGCCACCTACGTGATCCGGGCGTGGGATTCGCGTCGCGTCCGTCGTCATCGTCGTCGAGGTCGTCTCGGCAGGGCGGAGAATGACTTCGAAGGGATATTTGGCGGGATTTGGTAGCGCAAACACTGCAAACTGAACTGTCTGGCATCGATCGGTCTCCGCCGGGGGCATCGGACCGCTGCGGCTGCGGGGCGAGACGCTGCGACGAGAGGTCGACGTGCAGGAGGAGGATCCGCCGACGGTGTGCGCGGTCGGGAACGGGAGGTCGTCGGAGCTAGGCCTACCCCAACCTACTGATATACGCGCGCGTATCGTATCGACAACCTCGCGTCTCGCCTCGCAGACACTTTCAGCTGAGAATGACCCCCTCGAGGTTTCGTACCTCCGAAGCTGTTCGCATACGCAGGGTGTAACTCGATCGGGTCTCCGGTCTCGTAGAAGGTAGATAGATGCAACAAGAACGTTTGACACTTCTCGTCTCGTCACTACTGCTACTACTACTATTCGGACTCGTCGAGGATCGCATGGGCACGCGAAGGCAAACGTAAACTACTCGACTTAAACCGACCTAAACAATCCGTCAAAATTTAGAAACTCTCTCCGACAATCCAATGCCCCCAGAACCAGCTTAACGAATATGATACTCCGCGCCATCCTCCCCCCGACATTCGACTAGATAACAATTTGGAATAATCCAATTCCATGCCTCGTCTCTGACCACCCCTCAAAGAACTAGGCCCAACCTTTTTTGCAACAGCCTTTCGAGCATTTGCTCCGTACACCTCGAGGCACACGCGGAGGTAACGAAATTTTCGTATTCGTCGAATCGAGGTGATTCCTCTCTCTCTCTCTCGCTCCACGTGTCTCTCGTCTGGAGAAGAGCGGGGCGTAGACGTCGCCGTGGGAAAGAGCACGAGGGATGGCGGTGGCGTCTACGATGCTGCAGCACCGATCGGATTTAAGCCGTGCGTCGTCCCGCGAGGGACAGAAAGTAATAACGATCTCGTCCCACCGTCGCCTCGCCTCGTAGTCGCTACCGTACTCCTCGTACCTACTCGTCGCAATGCCGATGGTGCGGCGGCTAGTGCAGTTACCTCTGCGACTGGTGGTTGTTGCTGCCGGTGCGCCCGTTTCGACCCGCGGTGATGGTGCGATGCCGCTGGAAAAGGTCGACGACCCGACAGTCGGGAGCGACGCTCCCCTCCTACCGTCGACTCGGTCGCCGGTACGCGGGCCTCGCTCTGCTTTGCAGTACTCCACCTCATCCTACCCCAACGCGACCACATCGCCCTCGACTGCGCCCCGCTCGGCTCGTTGGCCCGTTGGCCGGGGCGTACGGGTATATCATCCCGGCCCGCCACCCCCGGCAGCAACGTCCCGTCGTCTAGCCAGGGTCGGGGTCATTGAACGTCGATAAAGATTTTGACTCGACAATACCCGGTGGTATCCGCTCTCGGTACTCGCGAGGGTGATCCAAAAATCCACCAACCGTTTCATAATCGAGCCTATCAATTGGAACAGCGTTGAAATATGGTTTCCAGGGTATGGACACTCGATGGTTTTACAGCGAAATTATTCCTTGGCTCGGACGAGACTGCAGCCAGCATAATAATGATTTCCACTAAAAATATCTCACGATGTTTCTTATTATTACTGAAGTAGTTGTTAAATACTAACGCCGACGACTATACTAGTTTGTACTAACCGAACCAAACCTTCGTAGCAAATCCGCGAAGTAAGTTTCTTTTTAGCTTGAAATATAAATATAATTATGAAAATAATTAATTATAACGCAAATTATAATTAATTTAAAAAAGTGAATAATTAATAGAGGTGAATAATAATAAAATAGCTGAAGTTATATCGAAGAAAATTAATTAATTAATGTAACTACAAATTAATAGGCACCGGAGAGTGCTTCGTTACATTGGTAGTGCCACAGACACAGTATTATTGGCTTGGTACCGCTCTGATCCAAACCTTATAGGTAAGGAGTGGAGTTAAGCATGAAGTGTCCACACCTTGATACTGAAACATTGCTGCTCGTTTTCTTTTCACAATCGCTGTTCTAAACCGAAAACTTTAAGGCTGCTGTCTCGAGGTGTACGAAGTATATTGATCAATTTTTCGTTGGAGTACAGTTTGGGACCGTTAAATTCTTCTCAATATTTAGACGTCAACGCTTTATCTGTTTATCACCTCGTTAAACGTTTGGAATACCAAAGAAAATTTCTAAAGTGGTTTCAACAAAAATTTTGCGTAGGTCTGTTAATTGTAAGATACTTTCTCTCGTCCGAGATCACGGTCCCGCTGAACCCATTTTGCCCCGAGAGTGTTGTCTTTGTGGAAGTTCCATCGGGATCGTGTTTCCGAGTACTCCTAAAGACCAAATTCGTTTACCCAAAAATCAAAAACTCGGACTTTTTTTGGTGCCAATACCAAAAAAATTGAATCTCTACATTGTAAAATGTAGGAATAATTTAGTACTGGCAGAAATGACCTGGAAATTTGATCAAAATATTACCAAAATATGGTTTGTATTTTTGAAGTTTTGTAAATGCATTTGGTCTTTAGGGGCACTCAGAAACATGATTGCGAAGGAATTTCTGGAAGGACAACACTCTCGGGGCAAAATGGGATCAGCTCTACGTTGAGCTACCAATATTCCGGCATTATGTTATACTTGGTAACATATTTTTATTAAAGAATTAAAAAAAAAATGTTTTTACCAAAAAAGTGCGAAACCTGATGAGATAACTTCGAGTACGAATCGATTGAGGTCTAGCGGCGTGGGCGTAGTTCTTGGCACGCGAAGGATGGTAATTCCTGGTTTCGGGATAAAATTGTTAACTTTTGATTTCCTAGATATTTACATTCTAATACACCCACGCAAAGGAGAATTACAGGACGTATATCGCAACAGTACCGCTTTTGGACTACGATAGGAATAATTGTTCGTTGATAGTTTAGGCATGTATCGGCCTGAATTTGTTTTACGAAAGATATGTGCGATATGTGAATTCGAATGAATCTGATGAGTAAGAAAATATACAATAGATAGAGTCGTGCTGCTGATGCGAAGATACATCTGTATCAATTCTCACAATACGTTGTGGATCTCAACTTGGGCGTGTGCCGGTTGAGTCGCGGCTTGGTCTTCTGTAGTGACATAATTGCACGATTCTCTCGTGACCCTAATCTCGTTTCTCTATAGCGGTTTGACGAAACGGAAAGTACCAGAGGAAAAAGTCATTTTCTCAAACGGAAACTTTGCCACAAGTGCGATTACTGTGTTAGATTGCTGCGGGAACGAATAGCGTAATGCCAACTCGTGAACTGCGAGATAATACAGATTTGATAAACTCCAGTTGACGAAAAATCCACGATTGTTCGTACGAACTGATGATCAATAGCACTCATTCGATGTACATCGGACAACTTCGCGTAGTATATTCCTGAAGCAGTTGTTCGACTCGATGCTCGATAAAGAATACAGTGACGCATCAGGTTCGAATTGTGAGAAGGGCATTCGAGTATTTGAAGCGAGCGTTGCACTTTGTTTCGAATATCGTCGAGTAGGCAGAAGTTAAATATTTATTGAATTGCTCGTAGAATGCGACTGACACACCTGGGTCAAGCGACCACGGTATTTGCCTATTCGAATGCATTTTTCTAGTCCGCGAGACGCGTAAGCTTTTGAGTAGAAAGTAAGATGTTACCAGGATATAAGCATGGCGATAGAAAAAAAGTGTAGCGTTACCTTGCTGAAGTAACCGACGGTGTGACATCCTTCAGCATCGCCAATCGTCATCACATAGAAGAGAAATGGCTCCACATCGTAATACAATGTTTTGTGATCGAGGAAAAACTTGGCGAGTAGACATAAGTTCTGGCAGTACTGCTTGTAGCGTTTGCCATCTACCTCCCAGACGCCTATCTTGTCTTTCCTGCATGGAGGGAGAATTGTCAGAAATCCATGCGGCGAGAGAACGGAAGTAGGAAGTAACTGGAAATGCTTCCATGAGTTGGAGCTTACCGATACACTTCGTGTCCTGGAGGGTGTCGCCACAAACACTTGTCCCTATGTCGACGCAGCACCTGTCGACTTTTCGCGTATCGTAAGCAAAACTCGCAGAGGTAAAGTTTTGGAGCTCGGCTGAACTCCTCGGGGTAAGGGCTCTGATACCACACTTCCATTTCCCACCTGCCCATCTCCACGCACCGAGTACCAACTCCGTTACTACCACTGCAACTGCGACCGCTGCTTTCCCCACCGTCCCCACTGCCAAGTTCCCTCAATTCTTTCTCCTGAAGAACAATATTGGGTTACCACTGGTCCAGAGGATCCACAAGAACGAACATATACGTGGATGGAGAAAAGAAGATTGTCTTATTTTTCGGATAAGCAAAAGGTCTACTTGCAATTTTTTCACTGGCAATGGCCTGAGCCTCCATGAATAACTTCAAATCGTAATCGGATGTGAGATTTGTAAGCCGAGGTTGACGGTCCTTTTCGATTCCATGCTGTTCGCCACCGCTACCACTCTCATTACCACTGCCTGGTGCTGTCTTTATCTTCACTCGCAGTTCCTTCACTTTCAGCTGGTAATTTCGTTGCTCGTTCGTCTGATGTAGGCCTTTCGGTGATTTCTTTCCCAAATTTGCTAAAGCTTTCTTACGATCGTCGTCGTATTTTTTGCGTTCCTTGTAAAATTCCCTGTAATAGTATTATGGTCATGGTAATGATATATTACTCGATGGACGCGTCAATTTTCGTACGGTTTCCGCTTTGCTTTTCATTTTTCTACTCATGAGCATCGAATCAGAACGAATCTGCATACTCAGATTGTTGGGTAACGATGAGTAAACAACGAATAGTACTCACACGCAAGCCAGCGGGGTAGTATTATGGTAGACGGGACAAGCCTCGAGGGTGAAATGAGTTTCGAATTTTCCGGAGAGATGACCTCGGGAATCGCATATCGATCCCAATGGACACTCGGGCTCCTTGGTACTTTGACGAGTTCGTGTGTGCGATGTTGACCCTCTCGTACCACTTTCACCACCTCCTCCTCGACCCGCAACAGACTGATGTCTGTGAAGTGCTCCAGGACCAGCACGCTTTACTGGAGATTTACTCGTACTCCTCTTACTCTCGGCTACGAAGAGATAAACGTTTTAACGGATTTTGATAATTAAATCGAACGTGAGATTCGAATTTTAGTAGCGTCAGTCCAGTACCGTCGTAATTCTGTGAAAAGAATATGGAATCGTTTTACCTGTATCAGACTCGGTATCGCTGGTCGCTTTTGTTTGCAGTTGCAAGAGCTTGCTTCCTTTGCGTGTTTGTAATTTTCGTTTTCCTTTTGTAGCAGTTTTCGTTGGCCCATTGCCTTCCGCTTCGACTTCTTTATCAGAGTCTGATAACTCGCCTTCATCTTCGCTCTTGACTAGATCTACCGATTGACGTTCGATGTGTAAACAATCGAGGATCGTACGTTTAACATACGATTGCGAAAACTCACCTGGACGCTTGGGTCCCTTTTGTTGCCTTCTAACTCCCGAGGCTGCAATCAAATTTGATTGAGTTCGTTTGGACGACCCACCGGAGTTCGAGTTGCTTTCTGGCTGGGATTCTTTTTTCTTGTGCTGGGGCTGAGGTGTTGTTGGACTATCGGACGATTCAGAATCAGAACTGGTCTCCGACGTAGCTGAGGATCCGGATCCACCAGAACAACTTTTCGAACTGGCAGAACTCTCAGATTTTGGCTCTTGCTGTTGTTGTTGCTGCTGTTGCTGTTGTTTTATCACCAGAGCTATCGGAACAGTACGTCAAATGTGTCGCTCGCGTTAAGCTAAAATTACGTTTACAATCGATAATCTGTTACCTGCTCTATTCGTCAGAACTGTCCTTGGTTTATTCTCGGGCAATTTAATTTTCGACTGCTGCGCCTTAGCTGCTTTGACGACCGGAGCAACTGTCTTATTCACAGCTGGCTTAGATACCGTCGCACTATCACTTTCGCTACTGTTCTCTGGGCTAAATATACTCTTTTTCTTCAATTTTTTCTGTACAGGCTCCGCAACAACCTTAATAACTTTATCGGCAGGTTTTGCGGTATTCGTGCTCGCTGTAATTTGATAAAGGATAACAATTCACAGACCGTTTACCCTAACATTCTAATCGTTAAGAATTCCTACACGTACTAGGTATTTTACCAGATTTATTGGCCACAGTTTTACCACCTCCGGTATTTTTATTGGCAGGTAGAGCCGGTTTATTGCCAAGTTTCTGTGGCTTTATTACGGGAGCGACGGTAGCTGTTGCCTTGGGCTTGGCAGGTGCTTTTCTTTTGGTAGATTTAAGCTTGTTTGGCGATTCTTCGGACTCTGATGAATAGACCACTGGTCTGCTTTTTGTGAAAACCTTTTCCTTGCTTTTATTTTCTGTCGGCGCACCGATGCTGCTCTCACTTTTTGGTCTTCCATGGCGACTAGGAGCAATTGGACCCTTTTTCTTCGACCTCTCAGAATCCGAGGCTTTTCTACTATTGGCGGAACTGCTAGAATTTTCTGAATCAGATGACGATGACTCGCTTCCAGAACTCGACGAGCTGCTCGAGGAAGAACCCGAACTACTACTCGATGTTGACTCGGAGCTCGTAGCCTTATGAGATTTTAACCATTTTTAGTATTACCATATGATAGATTGCTCACATCTACGAAGCGAAGATTTCGCTCAACATGAAGCTGTCATTTTGATTCGGCACTAAGCAAATGTATAATTGAAGGAAACTCTAAATGTGGTTTTGAGGTTAGGTTCAAGTTTAGAGGCGATACAAAGTAAACTATCCATAGTAATATTTACAATTTACGATGTACGATTCAGTTGTTGAACTGTCGCGTCTTCCTACTAGATACCAGGTTCAATTTTCACAACCTAACACGTTTCTCGTCCTCGATCTACGATCGCGAGCGACAAACTGTCTGTACAATGCTCGTTCAACTTACCTTTCGTTTCGGCGTCATATTGTGTTTATTAACGGAGAATTCATTCGCAGTATCATTGTCACGATTCGAATCGCATTCTTCAAGTTTCCAAACCTAAGTGCGAACGCGAACTTGATCGAACAAGCCTGAAAAAAGGACCTATTTGTACAAATTTTAACTTAACCTCGCGATCAAGATACATACATACATACAATCAACACGGCGCCTGACGCTGAAGTCAGGCTCCGAAGTAGCCGCTACTCCCGCTAGGGGCGCCACTTGGACGTCATCGCGGCCGAACAATTGAAGGTAGCCGTATAATACGTATAATATTGTTATAATATTGCGATCAGAGACACGCACAATCTGAAATATGGTATCTATAACATACACTCCACTTGCCAATCCGAATCTCATATTTCTCGTCGAAAACGTAAGGCAACGCGAGTCTCGCGATTGGCGATTGAACGGCGATGTCTCGATTCTCGTAATCTCGATCCCCGTCAGCTAGACACGCACACCCACACACACCACACATTGCCACACACGCATGTGGCCAGTCGAGATTTACGTTGGAATTGTTTCACTTTTTGTTACCGGCAAAATAAGCTAGCGAATCAAGTATTTATTATACATTGAAATCAAAGGAGTTTGCGAAATCGCAACGACCCAGTCATGACAGCTTTCGAGGGTTCGTATTATTTCATATCATTTCATAATGTTGTAATCCTTGCATAAAAATCTGTTGATTTTTAAACAGAAATGTTGTACGTTTTTAGAGATGGGTGTTTTGCCCGAAATCGCAAAGGCAGTCGAGGATATGGATTGGTCGTGAGTATCACTTTTCCATCTAACAACAATCACGATGATGCGTCGTAGATAATACAACGCGTTGTCACACTTGACCACCCCTTAGGTTACCCACTGATGTCCAAGCTGAAGCGATCCCACTGATATTAGGCGGTGGGGACGTCTTGATGGCAGCGGAAACTGGCAGCGGTAAAACAGGCGCGTTTTGCTTACCGATACTGCAAACTGTCTGGGAAACGCTGAAAGATTTGCAATCAGGAAAAGGACAAGGCAGCGGAGCTCTACTGCAAGCTTGTGAGATTCGTTGAATGGATCGAATATACTTTCCCAATTTTATTTGCATTATTTCGAATAATCAGGTGTACAATTGTCAATTTAGCGCCCCACTGGACTTTGAGTTTATTCGACAGAGGTCATGCTCTAGCCGTCACGCCGGATGGTCTGCGCTGTCAGAGTCGCGAGCAGCGAGAGTGGCATGGTTGCCGAGCCACCAAAGGTATTCAGGGAAATGGAAAATTTTATTACGAGGCTACGGTAACGGACGAGGGACTCTGTCGAGTCGGTTGGTCCACACAGCAGGTATCGAGATTCAAGCAGGCGCGTCCGTGTGTATTCGACGTTAGTCGTATTACAACGCACATCTATTTTTCAGGCCAATTTGGATCTTGGAACCGATAAGTTTGGATTTGGTTTTGGAGGAACTGGTAAAAAGTCGAATGCCAAACAGTTTGATAATTACGGTGAATCGTTTGGGATGCACGACGTTATTGGTTGTCTTTTGGACTTAACGAACGGTGTGATACGGTTCAGTAAAAATGGCGTTGACCTGGGTCAAGCTTTCAATTTGAACGGGCAACAGAAATCTTGGACATTCTTCCCGGCGGTTGTCTTGAAAAACGCTGAAATGAACTTCAATTTCGGAGCACAGCCGTTCAAACACGCGCCTCCGGAAGGGTTTATAGCCGTATCTGCAGCTTCGTCTGAGTCTGTCCGTAATAATTCCGTGTCGGCACAGAATCAAGGCAATGCGGCTGATTCGAAACCGCTAAACAATGCTCCGCAAGCCATTGTTATTGAACCGTCTCGCGAATTGGCAGAGCAAACTTTCAATCAGATACAAAAGGTAGACCTTATATTCTAGTTGACTGCTTGGTACTAATAGCCACGAATAACAGTAATTTACCCTTTAATTTCTCCACAAAGTTCAAAACACATTTAGACAATCCGAAAGTGCGAGAGCTACTGGTAATCGGAGGAATCAACATCAAAGAACAGATTTCAGCATTGAACTGCGGTATTGACATAGTGGTCGGGACACCTGGACGGTTAGAAGATCTCATTCAAGGGGGTTATCTGTCCTTGACTCATTGCAGGTATAGATTGTTCAGTTCGCTCTTCGAACAACAGCTGTTAACCGCAACATTTGCCTGGTAACGTGCAAAATTCTGTAGATTCTTTGTGCTGGATGAAGCTGATGGGTTGTTGAAACAAGGTCACACGGAGTTAATCGATCGCCTTCACCGACAAATCCCAAAGATCACTTGCGACGGAAAACGGTTGCAGATGATCGTCTGCTCGGCTACTTTACATGCTTTCGAAGTTAAAAATCTTGCGGTAAATTGATTGGCTGATAGTTGTTCCGCCACATATGTTTTTCGTTTTGCCCACGTGTTTGAAACCCGTCACGGTTAATTAATGTGTCAAAAATTATTTTATAATAGCTCGTAATGCGTTTCAGACTCGCTTGATGCACTTTCCAACTTGGGTTGACCTCAAAGGAGAGGATGCCGTTCCCGAAACCGTTCACCACGTTGTCGTGAGGGTAGATCCTCAAAAGGATAATTCATGGCAATCCTTGAGAAACCACATTCAAACGGATGCGGTACATTCTAGGGATAACGTTAGACCGGGAAATAACACTGCAGGTAAATTTTCAAGTCCCAACGCCGAATCTCACTCTAATTTATGGAAACGCGTTCGACTAGTCTGACGTACAATTTTTGATTTAACCGTCCTCCAGAAACGTTTTCCGAGGCGGTTAAAAAATTGAAAGGAGAATATTGCGTTCGAGCGATTAGAGAACACAAGATGGATCGTGCGATAATTTTTTGCCGAACCAAAATTGACTGCGATAACCTGGAGCGCTATTTGAAAAGCCACGGTGGAAATGATTTCACTTGCGTTTGTCTGCACGGTGATCGAAAACCACAGGAACGTAAAGCTAACCTGGAAAAATTCAAGAGACAGGAAGTTAAATTTCTCATATGCACCGACGTAGCTGCCAGAGGTCTGGATGTTACGGGACTTCCTTTCGGTGAGAAATTCCTCCGATTGATCAACATTCGTATTTTTTGCGGGCAACATGTGTGAATTTTCGTAACCACAGCTATCAACGTGACATTACCGGACGAAAAGTCGAACTACGTACACCGCATCGGTAGAGTCGGCAGGGCAGAACGAATGGGACTCGCCATCTCTTTGGTAAGCACCGTGCCAGAGAAAGTCTGGTACCACGGAGAGTGGTGTTCGACGAGAGGTCGCAACTGCAACAACACGAACCTGACGGATCAAGCTGGTTGTTGCATCTGGTACAACGAAATCAGGGTGAGCACGACATTGCGACCGCGGAAGGCATCGTCTTTTTTAACTAACTCCAATTACTTGTGACTTGATTTCAATCTGTGTATATTTTTGTTCGTATTAGTATTTGGCAGAGATCGAGGACCATTTGAACATTACGATCCAACAAATAGAACCGGACATGAAAGTTCCTCTGAACCAGTTTGACGGAAAAGTGACCTACGGTCAGAAGAGAGTGGCCAAAGGTAAGAACTGTTTCGCCTACAAGTATGATACCTACACGTATGACTGTAATCACACCGCGCATCGATTTTCAGGTACCGGATATAAGGATCACGTGGCCCAAATGGCTCCATCGGTAGCTGAATTGGGAAATCTGGAATCAAAAGCGCAGCTCATGTACCTCAAGAGGCATCTAAATGTCGGCGTCTCGGCCTAATATCCCTTTCCATTGTAACGTGTAAACGAACGATACTCGGTAAAGCGGTGCGTGCAAACGCGTCTCTGTCAAAGATGAAATAAAATTGTCGATCAAATGGGATTGTATTGAGTAATCTAATTTCGAAAGAACCATACGACCGATGATCGTGGTGAGTAATCGTTACGACTGACGATAATTTCATCTTTATATTATCATACTTTTAGTTACACAAACGTATGGTACAGTAGTTTGCTGCTGTCTCGCTCTTGTAATTACAACTCGCGTTATATCCTTAAAATTTACCAAATGACTCTGGAAAGATACATAAAATATGATAATTTACACACAACTTGATTATATCCTGCGAAAGCGATGATAAACAGTGTATGCGGATGTACCGTGGTGCACGCAGACGTACGCGTGCACGGCTGGACGTATACCTGCACGCGAGTGTTTGCGCGAGTGGGCGCTTGTGGTTCGCCTCGCAATGAATCACGTCCGATTTTCTCATTTCTACAGAATTTTCATACAACCTAATCATGTCTATAATATACGCACGCCCACCGACGTCTGTCTCACAGGGCGCGTGGTTTTCATCTTTTTTGCCATTTTTTTTTCTCTTTCACTTCGCCCAAACTTCCCCCCTCGCCGCCGTTTGCGCGGTAATATATTTTTTATGTTATACTTTTAACGACTAGTCAATTAGTATATTTAAATTCATGTAAACTTTATAATATGACAGTCATCACAGAATACGAATGAATTACGTGTGTTGTGTAGTCTAGGTTCGAAGACGACTCGAGTCGTTTTTTTTTTTTTTGTTTAAATTTATTTCACGCCTCGGTCGCGCACTCATTCGATAACAAATGTTTCCCCGCACTCGAATACAAGAATACACGTATAATATACGTACATACATATGTGTGCGTGGGCGCGTGCGTGTATACGTACGTGCGGTATACACTGACAGGCGTATATACACGCGTATCGTGTACACGTGGCATACCTATATGGGTATGTGTATACATACAAAATATATATAGATGACCCGTCCCGCGGTTAGTTCAGCACTAGAAACTTTGTCACACAGATAGGAGTATTCATATCCACAAATATGAATACGAATAAAGCTCTTGAGTTGCAAATTGCGAATATCAATGCAAATACGAATTTCCCTGAAATTCACATTTTGAAAAATAGAATTTCACTTAAAAAAATGTGAATTCGAATTTATTCGTATTCCTATCCATATTCATATTCATACGTGTGAACATGAATACGCCTAACTCTGCTTCATCATAAAATCTCTTCCACTCTCGCTCTCTTTCTCTCCCTTATATCTCTTCCCTCGCCCTCTTTCTCCTTCTCTTTCGCAATCAATCAATCAATTTCTCGATCTCTCTCGCGCTCCCACTCTTTCACGCTTCCTCATTCTCTTCCGATACGAATTTCAATTAACGATAGTGACGATCACGTTCCATATAAGACGCGGAGACTACTACCGCGTGGAAATGTTAATCGTAGGGCAAGGAAACATAGACTATGTTTATATAGTATGTATATCCGTCGGCTCGACGACCAACCACCATCGTTCATTTGTGTTCCATATCTATAAATAAATTATCTACGACAACCTCGCACGCAGTTTCCACGTTATTTCAATTTTTTCCCTTTCCTATTTCTTCACATCGCACCGCCCTTCGCCCAGAGCAGCGAAGTCCTTCCGATGTATAATTGATTTAATTTACCTCCCCGTTCGCACCTATCGTCTACACAAAGAGCGATGCGCGACGTAAACGAATCGCGAACGCCAGAGGCGATCGCTCTTCGTCGTTCGCGTCATTTGATTCTTTTTTCATAATTACATCTACGCACGATAAAACATATACAATCCGTTGTACAAAAATTTGTTTATCATTAATTATCCTTGCCATTCGCCGTGATTCTTGCAATGTTGAACCGTTGCATTTGTTGTTGCTGTTGTTGTTGTTCTTTTTTTTTCCTTTTTCTTTTCTTTTCTTTCTCCGTAACTGTTCTCGTTATTATTGCTATGAACGTTATTACGACATTTTTTAATCGAGTAGGTACGTGCCGGAGTCATCTTCTTTGCCGGTGCGCGCAGCTATGCTACCAGACCGTCGGGCGAGTAAATTAGCGATTGGCAAACGACACATCACGTTTTTGTCCCTTTGAAAACCATTGTCGCATCAAATGAATACATAACGATAAATAAGGCACTCCGTCGATCCTGTGATTAAAAAAAAAAAAAGTATCAAAACGAAAGCAGCGTGGAATCGCAGAACTCGTGGCACAGCGATGATCGTAGAATATGTTTAAGAAAAAATGAAATACATTAGTTCCAATGACAACGATGGTAATAATACTCGGACGATACTGTTAATATGTAATAGTATGACGGCTTGACCTTGAACGCGATATAATGGTGAAAAAAACAACCAGCATACAACAACAACAACAACAATAAGAATAAAATTGAATAGCTATCGCTAGGAAATTATACGTAATACGCATCGGCTTTGATTATTGGTCTGTAAATATACAAGTATTTAGTCTGATTTTGCTCACATTCATCCATTATTTTTGTTCGTTACAAATATAGGAAACAGGAATATGGAAATATAGGCGTCGGTATACATAGAGATAATGTTATATGCGTAGCGTCGCCGTTGCGGAGAGCGATGCACCCGAACGGTATCCTATTCAGAGATTCTCGAAATAACGAGGTAAAATCGGGGAAATCAGAGTGATAAACATTTTTACACGTATAAGAAAAAAAATTCGTAAAGGGATACGCGGATCCTTGGCTTTATCACATTCGAGGTTGTGTACCTGTGTCTAACTACGCGTATTATGTTATGTACTAACTGTGTATGCGTGTCGATTTCATTTCGGGAAATCAAACGGGTATTAAGTTTTTTCCTCCGGGAGTAACGACATCGATGTAAAACAATCGCGTCGTGGTTGTTTTTGCCTCCGTAAATATGAGTCCCAATGACGGTGATACTCGATGCCGCGTAGTGTTCAAAAATGTAGTTAGCGGTCAAACGACTAAAGGTAAAAAAAAGAAAAAAAGGGGTTTGAAACTCGGAGCACTTACCTCAAATTTGTATCGTTAGAGTTAGGGAAAATGTGCGGCGCGCGTGTAAATCTCGACGGGACGATATTTCTAGAGCAGTTTTTTTTTTACGTACGTTTCGCCGATATTCGGAAATAAAATCTAGGCAAACTCGAAGCAACCGACAGATTTTTTTTCACGAACGTTGGGTAAATGCTGTGCGGAAGGATTTTTCGTGAAAGTACAAAATACCACGGTGGCTACGCGCGATCGAAAAATTATACGGACGAACGGGTGTCTCGTGTCTTCGATATTCACTATAAGTCATTCGATTTACGCTTATTGCGGAACGTGTACCTAAAACGAGCAGTCTACCATTACACAAGAGTATAATAGCTTTATGTGCGATGCGCAGCGAATACTTGTTCGTGACGCGTGGCTCGGTTACGGCTAGGAAGATACTTGTGCGAAATCGAGGT
This sequence comes from Arge pagana, assembly GCA_963969455.1. NCBI lineage: Eukaryota > Metazoa > Arthropoda > Insecta > Hymenoptera > Argidae > Arge > Arge pagana. The sequence goes on from OZ018309.1 coordinate 1,007,813, forward strand.
TTTCGAGCATACCACGATTCGCTGGTCGGATCGCGCGAATTCGTTACGCAGGTGAGCACGATGGGTCATGTTTCATTTAACAGACGAAAACACGAGGAATTACCCTTCACGTTGGATCAAAACCGAATCCGTGCCATTAATATTAGAGGTATATGTAAATATACAGGGTGGCCAATTTAACCTGACCACCCCCCCCAAATATCTCCGCTGCCTTTCGAGTTACGAAAAAAACGTCGGAAGGTAATTTGATTGATTTCGGAGGGCTGATACAGCGGTGAAAGATTCATTTCCGCCAGGATCACAGCTTCCGCGTTCTCAAGGTCACGGATGGTTTTTCAATGGGAACGTGTACTTTTTTTATTAAAATGTTGGAGCTGGTATTTAGACGAATCCAACGACTTATAACATCGTGACCTTGAAACGATATTTCGCCAAGATAGGGTAAAAACGGAAAATCGTGCTGGTATTGACATTACGATCGTCCGAACTAATTAGTTTAATTTTTCCTGCAGCAATTTTATTGCCACAAATGTGCTAAGTGATAGCTATTAATCTCGGCACATTTTTGGAGACATGGGATGAATGATTCTTACACGTGTGTTCTGGTAAAAAATTCGTTCAAGGTCGTCACATTACAGGTCGTTGGATTCTTCGGAATATCAGCTGCAACGTCTTGACAAAAAAAGAACGTGTTCCTTTGGAAAAAGCATTGATGACCTTGAGACGGAAAAACTATGATCTTGACAAAAATGATTTTTTTTCCCTGCGTTAGCCATTTAAAATCGGTCAAATCACCTTGCGGCACCTCGCTTCGTAACTCGGCAGGCAACGGAGATATTTGGGACGGTCACGTTAAATTGTACACCCTGTATAAGTGCAATCGAATCGGACTACATCTACCTATCATGAATTCAAAAGCGATACCTTTGAAACGCGAATAATTCGAAAGTTTTCGAAACCAGGGTCGTAAGACAAATGCGGCATGTCGTCGAGACTCGCGACAGCACCGTGCCCCGAAATGCTTTTTGGAGGATAAATTCCGAAAAAATATTTCCCAACAACGTGGGCAGGTAGATCGTAATCGATACGCGCTTACAAGTATACTTGTAAAGAAACAGAAGTGGTTCGTATAAATAACAACAATTGTTCGTCCCGTTTCGTTCTCGTGTTGTTGTCGCGGTTGCCGTTTATGATGACACGATGTGATGTAGATAAATTATACGAATTGTGTTATGCTATATTTAGGTATAGTTACAAATTTATCGAGCAATACGATCATTGACATTTCTTAAGTTATTGTGTTCTAATAGTTGATTTCATTGCGGTCCATCAACCGGGCGCGCCTCTGACTATTTATACCTACATACATACATGTATGTTATGCTCGTCCGAATTTCCATTGCGGAATCGTTCGTAGGTACTTCGTATCGTTAACGTACGCGTATTTTGAATGTACAACGCCCGTGTATATTGCACGATGCGATATTATATTATCATTTCAATATATATTATATGCAGAATAAATATACAATATTTTAGCGCTTTCTTTTCCATGAATGATAATACTAATGACGATGATCGTAGTTATAATAATAATAATAATAATAGTAATAGTAGTAATAATAATAATAATAATAATAATGATGATGATGATGATGGTGATGATGATTATGATGGTGGTGATGATGATGATGATGATGATAACGCTGACGATAACAACTAAAATCATAATAAAATTAATAATTTGTTTTTTAACCCGTAGGCGGTTAGTTTTCTCTGAGTAAATTATTGAATATATTTTTCTAAGCTTCGGAAGAAGAATAATTGGTAAAATAAATATTTTAACAACTGAACAGTCTGTTTGTTACCGTTACTGTACGAATAAAAGATTGAAATAGCTAAAAACTATTGGTCGTGAATACACATGCGTAGCATATTGAGATTGGTTCTGATGATCGCAATTACAGTTTTCAGCGTTAAGAAGAGAAAGAAGTTGAAACTAGCAATTGTCAGGTGAGAAGTGAAAAATGCAAGAGACACGTCTCGAAGATGCTCAAGTGAACTAACGTGAGAAGAAACGAATGAAACTGATAGTTTCCAGATCTATTAATACGATATACGAAGTTTTGACCTCGTCGAGGATGAACTTCCCAAAATATACCTCGAAGATGTTTATAATTAAACTACATCTGTACCCACGCGGTGCAATAGTAGCACCGATGAAACTATGTGACGCGGTGAAAACATATGATCAGAGTCAGTTTGAGAAAAAATAGTTGGGAACGTCGGGAACTGTAATGTAAGTTAGATTACTTCCGAGGGTAGCCAATAGAATTCCCCAAAGACTGGCAAACAAGTATCCCTCGATCGTCACCTGATAGTGGTATTGTAGGTAGGTTCTCCAGCCTTCCCCGGAGAATAGAGGGTATAATTTATACAGAAGCATTCTGTATTCAATATAGACACTTCGATCGACGTAACAATTCCCGATAGCAACAAATATTGAAAAACCTAGCATCTAAATATAATAAAACTTTTCTATCAGACCTGGTCGAACAATAAAGCCTCATTTCCACGAACAAGACCCCCCTGACTAATACACATGTACGATTAATGGAGAACGCAGACATTTTGGAAGCTTTGAAGTTGTTGAACATCAACGAGACTGGTATGATGTTAGACATCAACAAAAACTAAGGAGAATCACGTTTATACTCATTGCGATCGTAGTCGTTGAAGCAATTTATCTGAAGACTGTACTTGCCAAACGTTTGTACGATCCTCGTTACTGTCAGTTCTTGCCGAGACATGTTCACCATAATAATAACAATAATGGCGATGATAATCATAATGCCAATAACAATGGCAGTAATAATAACAATAATAATAATAATAATAATAATGATGATGATAATAATAATAATAATAATAATAATAGTGACGAAGGCGTCGGTGACGAGAATGATGATCAGTGACGATGGTAATAATAGTAATATTAACAACAACAAGTATAATACAAAGGAAACAACGAGGCATATATATATATACTATAATCATTTATACCGGTTATGTCTGCTAGTTTGATTTCTTTCCACCTTAATTCTTATTCTCATACCGTATGCATATACATATATGTACGCCTGTTAATGCCTTCAAATCTGGGAGCGTTCGTACGTTGCGCTTTTTTTCATACGTGCACGCGTGTGTGTCGTATCCACAGTCGCGAATGAGGACCTAAACGGGGCGGTACCAGAGACGCACGCACCGTTGGCAATAAAGAATTTGAGATGCGAAAGATTTGAACAGTTGCGAATACCTATACTCATCTTGGTCGGCTGTTGGGCAGCATCGACGTACCTAGCTACTGAGGTATACGCGGAGAACAACATGCACCCTTTCAATCATACGAAAACCAGAGATAACGAGAAGTACTTCGCGAAGAGGCACCCTGCGAACGTATACCGTTCGGAATGCGTATATTTATATCTATTGTATAGTAGTACAGCACGGGGGTGATCTTGATGAGATGGAGATGAGACTCGTTGATTGGAAATACCAGAAAATAGCTTTCTCTCCGGATCTCGCCGAAGCGCACTCTCGCAGAGGCGCGAGATTCGCTGCGAGTTCCGCGTATTCGTTTTTCATTTTTGCCCCGTCTTTTCCTCTATGAGATTCGAAATAAATAGATGTTTAAAATACAGGCAATGATGAGACGACGGTAAGATCTATATGCGAGATTACTTCGTGACGCGAGATTGTAAATCAGATCGGATGAATAATATGTAAAATCAGATTCCTTGAGAATTCAAATGCGTAGTAAATTGATGCGTTTTTCTGTTTTTCATCGCGTAAGTATTTCGTACGTAATAATAATAATACGGAGGGATAACTTGTAAAATCGTAAATGTACGATGCGCGTGTTTCTGCGGAACGTCAGAGCACCCGCCGTAGCACCTGGTTGTCCGTGTCGCGCGCGCGCAGGGTTCGTGGATGCGGAACAAGAACACTCGAGAAAGGTCGTTTCACGAGACTTACGCACGCGTTGACTAGCGAGACTCTCTCTATTCGACTCGGGGAACGATTTCCCCGGAACGCGATTCAGACGGAACACGTGACGATAAGAATAAATAATTGTGTGTTGGAACGTGGCGTACTCGCACGGCGTATCTCGTTTCAATTGAACTTAATCTTCTCGGTCGGATAACGCAAGGGACTGGACATCTAACTACTGCGCGTGATCGGGGCTAATACTGTAACGATTACGTTTACAGTCAGCTGTCATCTGTCTGGCCACGAATTCGATTCTTTTTCCTCCGATATGCATGATATCTCCCTTGAAACGTGTACGCTCTACGAAGAAAATGGAAAGTGGTGCCCGATCTTCACAGTACAGTTGACACGTCCCCGCGAGTCTACGCATCTCTATGCCTAGCGAGATATTTCTCCATAGTGTTCTGTCGCGTTGAAACTACAATGAAAATCGGCTCAGATCTAATAGAAATTTCGACTCGGAAATGGGTACTTTTAAAACGATACCGTGCGATGATCGGCTTGGCAGTAAGCACATTAGGTTCGACGAACTTCGCCACATATGCGGAACGCGCCCATGACGAGGTAGATAAACATTCGATACAAAGGCAAGCACTTCTGCATGAGAGTCGAAGCCACCGTGCGACGCGGAATCAAGTTCGTGTTCCTATAACTAGCAATCCTTCCCTAAAAGTAGATCATCGACGAAACGAACAAAACTGATATAGTCTACTTTGCTCGTACATTCGCAAATGCCCACAGGAACGGGAATTATACGAGAAGCGGTGGTGAAATTAGGGAGGTTGATAGCGAGTCCTCTCAGCTACGAGCAATTCCTATCGGTTAACCCTTCGGTACTCGCGTGGGTCATACTGACCGGAGACACTGCGTGTCGAGATGATGCGAGTCCCAAAGGGTTAACATTCAGTTGGAAAGAAGGCTGCTCCACCGATAGGAACGATTTCCACGTCCCAACGTACCGTCATTGGGTGCACAACAGGTAGCCCCTGCCTTTCATCGCACGATTTCGTACAGTACTCGAAACAGTTGGTAGTTTCAGACATCACGCGAAGTTTCGAAGACGTTTTACGAAAGTCAGACGAAAGTGTTACCGCGAGTCTCTCCTCGCGCGTACACGGATTGTACATCGTTAACGTTCGACTTTCTGTTAATTCCAAGGCGAAATATGAGAGGAACGAGAACGACGGATGTCTACATTGCACCGCGAAATGGCATAGATCGGACAAAAGGATTTTGGTTCTCGAATCGTTACGCTTTACACTTTATGTACTATACTTCTTAACGCTTCATGATCGATAGTTGTCGTGGCGGAGTGGCGTGTATTCTAGGATGTTCGAGGATAATCAAACGTGTCGTTCTTCTTCGGGTATACGCTATGCGCGTCGGTCGTTGCTCTCCTCTTATTGCATCGTACCGCCACGTCGTTCCCAACGCGTCCGCAGATGCCTCGCGTCTACCCGATTTTCCTTTAGCTGTCCCCTGCACACCCCGTTCTACGTGTGTGCGTATAGCGCGCGTACGCCTGCACGCCCGTCCGTATCCCGCCGCCCGGCATCGAATCGACAGTGACCGGACGAACAAAGTCACAAGAGTTCGTATTGGCGCAGGTGCATTCGCTGGATAATGTCGCGACAATCGTTGAACACTCTCTTGATGTTCTCGGTGTCGACGGCGCAGGTGAAGTGTGGATAGCAGTAATGCTTGCCATCTCCGCTGGCTGTGCTTATGCGCTGCAAAGCAAAAATGCATCAAATTAACGTAGCTACCCAAAAAACGGAAGAATGCTGAGCGTTACCAGCCGTCGCATGACTATACTATACGTAACATAATTCTTCAGCAAAACACAATTATACTACGATTCTTTAATTGATGGTTTATACAAATGAATAAAAACGCCAGATACATTTCCTGTATTCGTACGACCTCGGTATCCCCCACCTACCAAAAACTCGTCCCTGATGAAGTATTTGGCTCTGATAACATCCGGTGGTTCCGTGGGATCTGCGACGACGCCCGGTTCTACCGGTGTCTGGTATCTTGCGAATTCGAAAAAGTAGTCTTCTAGCTTGTGCTTGCCCGCTTTAATTTTTTCCGCGAGGAGGTCCTGCTTGTTCAGAAAGAGGATGACGGATATCGTGCGAAGCCACCTGCGCAAATGACATTTTCATGAATTCAGCGCTCCTTAATCCCACTAAACCGACCCATTCGCTGTGGGCTAATATTTAAAAACATCAGCAAATAAGTGCCACGCGCAATCAATTGTTTTATACAACACCAAGAACCACAATAATAATAATAATAATAATAATAATAATAATAATAATCGGCCTTTTTTTTTAATTTCGCCCGCTGCGACTTGATTGTAACAAGATGATTAAACTTGCGTCTAACAAGTCTAAGATCGATCGCGGGCTGTTTGCGGATGTTTAAACTCTACGGACTAAACAAACTCGCGCTTGGCAAACGAGGAATCGAGAATGAATATTCCATGACCCATTCGAGGCTCGAGTGAAAGAAGGCAACTCCGAGATTACCGGTTGTTCCAAATGCTCTTGAACAAATCAAGACTTTCCCGGAGCCGAAGTTTCGTGGGATCTTCCCTGAGCACCATGTTGTAGCTACTACACGCCGTCACGAATATGATTGCTGTGACGTCGTTGAAGCACTGTATCCATTTTCTCCTCTCGTCCCGTTGTCCACCAACGTCGAACATGCTGCAGAAATAGAAGGCGGATAAGAAAATGAACTAGATCCATTGTTACGTGAATTTCCATATACCATCGCGATACGACGAAGAAAATGAAAGTTTGTAACTTACTGAAAGTTGACCTTGTCGACTTGAAACCGCGTCTCGAAGATTCCAGACGTGAGAACTCGACACCTCAGGATATCCTGGAGCAAAGTCGAGCGTGAATTTACAGAATTTCACTGTTGTTGATAAATTTGATAATCATGAAAACGCGCTCGACATCTGTTATTGTGTAAAGTGTACAAATTTTTGTGTAAAATATTTAACATCTTAGTGTGTTTAGTAGTGTTGTTCTTGATACTGTTATTTGATACTAAAGTATCACTTTCCAAATGTTACTCTAACATTGTTTAGTGTTACCTTTAACACAGAGCTGACTTACTGTATCACTACACACGAAGTGTGTTCAAATGACACTAACTTTGTGTTAAAGAAAATCGTTGAGACAATTTTTTTTTCTGTGTGGGCATAATGAAACATGCAGGATATTGTGCTTTACATTGCTGCCAATTGCATGGCAACGCGTGACGGTAGTTTAATTCTTTACGAATCTCGATTAATTGCTGATCTTGCTTACCTGTTCAGTTGGCGTGTAATCTGGTTGTTTCACTATCGCTACTTTGTCTAGGAAGCTGGAACATAAAACAATTTCTCTCTTCAAATGAGTCATACCCAAAGAATATGCGGCATACGGTTAGACACATTACACATAGCTGTAAAGGGGTCATTTGCAGGCCTTAGTCCTAAATGACCCAGGACCTAACGGTTCTAGTGACCTAGAAATATGTTTGTTACCTTAACTGTGATCCATTCCTGTTCAAAATAAATTTTATAAAACAATTGTTGGCACAACAAATTGAGTAATACTAAGACTCTTGATGATAGTGGCAAAAAAATGGACAAGAACACGTTACAGATAATTTTTTGTTAAACTGGGCTAATCATTCAGGAATAAAAAAGTTGTACGAGTCTTAGTGAGGAATTTTGGGAATTTTTGAGTAAGATCTAAAATGATTTTATTTGGTAGTAACTAAGAGAGTTGGGATCTGGGTCGTTGGGGGTTAAAGCTTGAAAATGGGTAGAAAATGTTGATGGTCCAGTATGGAAGGGTGTTCATGCGACTACTAGGGTACGAGAACGAAGTTGTACTAATCTCTTTGGTACTAGTAATCTCTTTGCGCAAAGTCATGAGAGAAAAAAAGATACGCGACTTCGGGGAGGGAGAAGAAATAAAGTGTTTGAGCGTACGAGGCGTAGATAGGTTAAGCGTGATTCGATATAAGACAATTTACGAGAACGACGAGGGGGTCCTCCTCTTCGTCGAGGACGTTGACGTGACGCGCGAGAATAAAAGGAACGAGAAGTGTTCCGTCGTGTCGGTACGGCACTCGGTGGGAGCAGTTCTGTAACGTATCTAGATATAACTTTGTAATCTAAAAAAAGATAACCGGCGCTTTCCGTTAACCGCGTGGACCTGAATTTACAGCGCGCGTTTCCGGTGCCGTGGTTCGATTATTAAACATACTTTGATCAAGCTAGAATAGAAAGAACCTTCGTCGAGGCGACGTAAGCGAGCTCCAGGGAAATTTCTGAAACCGCTGGACAAAAATTCCCAACTCGTCATCTAATCTAGTCATCTATTCTGGCTCGTCTCACAGAAACATGATTGTTCGAGAGTTCAAGGCTCATCGAGATTTGTTATTACAGCAAAACGATAAGCTTTATTTCACTCGGTTCCCTGGATACATCTGGTAAACAGGGTTACCAGATGGCATACTTAAAAGATCGTGCGACGAAACTGATTTTGGCCGAAAAATCCTGTCATTATTTCACACGAATTAGTTTTGTTCGTGAAAGTTTCGGTTTTTAAGTTCTAGTCGTGTCGACTATCTACTCTAGATGTACCCGAGCTGAGTGGTACCAAAAAAACTACCCGTTCTCTGAGATTTGTTTTACGATGATGCGAATGGTTCGGAACATCCTGACATTTCCCAAGTCCGGCCGGCATCCTGGCGGGGACCAAAAAATGCGGAGATGTCGGAACAAATCCTGACGCCTGGTAACCCTAATCTAGTAGAACACATTCGATAGCCACAGCGATACTCGGGGACTCGGCGCGCAGCGGGGCTCGGTGCAGGGTCAGGCGGTCGCCGGAAGATACTGGAGGGAAATCGATCGCGCGCGACAAAGGTGTATACACCCCCGCGACCCTGCGTAACCTCACCTGACCTTAACTTACTTGACCTGACCTAACCGAACCCGAACGAACCCCGACGCGAGTGCCGTTTTCTCGCGCCACCCCCAACGGACCAGTTTCTGATCTGTGCCGGCGTCGCGCCTCCAATTACATGCAGAGAGACGCGAAGAGTATCTTCGCCCGATTTCAGAACAGAGAAAATTTGTATTAAATTAATTGTCATTTTTCAGAAAATGGGGGAAAAAATATTATTTTTGTGTTGCCTTTATTGTCGAATTTGTTGCACTTACTATGCTGAAAGTTGTTGCACGGCAAAATGAACTAGGTTTAGGAAAATTAATATCTATGGGAAAGAAATTGAATTGCAAAGAGAAATATACAGGGTGTATCGCCTCACGTGGCCAGAATGGGCGGGACTTCGGGGGCGCGAAGCCACGCCCCTGGAGCCAATCAACGAGCATGGGATTTTTTTAGACCGACATTCTCGCGAGAATAGGAGATACAACGAGGAAAAGATGTCAACAACGATGTAATGTGGTTGTTAAGTCGGTTTCGCATCGACTAAGTCCCTCCCATTCTGGACACCTGAGGAGATACACCCTGTATATACGTCGAAGCATGTTCATAAGATTCGAGTGGAGATGAAAATGCGAAAGAAAATAGAGTTCGAAGAATTTGTCAGGTATCGTGTTTGGAGAAACAGTGGAGGGATCATCCAGGTCTACGCGGGAATCGTCGAGATATCGAATCCGCCTGCGCACGGGGCGCTGCTCTGTGTCGGCACGCTTTCGCGAATGACGACGAAGAGGATGGAGGAGCGTGTTCGCCGATTTGTCAATTACGGTGCGTTACAGCACGAAAGGAAAGTCGCGATAAAAAACAACGTGCCGGGCATGTCAGGTGAATTCTATCGAAAACTTATTCGCGCGGCGCACAATGACATATCTTGCAAATCTCTCCAACAATGGAGTAATTTCAAAATTTTCTGAATTTTTTGAATTTCCCTTTTCTTTCTACATTTCTGCATTTGCACTCGACTTTGTACTCGGGGATAAACGGGGCCGCTGATAACAAATCTGCAGGCAGAATTAGCGAATTCAAGATGGCGGATCCAACATGGCGGACCAAAAATGTAAAAAGTTGTCTGACGAGAGTGAAAGTTGACATTCGGAATTGCTGATAACGAATGTGCACTCGAGATTTAAAAATTCAAAATGGCGGATCCAACATGGCGGATCCAATATGGCGGGCCAAAAATGCAAAAGGTTGTCTGACGAGAGTGAAAGTTGGCATTCGGGATTGCTGATAACGAATATGCACTCGAGATTTAAAAATTCAAAATGGCGGATCCAACATGGCGGATCCAATATGGCGGGCCAAAAATGCAAAAGGTTGTCTGACGAGAGTGAAAGTTGGCATTCGGGATTGCTGATAACGAATATGCACTCGAGATTTAAAAATTCAAAATGGCGGATCCAATATTGCGGACCAAAAATGCAAAAAGTTGTCTGACGAGAGTGAAAGTTCGTATTCGGCGGTTTTCGGCTTTGCTGATAACGAATATGCATTTAAAATAAACAAATCCAAAATGGCGGATCGAATTTCGAATTGAATGATTTTTTTTCGGTAAAATGTCTATTTTTCAAGGTTCGTTTATTTGTTTCAGCAAAATCACCATTATTGCTAATTATTTCGCGTCCATTTTTATTCTTATGTATATAATTGATATCGAAACAAGAAACAAGTTTGAAAATCGAACGAAAAGTACGCCAATCAATCAGAAAATGGTTCTAGAAAGGGTGGGATGCCACAATCTCACCGTGCTTGACAGGGTTAATATAGTAAAGCTTGTTAAATACAAGCAAAAAGAGTGCAGAAATTATTTTGGCCAACGAATATTTTGGCATGACTAAATATCGGGAAATTTTGGGTCTAGCTTCACGAACATCGATACGCCAAATGTGGCGTGGAAAAATCGCGAGGAAACGACGCGCCGAAAGACGGTGCCATACGCGGGGGTTGCGTCGGGTGCGTGACCTCGTTTCGTCACCGTCGATGCTCGACACCCCCGCGACACGACCTTGAAACCAATGCGGCACCGGAGCCTGCTTGACCAGCGTGCTGCCATTTTTAGGCGTCTACGCTATATTTAAATTCTGCCATACGCCCGACTCCGCCTGACATCGTGCGACGGTGTGCCACCGAAACTTTCGCCCTCGCCGCCATATTTCTAGTTCTCGCAGCGATACTACCGCGCGCGACAAACGATTCGCACGGATTTCCTTCGTTTTATCGGCGATCCTCCCGAATTTCCACGAAAACTCGTCGACGCATTCCGGAAGTTCGCCAACAAATCGAGTATCCGCCGCATCATTTTGCTGCCACTCGACGAAAAATTTCATTCGTCCCATCGACTTGTCGTTAATCTGATTACGGTGCAATTACACGGCGAAGGCGGTTCTTCGGCAATCGAATATCTGGCAGCGTCGTTCGTTTCTCTATTTCATGATTACCCACTACAATATTATTCCTAACACGCTTATAGTTTATATTCGCATCGATTTAGCGATAATATACGTATATTCGCAATTTCACTTTCCGCTCCTCGGCGCAAGCACCACCCACGACTCATCTGAAAAATATAAGAAAAAATGAGCTCATTCCTGAATAGTGTCACTACAATGTAGCGTAGGATTTTCGCGATAACTCGATTAGTTTTTTTTTTTTATTAATGTTTTTTTGCTCGTAAGAATTAAATTTTTTTATAAAACTCTAATAAAAAAAAACCAATTAGGTTATCGCAAAAATCCTACGCTACATTGTAGTGACACTATTCACGAATGAGCTTATTTTTTCTCGTATTTTTCAGACGCTCCATGAGCCGGCAACAGCTGGTACAACGACCGCGCGTCTCGTCCGGAGGGCCTGCGCAAAAATTTTTATACCGCCGCCATTTTTTCATGCCATTCAGTCAAATTTATTGACGCTATTTTAAGACCTCTTTCTGACATTGCGTCAAAAAATTAAAATTTTCCAATTCGTACTTTCGAGTTTATTGTTTTTTTTTTTTTTTTAAATTCGAGAAAAAAATTATATAGAATTGTATATAATTGTATATAAATTCTACACAAATTGTGTAGGATGAATTTTTTTTCAATATAATTATGTAGAATTTTTATGGTCGAAAATTTACTGTCTTTCGATGGACGCGATGTCAAGCGAATCGGAAGCGAGAAATAGAACGGCGCCTCGCGATACTTACTATTTGGCGCAGTCGATGAGCTGGTACTCGTTGCTACGTTCGAAGCTCTGCTGGACTCCTCGGTCTTTCCAAAGCGTCTCCACGATCTCGTAAAATTCCTGCGAACCAATTGGAGCAAAATTATTTCAACGCAGTTGCGGACGAATCGCACGAAGCCGTACACAGCACGTACGTAGGGGACGAGAGTAAAATACGAATAAGAGATGCTGCACATTTTCCTGGTGCTCTCAGTTATTTTTATCCACTGCTATGGTATACGAGCACGATGATTGCGTTTTTTCATTGATAACTGAATTATTCTCTCATCATCCTCAACACCAGTTTCGTACCTCATCGTCCACGTTTCACCGAGAAGATAAAACTCGGCGATACTTGTGTACTAATGCTCGCGAGTGCAAACTAATTTTTTAATCGTATCGGCATTTTCTCGAATTTTGGGAATGCGGACGACGTGATTCGGGTTTTTCATGTATATTTCGAAAAACGTGTAAAACCATCACCACACGGGACATTTGTTTGCGCTGGTTGGACGCGAGCCGAGCGATTCATAATAAGAGCGCTTGGCTGTGTAGTATATTACATCCGCGTTACATTATATTTAGATACCTCACTTCCCGACGTATATACGCGAAAGATTAACGCACATATTTTAAAATTCGGGAACCGAGCACACTTTTCTTTCGGCACTTCGGTAAACCTTGGATCTCGCACCGAGCAAAGCGCGTGCGGGCACCCAGATAAAATATCTAGTGAAATCAACTGACATCTATTGTCGTCAACTAAATATTTTCATTTACATGCCGGACTTACGGTCCTCTACTTACTTCAAGTACTTTTCTATACTTATACATAATACTGGTATTAATTTCTGATCTAGTAATAACTTATCCTGAATTATAGAATGTGGCTCGTGATAACTTAGTGTAGATTCTGTCTCAATTTAATTATCATCGTATGCATCAACTACATACCTAGTTAATATTCATATATATTTAGATTCTACAATTTATAAAAGTTTCTAGCTAAGTGACTAATGTTTCTGTCTAATGATGGAGACCGTTGCTAAGAATACGTTAGTAAAATCTAAGGACAGGATAGGCGAGAAAGATGCTTGGTTGGGGTGCCACTGAGGCACGGTGGCTCGCTCTGTTTATTGGGCCCGTCACGCGTTCTTACTAGCGGGAGCACAGCGCGGAGAGTCGCCCCCCCGCGGGGGAAACGCGAGGCTTCCCAACACCCACGCTCCCGCGGGCCACCCATGTAAACTAATGATTTGGTCTATTTGATTTCGAATAAATAAATATAGTCAAATTAAATATAACTCACTAATCGAATGAAATACATATTTGGTTGATAGAACAATTTTTGTTAGTAAAATTGTATATAAATAAAACATGATTAATTCGAATGAGGATGAAAAAAATCGATTTCTTTTCCTTCGCGTATTCTTCGAAAGTATAATATTGTAAGAATATACTGACGAGAGGAAAAATTCAAATGCATACCGTGAGCTTTCGAGTCTGGTTTTTTCACTCGATTTTTGAAAGTGAGCCAAAAAAAGCTTGTGCAATACGAAAACAGCAGCAGCTGGAAGATAACCAGTTTTTCGAGGAGTTGAAGATTTATTGTATGCGCCTGGAATCGCTGATTGGTCGATAAGTCACTAAAACTAATAATTTTAAGTACTGAAACTTCAAACGCGATTATTTCGAAACTACATTTCCAAAAACTATCGGAAGGATAAAACTAAAGTTTGAAAGACTTTTTTGGGGCAAGAATTGTCAAGACAAATGTTAAAATTCGAACGTTTGATGTGCTGCGAAAAAAAATATTGGGTCGGTTGTTTCACTAGTCTCTAGGTTGAAAAAAAATAATGTCTAATCTTGGAAATGATGTAATTATTTGCTCACGTTTTAAAAAATTCATTAATAAATGGTTTATTTTTGGGTGTCTAAAGAGTTTTCGCCCTTTAAATAACTTTGGCATGGCATGGAACCGCAAAATTACGTAGGCCCCTTCGACATCCGGTGAGTCGTATTTCAATATTTTCAATTTCAGGTTTCACGCTTCGTTGAAATAACCGCGATAAAGTGTTTGGTAAAACAGTTTTTCGCAGTAATTCGGTACAGCCTACTCGATTGTGGAAATTTACAGAATTAATATCGGTCAAATTTGAATTATCACTGCATTTGAAAATTTAGGGTGATACTTGGATCATCGCTATTTCAATCGAGATGAATTGAACACTGGATCAGAAATTATCCGAATAGGGGGAAATTGTTCAGCGAATCTATCTGACAGGATATTTAAATAAATAAATGAGAATACTTCGAAATTGACGAATGTGACATCGAATAAAAAAATGCTGGTGTCCAGGACGATGCAGGAATATTGATAATGCGAGCACCAACTTCGGTAACATGAGCACCGAGGTGGAGGCAGACCGAGTCGAGACGACTCAACGGTAACTGAAATCTATTTACTTCTGGGCCGGGGTTATCCCTGCACTTCGCGATGTTGTTATCGCTTTTATGATACATATATCCGTTACTACGTCCACAGACTGACAACGATAATTGCTTGGCGTTCGATTATTCATTCATTCCATCAGAAGCGTGAACTCTACGCGGGCTACTTGGGGCAGTGGAAGAGATTTTCTTGAATTGCCCCTGTTTCGCGTATGATATACAATATAAACACTGGAGCAACCCAGAAAAAAGATATTTTTTCACCTCGCTATGACTAGTTCCATTATTTGGCTCCTGGCACAAGATGAGTCTAACAAAAGAGGTGTCGCAAGATGGATTCTTTGTTTCCATTTGATGAACACGCTAAAGCGTCATGCTTTCTAAGGCGAACACTACTTTAAAAATCCGTTTCCAAGATATTCTAATGCCCTCTTCAAGTTGGGCACGCTGTATGTACCTTGATCTCTTTTTTACCCCCGTAGGAATTTTCAAAAGTCGAGGGGGACTCCCTGAGGCTCGAGGGCGACAGTTTACGTGTATCAGTCACCAAACGTGGAAAAAAATGTGACTTGCACATTAAATTGTCAATTTATTCGAAATACATTATCCTAACAATTCTATCCTCGTTGCACGTTGGAAGAACGGTTCGGGACACAGAAATACCCCGATAGGGTCGGTCATCTACAGCACTGGTATGCGAACAACGCGGCTTTTGTATACGAAAATGGCAAGGATTTAACGTCGCCGTTTTCCTCCGTGCCTTTCAACAATTTCACTCCGTGCGTTCCATTTTCGCGCGACGTGAGTTTAATTTTCAATTAGATCAGTGTTTTCAGGTCATTTGGACGGCAACACTACCTTCTATTAAGGTTCTCATCACGCCACCCCCCTCTGCTATACGGCAAGACGCGCGTGCCGCTAGACCTCCGGATCTCGGTTTCTTCCGCACGTTGTTAACAATAATCTAGGTCTCGGTCCTGCAGCCCGTAACGCGATCTCAAACAAGTAGAGCTAGCTTACGCATCTATCATACATGGTCTGCGAAAAAAAAAAAAAATTCTCCTCAAACGCGGAATTCAACGTGGAAATAAATACGGCACACAGATTTTAAATACCATGCTCAATCAATTGAAGTACGATATTATTAAAGTAACGATCACAAAACGGTTAGAAAATACCGCGGCTCGAGTTTTATAATGATTTTAAAGCTATTTTTACAGTCACAAGTTATAAAATTATCAGTAAATTTATCTCATTATGATGATGCGAGTCTCGAGTTATTTTGCGGTTTTAAAAGAGACGTTTTCAACTAACTGCTGTAATGTCACGGCGAAAAGTGCGCAAGCACGTCTATACTACCATAAAAATCTCTCACGGCACTTTCCTTCTTTTTCTTACTACCAGCTAAGACACATTTTGCATGTATATACACTGCTTATAATGTTTATGCAAGAAACAAATTCAAAAAATCCGAATCTTTAAATATTTTGAACAAAAATTGATATCACAGAATCGAGAGGTGATAGAAAAAATCGGCCAACGGGAACAGAGTCAGACTAGTAACGTGTTCATATTAAATATCATAAATAATTTATACCATAAATTTTGCGATATGATTTTTTTGTAGTATTTTTTGCAGTAGACGAGAACATTCGGCAAAACTTTAAGGTAGTAACTTGGGTTGTGGAAATCGATTTTTTGATAACTTATTTCGAAATATATTGAGAGTATATTGTAAAAATTGTAGACTGAAATTCGAAATATTAATGAAGTTATAATGAATATTTTAGAGCGTGTCTCATTAACTAGTAAGAGTCTTTCATTAACCAATAAATTAATGACAAAGCTCAATTGAAGGGATGAAGAAATTGAAGGCACATTATACGTCCCAGAAAGATTCATGTAAGTATGAGTTGTTTTTCTATTAAACTTAAAAACGTAACTGTTCATTTCACAGCCCGATTTGGGTCTGAAAAAATCACTTTTACTTTTCGTAGTCCGCCATTTTATTATTTTCCGATAAAATTTCAGAATTATACTGCCAACGAGATGGACAATTCTATGAACTAATAATCAACTCGATTTTTTTACGCGCACCGCGGAGGACACAGAGCAATCTCGCGCGCCCGCAGGTGAAACCCGATCACTTACGTGTGTCGCCGCCACGTAAACGTCATAATATGAACACCGATCTAATCGTGTGCCGGGCAGGGATTCTCATCTCGTTGCGAAGATGAGAGAAAGCTCTATCGCGAATAAAGGTTGCCAAAATGTCAGTGTTTCAAAAGGATCAATTGATTTTTTTCTTCAAACAACAGTGGAAAATCGTTTGAGTATAGCTAGACAGAGACACTATCAAAATCTGAACCCTTAATATTGATATTCAGAGGTTGCAAATTTCTGTTTCCCATCTGTAAACTTCTGAATCGTGTAACTCGACAGCGAGTTATTATACAAGGTTGATCAGGGCATGTTTTTGTAGGGAATTGAACGTTCTCCAAAAAAGGTCTGAATGAAGTTTTCCGTAAGTCGAGTCGTTTCCGAGATATCAAGCCTTAAGAATTAAGTCACCCGAAGGTATATCTCGGAAACGGCTCCAGTTACGGAAAACTTCATTCAGACCTTTTTTGTAGAGCGTTCGAATCTCTACAAAAACATGCCTCGATCATTTTTATACAGTGACTGGTTGTCGAGTTACAAAATTCCAAAGCGCGAGGACCAATTTTCTCATGTTATTTAAATGGAAGATAGAACCTTGCAAATCGCCACCTCTAAATATTATTCTCGAGGACTCGTATTTTGATAGCCTCCTTGTCTAGCGATTATCTGACAATTTCTCACCGTTCTTCGGGGTGTAACATTGTTAGGTACGTTATTTTTACCGCGTATTTCTGTTTCTCGCGTATTTTCGTTTTTTCTCCCAATTTTTATCCGGCCGCGCGACACGTGCGCGTAATCTATCGAGATAAGATTGAGCGGAATCGGGAGCTCGTTAAAATTTTGGTCGGACTAGACTCGTGACAGTTTTCTATCCCTGGCAGACAGATGTGCCGTGCGATCGCGAAGGATGTTATAACAGCATGTACGATTCACGTGGTCGCGAAAAATGTTCGGTGTGCGCAACTCTTTTTGGATGGCGATACGACGATGATATGGTCTGGAGGTCGTGATATCGAAGGCCATGAAAAACACGGGGGTCAGGTTCGCGAATACAGTGGACATCGAGTATGCTTGGTTCGTCGCTCCTCGCGAGGGACTACGACATGCTGTAATCGGCGTCGTCCTACTACGCAGTCTACACATCATTCCCCGCCAAATCGGACAGATTGGAAAAGAACTATTTCTGATATATGTACACGTCATTTCTGAAACAAAAGCAAGTCAACAAAATATTTCTATGGGGCCCTGCTGCACCCATGTAGTCGCTGCCATGATCGGTACAGCAGAGATGTGACGAGGAGTTAAATAAATATGTGGCGATCCAACAAGGAGACGAGCAGACTCACCGCAGGGTAGTCGAAGTCCGGGGAGGACGAGACGTCGAGCACATAGTCCACTCTGCTCTGGTTCGCTGGATCCTCCAGGACAACCGGGGGCGTCAGGGTGCTCATCGCGCTCGTTATCGTCTGCAACGAAAGTAAATCCACGCGTTGTTAAATTGTCGCGCCACAATTAGTATTGACAGCCATGCGAGCGACTGCCTCCCCGCCGAAATTGGAGAGCAAAAAACCGCGGCAGAAGAATAAAGGCGACGAGAAAGTAGTAATCGTAGTTACCACTAGGATGTAACTGGAACCAGTATACGCGAATCTCAAAGCTTTTAATAAATACGACAATAACACGTCCAAACGGCCGATCAACATCGATCCAAGCTTCCGTCGTGCGCTACCTATGTATACCACAGAGACGAGCGCGGATCGTAATTTTTTCCTCTCTGGTACATATTGATAACGACCTCGCTGGCAAAAGACACGATCCAGATCCACCGCCGTGCCGTCGCCGTCTGTGTCTATTTTTCGCACCGGACGGCAAATTTTGGAACATGCTAGTTTTTTAACCCTCATGGACACGCGTTATGATCACGTATTTCGCTAGCTACTAGAATCGCGTATTCGCGGGATTCCCGGCAAACAAGCTCTCTCGCGTCGCACTTTGGATTGAGTCGGTTTTCACCTCTCTAGCAATGCGATTCTCAGTTCTCGGTTCAGCTGAACCATTCTAGTTGTAAAATACTTGCAAGTAATTGTACTTATTGAGAATCTTCCAGTTTCGCTCCTGCTCCCGTTTTGTACCAGAATTTTGTTTATATAATTGATAACGATTGTAGATAAACTCGAGGCATTTTTTTTTTTTGATATCCTGTGAAGTTGAATAGCCTAAACTCCTGCGAGGTACGAGGTACCTATTTCCCTTCCTATCCAGCTACTGCTTGCGTTCATTTAGCACTGGCAAAGCGACCTCTGAGGTGAAAATGTCAGCGAGGCTGTATGCTTTTTCTTTCTAATCCATTAATTTTTTACAAGCTGTTTAGACAATGTTTGTTTTTTTAATCAAAATGGAAAATAGCTACAAGTTACAACGGTTAATTCAGCGCTATCCAAAGCCTATGAGCAGTACATGGTTCAAGGTCATGCGAGCCTCCAAAGATTTCTGACGTTTCCTGACGATTTGACGGCCAAAATCTGATTGCAGCAAGACGATTACTAAGAAGTGGGATTAGTAACGAGTATTTTAAAACCAGAATGGTCCAATTCCGTTGAGAATCGCATTGTCAGCGAGGTTAAAACGGACTGAATCGAAAATCGGCCACTACGGGTCGTTTGACGGATCACCAAGAAACCGAAATACTTGTAGCGAATTGACGTAGAGGTTCCGCCGTGCATACCTCGGGGGACGTATCAAAGACGAAAGGCGCGAGATGCAACGAAGATAGGAATATTTGGCATAGAGTCGTTTTGGAAAAGCTCGAGTATGCGAGATAAATCGCCTAAGAGTAGCTATATCCCATCGTTGGGAAACGCGTACGCTGCACAGCGAATAGATCACGCGATGATCTAATGTTTGGGTACGTCCGACTATATCGGAGTATTCGCGTAAGCGAAAGCTGAACGCTGAATTCGCGACGAGGTCGGCTGTGGGCGTCTTCAGTTAGACGAGGAGCTCTAGAAGGGTCCGTCGCGAAATTACGGTGGTATTCTGCTCTCCGGTAAAAGGGGTGCGCTTACCAGAATAGCGTCTCTGATATTCTTCTTGATATCCTCGATCTTCTGCCGTTTTTCCCTGGAATAAGAAATTCAATAAAATATACAGCAGAATAGATAGGCGCACCGAAACGAGTCGAGGGAATTATTTACAATGCAATCGTGATAAAGGAACGTTGGAGTGGATCAGCGCAGGGCACCTCTGTCATAAGTTGTCCGCGTGATCAATGATTAAGCTACTTCTCATCGTTCTGGATCGTCGCCATTTTCCCTTTCTAACGAAAACCGATTCGATTTTTAGGCCAAACCAGATTTTGTCGTATGCCAAAAACATGGTTGGCTCATGGCAACGGCAATATAACAGTGACATACTACTCGTATGCCGCTTACCAATCCCTGAACGTGCTCAATATCCATTCGAGCACTTCAGTGCTAAACGCTTTTCCAAGTTTTGTACTTTGTCACTGGTACCAGCCAGCTGGACACCGAGATGCGCAGAACTCTAGAGAGCTTTTGGACTCGCTGGTCACAAATCTGCTGCCAGATTTCTCAAATTCCAAAATGGCGGCCAAATCGGCGCCTGCGCGCCAGGAAAACCGGGGCAACAGGTCGCCATCTTGGAATTTGCGAAATCTGATAGCAGATTCACAATCAGTGACCCCGAAATCCTTCGAGTAGCAAAAGTCACACCCAAATACAGAGTTGAAAAATGTGAAACGGAAATTGGACGAAATTATTCAAAAATCCAGAAATTCGATGCCGCCATTTTGAATTTTCCTGGTGTAATCAAATATTCTGGGAGAGCATCCTAATAAATGTTCGCATAGCATTTTTGATGCAGGTTGGAGGAAGTTATTCCAATTTTTACAATACCACTGAAGTGGTTAAATATAAAGGTAAATTCTCGACACAGACGGTCACGTGCATCCCTATTAATTTCCGGTTTTAAAAGCGACCCAAATATATAATTAAAAAAAATGGGACACGGTTAACATTTGAAAATTAGCTAACTTGTTGTATGCTATGGCGATGCACGTAGCCTCCAAAGGACGACAGAAAATAATTTGTATTTTTGAGGAATTGTGCAAAAATATGTTAACTTCGTTAACCAATATGACCATCGAGATTCTAAGTATTCATTTGTTCCTCAACGGGGTCAGAATAAAGGGAATTTCATTTTTTTAAATCCTGTTTCACTTCTCAAGTCGTTGTTCATTCGTTCCACATCTCATTGTACATGATTCGTGCGCCAATCGTTTTCTCGTCTCACATTTCGTCGATATTATTGGTGTGCGATACCGATCGAATAGTTCGAAACCTTCCAACAATTCGTAACCTTCTAAAACATGAGGTTTTAAAGCATAATAATTTTTTTCCTTGGTTTGCTGTTGTTTTGCACATTTATATGAAAACGTATATTATTTCTGAATAAAATATCGTATAGAATTTTGGATATTATTAATTGTTAGCAACGTGATAAACTGTAAATTCTTAATTCTGAATGCTCGAAAATACATGAATTTTTTTCCGGGAATTTAGAAATAATTCGAATTTTTTGAATAATTCGCAAATTCGAATGAAGCGCACACCCCTAATCGGTATTTCATTGCCTTGGGGGAAGACTGTAAATATCGAGAAATCGATAGCCTTTTCGGGTGTGAAATGGACGGTGCACGCGCGCGTGGTCCTTTCCGCGTGGAATTCGCACCCGTTTGGACGAGGTGGCGTCGTCGTCGTAATTTGTTGAAAACGAGGGATAATTAAAATTATCTTCGGGTCGAAAGTGTATCGCGGCTGCGAGGTGTGTTCAGTTTTCTTATCAGGATGTCTCGTTGTTGCAGAATTTACGACGGTGCCCGCCATTTGTTTACACGATATTACACGCGCGTATCTATCTAGTCGCCGTGAGTTTCGACGTGGAGAACGCTCCGTGCCACAGCGGTGCGGAAACATCAACCTCCGTTGCTTCACAGCCGTATGGCGAGCATCGAAGGGACAAACGATACGCAAATGTAGGGCGCGTTCGTGTAACCCGAATGCGGGGAAAAAATGGCGCAGAAAAATATACGGAACAGATGATTTCGTAATGGTTCCGAACAAGGAACGATCAAGGTCTGACGAAGCGTTGATAGCAAACGACGGGAAAGAGCGACGATAACGAAAATGAAACTTACGCTTCGCTGAAGCCATTCACGTGCAAGATCCTCATCTGTTTGACGATGGTGCTCTTTCCAGATTCGCCAGCGCCTGAAACAGGCCAAAAATAAGGAAGGGTAATCCCCCTGGATATCCGAATTTACGTGCCACGTTAAAACTTGTCTATCAATTTCCCTCAAGATTCGGGTCGCCAACACCAAATGCGCGAAAGCTCAAGCGAATTTACTATCTCGCGCTAATTACGTAGAAATGGAACGCTGCATTTTTTTCACATATCCCTGAAACTTCTTTGAATGTAGGTCCTACTCGCCACGCGTTCACATCTTGCGATTAATAATGAGACGTCGCCACGAAGAATGTTAATTACATTTCAAAAAACCTGTCCAATCAATGGTATACACTGGCAGAAGAATTACCATCGCGTTTGATGTAGCACAGAAAATGAGAAAATATGGTAGCACTAGCTTCTGTGAAATGAATGACCTACTGCAGAACTATATACTACTATAAACCTAGCAGAACTAGTTTTACCCTAGTGGTAAAAAACTTTTTCAGTATAGAGTTTATTGAGTAGTGTTTTTTTTACAGGTATGTATCTATCCAAGTGGCTGGTGTAACATTTTGTTAACTATAAGTTTCCTAATTCAGGTGAAGTGTTAGCCACCGCTAAACGACCCCGAGATGTTGATTGCTCCTTCGATTAAATATTCACCCACTGTTTACTGCTAATATTCCGGGCGACGAGAAATCACCAAAAAACGTTGTTTGTTATTACCGAAAATATTGATTTTATTTTCTGTACCTAATTTTCCACTATTTTTTCCCCTGTTACGTAATTAGGTGAGTTTGAAGTAGACAAATTTTTAAACGTGCGCTGTAGTAGTTTGTTGGTGGGTTTATTTTGTAATTTTGACTGTTAGTCTCCGTGGAAATGTGGATTGTGAAAAATAATCGAGCGGCGATCTACACGCTGTTAATTAAATGCGTCGCTGCATGTCCGCGTGTTATACAAATCGTGTAGATACGTGCAGGGTCGCGGAGGAAGCGTTATGCTTACAAAGTAGAGACGAAGCGTTGTGCTTACCGAGTAGGAGGAGGCGATGAGTCGCTCTGTACACTTGTTTGTCCTTTTGCAATTGCCTGGTGATCGCATCCGAACGCCTCTTTTGATTTTTACTGTCATCCTGGCTAGCCTTGGAGCTCTGGCTGCCGAAGCACCCCATGTCACGATTCTACCTCACTTTACCGCGTCAAACGCCGGTGAGTCGTGTATCCTCGATTTTTCAATTTTTAAAAAATCTCCTAATTACCCTCATCGGTTGTGCTTGCCGGACGTCGTTAATGTCGTCGAAATGTTGCTACTTTCACGCCGTACGCTTCAACGGCCTCGTTATCGCGTCAATCCGAGAAAATAGTAGCGATCCTTTCTTTCAATGTTTCCGCGCGCCTGTGGATGCGCGACGCAACGTGCGTCTCTCGTTCTGCGGATACGCGTGCACGGGGTGCGTGAATTATTATACGCACGTGAAGATAGTTGTACGGTGAAAAATAAGGATACCCTGAGTTTTCTCTACTATTCGTTTCTTGGTTTTCTAAGCAATCCCCATGTGACGGGTTCAACAAATCGAATCAGGTAAGCCAGTCAGCCGGAATCGTGGAGGCACCGAGCGTCCATTTCTTCCAAGCGGGTGTGTTCACACCGCTATAACTCGCGTTCTATTGGATATTTTTGGCTAAAAATTTGTATACATACTCTAAGAATACAAATAAATAAATGATAAAAAGCTCAACGTTCTATCTTCATACTGGTCGTCAAAAAAAATCCCCTAAAATGCTTAAAAAACAGGCCTCAACTTCGAAACGACTTATAAATTGTTAACCAAGTTAAGACAAAATTTTGAAGATTCGCGGGTAGTTGTACGGTGCGATAGGCTGTCACCCTTTCAAAGCGACGGAATTTCGAATTAGAGTTAAAAAAAAAAGAAAACGTCCCGTTCGAAGTTACTAAGCAGATTCGTTGGTCGAAAAATCAGGGTATCTTTGAATCATTTGTGAGCGATTCTGAGCAGTTCACAAAAGTAAGTACTAAGAGCGACGTTTATCCGTTCGAACAACCAGAAAGCATCTTTTGTAAAATATAATTAATACTTGCATAAAATTGTCTTTAATTTTCTTTTTGGTTTGCTGTTGTATCAAAATTCTATTCGTGATGTTATATAAGTATAAAAATGTATGTTGTTTCAGAATAAAATATCCCGCAGCTCGAACCGATACGAGCTTTGTCGTGCATCGTTTTTAGCAAGATTCGCAAAATTAGGCGTTGGAATTCGCGTTTGATTTCATTAGAAAATGATCCTGGAATAGAACTGATCATTCAGAATTAACATGGCAAGCTGTGACCGCGGTTGTATAGAAGAAAATATATCGTCCACGATATTTTAGCTGCTCGAACAGTGAAAATTCGCCCTTAGCTCCCGTAGAACGACTACGTGTATCGTACATATACGTATGTATCTACGTACGTATGCGTGTGTGCGTACGATAAATATATCGACGTATATATTTATCATAGATAAGCGTATGTCTAATAATATGTCATCTGCTCCCGCCGCGTCCTCTTCTCTCCCCGTATCTTCCGCCGGTTGTCGTTGTTGTTCCGTTGTCGTTACTTGTGAAAGCACTCGAATTTAATCAGAGGGAAAGGGGCGGGAAGCTTCAATGTAAAAACACCTCGCGTCCGCACTCACTTTGCACTTTCCTCATTACACTGCATAACTGCATAACCACGCGTCATTCCGTTGACGGCACCCTCTCGGAATTGTGCCACGTGCACTAAATTCAGCTTGTTCTGCGATACGTATAAAGCCGTTATTATTGACTGTGACTCGGCACATGATTCAGCACCGATTTCTATAATATTTCACTCCCACCCCCTCAGCTCTATCGCTGTTCGCCTCTTACTCGCGCGCTGCATCCCTCTCCCATTCTCTCTCTCTTTCACCCTCCCGCCCTCTCCCTCTCTCTCTCTCTCTCTCGCTTCTCTTTCACCGACTACTCGCACTCGCTCGCTTGCTTCGCGCGTTTTCCCTCTACTATCACTCGTCGCTTGGTTTCCGTTTGCATCTGTCTTTTGATTAAGAAGTTGACAAACACTAATACCGGCTACGCGACCCCGCGATTTCATCGTACGTAGATAACGAATAAGATAGTTGCGCACCGCAGTTACTAATAGTGATTGTGAGTTGTTTTTCGAACTATGCTACGCGGGGGTTACTTGCGTAGACGGACGTGCGCGCGTCAGTAATATCTACCTCTTTCATTTACCCGTGTTACTCTCGACTACGGTAAAGTTCACCCGAACGAAAATAACGATTGTTTTACGATGCAGTGATATCCGTACACGTTTGAGCGACTTCTTTGTACTTCCGAAATTCAAACGATTCTGTTCCGGGAATGTTATTCGTTTATAAATACGAATGCATTGCGCGACACGAACCGACGGGAGTGCGTATATATTCATATATACACCCATGTATATTAGAGTGTGGAAAAAAATCGACAATTTTTTTCTCGCTCCCATGAGAATTTTACGTTGTCTGTAACAAAAAAAACTTGTTGTACTAATTTGAGCCCTGTGAATTAATTAGACCACTCGCGCTTGCTTCATGAAGATCTTCCATTTAAATAACATGGTACAACATTTTTTTTGAAATTTTATAACCCTATAATTGCATATCGTACAGATTAATCCGAAACATATTTTTATAGAGAATTGAATGCTGTACAGAAAAGGTTTTGTGGGCTCTTTTGATAAACATATCCGTTCAAATGATATTCGCGTTCATAATTGGAAATGGAGGAAAATTCATAGATTTTTTCATATTACAGGGAAATTATTGACTCTGTCGAGAAATGATAAAAATGTGTTTTACCGAATTTTTTTAAATAAGTTTTTTGATTGAGAATTATAAATATTTAATAGTTTATTATAATGCGAACTCTGAACTCGAATATCAATTGAATGGCTATATTTAAAAAAAAACGGACCTTTTTTTAGAGCGTTCAATTTCGTATAAAAATGAGTATCGAACTGATCCGTACGATATATCATTGTCGGGATATAGGGATCCAAAAATAAAAAACGTTTTTACCATGTTATTTAAATGGGAAATCTTCGAGCGAGCGCGAGCTGTATAATTAATTGATAGGGCACGAATACGTACCAAATTTGTTTTTTTTTCTACAGTCGACGTAATTTTCGTATGGGACCGTGAAAAAATAGTCGATTTTTTGGCACAGTCAAATGTATACATATAAATATATATGTAGACGCATACACGTGCGTATAAATTGCGTGTAGGTGTGAGCCTGATACTTATTTACTCCTTCCCAGTTGGTCTACGCGCGCGCGCGCGCGCGTCCCCGTGGCGTGTGTGCGTTTGTCGTGCGCGAATGTGCGAATACATCTACTGCGGTGTACAAATGATTAACAATCGAGTATCCTCATTGTATTACAGGTGTATTTTATATTTAGGCAACGATCAAGAAACTGGACGAGACAACCGTGAGACTAGAAGGTTACGATAATCATTATGTCACGTACTGGTGTGTCGCCCTCAAGTTCTTGCTCACTCGCTCCTACACTCTCTCACTTCCCCGTCTCTCCGCGCCCCTGGCGGCGCCGAGCGTTCTCACTCTCGCACTTTTTTTCTCTCGCGCTCCCTCTTCCTCTCTCTCCTGCTATCACTCTCGCTCTCGCTCTCACTCTTTCTCTCTCTGGCTTGCTATCACTCGCTTGCGCTCGTTCTATCTCACTCTCCCCCTTGCCGACTCGTTCTCTTTCTCTCTATATCTCGCTATCATTCGCTCTCTTTACCTCCGCCGTACCCTACGCCGCGTATAGGTGTGCTTGCTGCGCGCGCAAATATATATGCGTATGCGCGCGTGTGCAGATGGATGTATGCGTCGAGGAGTTGATTGAGTTTTCCAACTCGATAATGATATATTTCAGGTTACATCAATGCCAACGTTTGTTCCTGCCATCTCTGCTTTTTCGGACCTCGAGCAATTCGACTCCGTTCAGCGAAGACAGGACTTTTCACGTGGGTGGTACGTCCTTCTATATCTGTCGTTTAACCATCGTATATGTTATATTTACACGAGCGCATACGCGCGCGCGCGAACGTACATACGAATATACATACATACATATATATATATATACATTTATATGCATGTATGTATATGTATGTATATGTACCAGTATACGCGAATATATGTAGACGCGTGCATATATATATATATATATATATATATATATATATATATATATATATATATATACATATATACATATATACACATATATATTTGTGTGTATGTATGTGTACATACACGTAGGTAGATGTATATGCACGCGTGTATACGCCTATCTATCTCGCGGGCAGGTAAAAAGAGATATACGAGTCTTATGCGTGTACCGTCCGTGTCGGGACAGAGGAACGCGGAGCGATCTGCCTATCCCGAAACGGAGCGAAACTCGCGCAACGACGATTTACCAGTTGAATCACACTTTTAACGCGGACGTACGACGTCCCGACGCCCCTGCCGCGGGGTCCCCTTTCGTGTTTATATATCCACAGATCGTGCCGATGAACGGAGCGAACGCGAGAACGGACGGGCTAACCAAAAAACACTGAAAATTTACTCGGGTAGCGGCGCTCGGTGGCCCCTACCCCTCCGAAACGTGAAAATAGATTACTTTGCGACTTGACAGTCGCTCGTTTCACCAGAGAATTTACACTGCCTACGCCTCCTCGAAGCAACTAATTTTTATCACGGAAACACTCTCGCGAGACTCGTTTTACGATCCGAGCACCCCGACACGGTCTGCGTACTCGAAAACGATCGGATTGTCGAGAAAATTTTCGGCAAAGGTCTCGGATGAGGTGCTGTGTGCAGCCAACATGTCGTCTGCTAGATACGACGGCTGGTGCCTGAACGACAGCCCGACTGCCGATCGGGCGTTTCCGTCAGTTTTCGCGGAAAATCGACAGGTGCCGTGATTTTCCGGACACCGTCATTCTCGCAACTGATTCAACTCCGGCGTCGACCCGGCCTGGCCGATTCGCCTTTCTCGTTTAAAACGACAACGACGAACGATGAACGTGGAATGCGTCGATGCAGATATCTATGTATGTACGCACGAACGAC
Organism: Arge pagana; assembly: GCA_963969455.1. NCBI lineage: Eukaryota > Metazoa > Arthropoda > Insecta > Hymenoptera > Argidae > Arge > Arge pagana. The sequence continues at coordinate 1,036,110 of OZ018309.1, forward strand.
ACGACACGATCTCACCGCACACGCAGCGCGACGAGTGATATACTAGACTCGTTCCGGTCTCGCAAAACTTCGGGGTATATCGCTCGATTGTCATTCGCGACCCGCGACCTGTCGAGTCGACAGGTTCGATCGAACGGCGACGCGGCGCCTCGAACAACCCGCGGTCAAACGAAACCGAACAACCCCGAGAGTTTTCGCAATACAATTGGTTAATCCGAGACGTAAGAACACGCCTGTTTGTACACTCTAAAAACGATCCGAAAATGTGAGATGTTGGTTTTTTCATTGCAGCTCATTGTCCTCCAAAGGCCGAAAGTAAGTGTCACGAAGGGGACACGTAGTCCGGTTGTCATTCGGTCAATTCACGTTTAGTTTGTACGAAATCTCATTAGCTCAAATGAAATAACTGGCTGGCATTCGTGTATTCCGGTTAATAACAAGAGGAAAAATTCGATCCAAACGGAATGTACGCCAGTCGAGAGAATTCTCGATAATAGCAGTGTTTACGATTTGTTTACGTCCAATACGAGTATAAAAATCTATATGATTCTCCCAATATTCGGTTATGCTGGACATGTTTGCAGGGGGACACGTACCTATTTCCATATTTCCAAACACCTCCCAGTTATCTGAGAACTGAATACATATATAGCTGGGAAATGGAAGAAGATGCAGAGTTTATGAATAGATGCAGAGTTACCTCTACTTTTTGTATTCTGATATAACTGTTTCAACGCTTGTTTTCCAATCACTGTAAGCCATCATAAAACGCAGCGTAATAGATACGAATACCTCCGGACGTTAAAATAAAGAATCGTAATGATTTATATTTTTTTCTTTCTTCGTTACACTCACATTATGCACCTGTGCAATTCAAACAAAAAAACATACCGTCCAAATTTCGTCGTATACAGGTATGGTACAGATGAACGACTTCCGACATAGTTTGGAGTCGATGTGTTATGGTGAGGATTGTTGGCGTAGAGAAAGGCTTCGAGGGATGAGGTGCATTGATGAAAATTAATTTTACCCAGAAAATAACTTTGCTGAACTTGATCAATTCTGTTCATTTATTCGGCACAACTTGGGTGAAATTAGTGTTTTGAATTTTCAGGTATGTAGTGCATCATATCGATCGTATTGTAACCGCTATACCCGATTCGTCACTCTGTACAGGGATACAAATTCTAAAACGAATATTTTACCCTACTAAAATATTAGTGAACAAAAAATACCTTTGAAATCTTGGTTTCGTGAAAATATAGTTTCATCTGCATGCATACAGTATACGTAGTAATTATTTACAATAGATATAAATATCCATATATAATATGTACTCGTTTGTCCGCGTCCGTGCATCAAGCATCGTTGCGATTTTCTTCCGAGTGTTTTCATATGTACATATTTTTTTCTCATGATTGTTAAATCAGAAATTGCAATTCATGTTGCATTATTCTGGATGGAGTTACAAAAAAGAATCGAATTGCCCGGACAAACAAATCGGCCAAACTTGAGACCAGATTTAACCTCTCAATGAAACAAGGAGAAAACTTGTTACCTTATTTTTATGATAGTTGTGAAACGCGGATAACAAATGAAGTCACTGGTAATTGATATCAAATTGCACCGAGTAGAACCGTAGGACGTAGACTTCTCCTTATCATCGGTATTCTGCTCGAATGAATCCCTCAATTTGATTTTCTACATCAATCTTCAGTGAATCGAATGAGGAAATGTAGCAATAATTGAATGGAGTGTTTTTTTTGCATCTTGGTAACTATGTCGAAGAGACTCGACATCTGCAAAACTCTGGGGTCGGGCAACAAAGACGTTGCGAGCTATTTTGGGTTGGTTGAAACTAATTGATCTTCCGTATACCGTTCATTGATGCGCATTGGCACCGATTCGATTCGTTTCTTGCTCCGCGCTGACTTCCTCGGCTGATGTCGCCGAAATGCGAGTACGAATAAACTGGACTTGGCAAAGGTGCCCCATCATTTCCATTAGGTAAACGTCGAGGGTCTTATAACTTTGTCGTGGTCTTGGATTCCCTGGACGATCGCGGCTCTTCTGCCAATAAGGCATTCAGATCCAGATCCTGAAGATTCACCGTATGCTGACTCGACCCTAAAATGAATGATCATTTAAAATTGCGCGATCCGCAACTACAAAACATTGAGGTATTATTTGAAGATAATGAGTCAAAATTATTGCGCCTAGAATTTTTTGTGCATTTAACTTATTGTTTCCATCAGAGATGAAAGTTTGTCAAATTTCAATATTGAGAAAATGTTATTACTGGTCAAGTTGTACAAAATGTTAAGGTGAGATATACTTTTGAAGGATCGCGACGATATTCGCTATGTTAACTCTATACGTATCCGAAAATACGTGGTCCTTGAGAATCATGAAGATTTACTACGATGCTACGTTTGATCAACGTACCTGCATGTGCCAAAAATAAATCTTTTAAAAATCCTAATTCTTTGGTCAGCATTTTTATTTTCTCCTCTAGCAATTCATTCTCCGTTTTCAATTGATTCACTCTCTCCAGTGTCTGTTGCGTACGCAATTTACTCTTCACTCTGGAACGTTTCACTGCCTGCAAAGCAATAATTAACTGAAAATTATATAAACCCAATTCGCGTTCGTTTACACGATTAACATTACGTATCACATCAAAACATGATGTGGTATTTTCAATCAGGTTGTTCCGTTATATGAAAAATGTTTGAACCAAAATATCTGAAAATATGCCTAAGCGAACAAAATCACTGAAGAATCCTGAAAAGGTATATAAGCAATAGCATCGATAACACAATCAAGAAAAGAATACAGTAAACGGCAGCAAGCATTTGATAACGATGATTTATCAGTTTATTCATTATCTGCATAATTTTTCCAACACGCAAGAATGAGAGCCAACCTTTGAGATACTCCAATGACTCAAAGTTACATGAATATCTCTACATCTGTACGTGCATTTTGTAACGCGATGTTTAATTTGCGAGATTATCGATTAAAAATAATATTAATGCAATATATTACTGGCAAGATTAATTACTTGTGTAATAATGGTATCCTCACCTGGTTGTTTCTATCCCGTCGGCGTCGGTAATCTTCATCATCGTCCTCTTCGGAGACGTCTCTCTTTGATTTTTTTGACATATTCCCTGAGTTTTCTTTATTCTTCGGAGCCATCTGCAACGAAGGTCTATGACAGGTGACCGACGCATTTGGTATAATAAGAATCAAAATGATGACAAGTACAAAACATAAAAATCACGCCGGGACGAATTTGTTCTAATTAACCACCGTAACTTCCCCGAACAGCGTCTCACCATATGATAAGAGATATCAAAGCTATTCCTGGAAAGTTTTGTTTAGGAATTTCCTGACGTCGAGCTAATTCAACGCAACTGCAAACTTGACTTGATCTAAAACTATTACACGATGTTGCAATAGTACAGAAGCATACGTTCCCCGAAACATGGTCTCGGAGCATTGATACAACCACGATACCGTTAGTCGAGAACATACGATACTTGGTTATACACAGTATGGTGTCGACAAGTTGTGAATCATAGGAATATAACGTGTCGATGTCAATGAAAGATTAGAATGAATAAACGTGAATCATCCAACAATCCAATCGTTCCTATGCAACGAAATAAACATTGAAAAATTGAACGGACCGACCTACTTTGCGTTGCTGGAAAACATAGCCGACGATAACTTTCCCCAATCGTTCGTTGTATACCTGGCGCACGTACTTTTGTTTCGAATACGATCGATTAATTATTTACTTATTACGAGAAACAACCGAAAATCGGAGCGAACGCTTCCGAGATAGACAATCGAGGTACGATCAGGTACGATGGTAGCGATCTCAGCCGGAGACGAACGACAACGAACGACAACGAACCGAGTTACCTCCGACGTATACATACATACCGTTATTTTTTCATCGGAAATAAAATGTTTCGCTCACCTCCGTTATTCTTAAAGTTTCCCTTATCGTATGGAGCAAATGTTTCGCTCTATTATTTCCCGAGGTTGACACTGGTTTTTGAAAATCAGCTGCAATCACTCAACTACCACCATGTGGCTGTGTGTACGGCTGTGACTCGCGATCTATCCCATTGGGTAGGGTAGGATGGTGATGATGCAACACTTGACACTGTGACTATTGCGCGTAGTTGTCTGACTTTGCATCAGGCGGCATCAGGTTCGGTTAACCGATGTGGTCGGTTGTGTTCCGTGCGCTGGGCTGTATGTGTTCGGTTCGTAGAACGTAGTCAGCCATGATGACACAAGCTCACTCCGGCCCATGCACACATCCGATACGCCAATTACCCGATATCACAAACGAGCTTTCATTGCAACGTATTCAAACATGAATATCGCATTGAACGATACAAACGAATTGTCATCGACTAAAAATACATTATGCTAAATCAACATTGACATGAAGTTATCATGCTCTATGCTCGATTGTCATGGCATGTGCATGAAAATTGGTGACCAGTTTATTTTCACCGGTCGCATACATGAAAATTACTATACTGATAACGAGGATACGAGTTAAGGATGTTTGGAATGTATGTCAAAATGTTATCAGACGAAGGAGAATTTAGTCGAATGTTCGTCAGTTGATGCTAAAGCTACTGCGAAAATTTCAAACCAATTTACTAAATCGTTGAAAAGTTTCTGCAATATAAAATAACTGTAATTTTACATGTAATCTTACGGCGTTTCGGGGACCCACGGATTAAAGTTAGTTTAATTAGCAAAAAAAGATACAAATCATCCCAAATTTTCATAGTTTTATTCAAGTTCACCAAACGGTTTTTGAGAAAAAAAAATTATAAACAAACTGGAAATATGGTTTTTACTCGATAAGTTATATGGGTATATATTATTTATTATTATACGACTATATATTTGTTTTCTAGATGTTCACGTTTAAAGTTTTACATCAGGTACTCCGCCAATTTTCAACACGTTGACTTGAAATTTTCAGGGAATATTTGTTATTTCAGAGGCTATATTATAGGAAATCGTCAAAATCGAAAAATCGATTTTTTTTTTTCAAATTCCAACTAGATGTAAACCCTTAATGATAGTAAAACTATTCTAATGCTGAGATTAATTCGTTATGCATTAAATAGACGTAGAAGATGTAGTATATGCGTAGTTGCGCGTTGTGCAAAGTACAAGTTGTTCGTTGTATACTTGTACAGTTTTGATAAAGCGCTTTTGCAATTCACGCGGGAATAAATCACGCGCGAGAATATTTTTGAAGGTGAGAACCACTCGGCAATACGATATACATAAAAACCAACGTCTATGCATATTCGTATAAGACAATTGCTGAATATTATCAAAATAAATGGAAGATTGATCGTTCGGAAGGCGATAAGATCAATGAAAACTAATGACAAGTAGAGAAAGGTAAAATCGGTCTCCTCAAATGCCGACCCAGCGAATGCGCGCGCGTGATCACGCGGACAGTATCTATTGATTCGAATGCGGCTAAAAGCGCGCACCGTCTCAGTTACTTGTTTCCATTTCCGTTCCTACACAACGGTCGTATCACTTTGCACTTTCGATATCTTCTCGCATAACAGAAACGTCGAGTGGCTGATCTGAGCGTGAAACGTGATAAAAATGTCAGGTACTGGTTTTTCTTTATGACTAACCGTCCCGGAAGGCCCGAAAGTGACTATCGTGGAAGGTAGAACCGTTTCAGAGTTCGATCGTTTTAACACGGACCTCGCAACGCTGTGCAAGGTATCACAACAAAGATTTTTCGGTCACGTGTGAGAGATGTGCGAATTTCCTATGAAACATATGCATATTATACATGCATTCGCCTGACAATTGTTCGCAGGTATACCCGGTGAGCCCTGTAACGGGCCCGGGTGCTGCCAGATCCGTATGGGAGTTGAGCCCGGATCCCGACATGGTCGGGCATCTACCCAACAGTCCGCTCTCCGTGGATGGAAACGCACACCCGGGTAGCAAAGGTACCAGACGTAGAGATGGGCCAAACGATGATGTGTACGGAGATGACGCAGCTCTCAGCCACGGCTGTGGCGGTACGTGCGACGAGTCCAAGGAGATCTTTGATCTGGTCCGCGCCGGGTTCGTCTTACTTTATATTTCTTCGTTTGGATGAAAAACAGAAGACAAAGTTAAGTACTATTGTTCGCTCATCGTTCGTACTTTACAGCGAAGTCGAAGCTATCGAGGCATTAGTCGAACAAAATTGCAGCACGAGCGTGCTCAGTGCTAGAGACGAGTGGGGATACACGCCTGCTCACTGGGCAGCTCTAGATGGAAATGTCGAGGTAGGTGATCATTAATTGAAATTTACTACCATGCAGTTGACGTTGACATTGTAAGAATATAATCGTTGGATAGATGATGCGCTACCTAGTCGAAAGGAATGCTCCGGTCGATCTGTCTTGCCTTGGGACGCAAGGACCTAGACCTATTCACTGGGCATGCCGCAAAGGACACAGCGCTATCGTTCAAACGTTATTGAAGGTAGGTTCGTGGGATGTGCCTGATGATTGTCTCTGACGATAGTTCTGCCGATGACAAATTTTCGTCCACAGGCTGGGGTCGCTGTTAACGCGGCTGATTTCAAGGGATTAACTCCACTGATGACAGCGTGCATGTTTGGAAAAGTTGCGACTGCTGCTTTTCTTCTCGGATCCGGAGCCCAATGTCATCTGACCGATATAAATGGCGACACGGCGTTGCATTGGGCAGCATACAAAGGCCACCCGGATCTGATTCGGCTTTTGATGTACAGCGGCGTCGATCTGCAGAAGCCTGACTACTTCGGCTCGACGCCCCTGCACCTCGCCTGTCTATCTGGTAATGTCCATTGCGCCAGGATCCTCTGCGAGAAAAGCAAAATAGAGTTAGAGCCGCGCGACAAGAATGGAAAAACACCTTTACAACTAGCCAGGGCTCACCGGCATGCGGACGTTGTCGCTGTTCTACAAGCGGAGCATAAGCGAAGATCGCGGTGGATTCCACCGATGAACGAGCTCTGGTGAGACAATCAATTATTCTTATTGTTCGCGTTGGTTATAAACGTAAGTGGATATCGACTGCACCTAACTTTTTACACGCAGGGCACTTTTGTTCGGTGGCGCAGGAAACAGTAAGGGACCCCTACTGCTATTCATGGGGTCAGTCTTAATATGGGGTTATCCAATGTACATGGTGAGATGTGTGCCAATTACATGGAATGTACTCCGTGGTAGTCATTATTGTTTCATTTATTGGAACATCGTCATGTGGATTTCATGGATCGTAGCTAACCGCCGGGATCCTGGATACGTGCCACGAAACAGTGATACGTATTACCGAGCCATTAAACAGGTACAGGTCGATAAGAGAAAAAAATTGACGCGCTAAGTGAAACCTGTTAAATGGTCACATGATTCTTTCGTGCAGATTCCATATTTTGACAAATGGAAAAAACGGAACGTCATTCTGTCACGTCTCTGCCACAGCTGCAGATGCTTCAGACCCATCAGAGCGAAACACTGCCGCCTGTGTAATCGATGTGTAACTTACTTTGATCATCACTGTCCATTCATCTACAATTGTGTTGGTCTGAGGAACAGGTTTGTCTACTGAGGCTATTATTTAACTTGCTTCATATTTTACATTCGAATATCCTTCGCTCTCGTTTTAGAATGTGGTTCTTTCTCTTCGTTCTGAGCGTAGCGATCAACTGCTCGTTCACGTTGTATTTTGCGTGCTATTGCATTGCCATCGAGGGTATACAATTGCTTTACGTGCTGGGTCTTTTGGAAGCGCTTGTCTTCTGTGGCCTGGGATGGATTCTGACCTGCACATCTGTAAGCAACATCATTCGTCTTTATACCTCGATTATCTATTTCCAGAAATATTCAGTGGTTTATTCGTCACTTTTCGCAGGTGCTGCACGCGTGTATGAATCTAACAACCAATGAAATGTTCAATTACAAGAGATATTCCTATTTGAGAGACAAACGTGGTCGTTATCTGAATCCGTTCAGCAGAGGTCCCGTCCTCAATCTTGTGGAGTTCTTCTTTTTCCCATCGGAACACTTCGCGGACGACCCGCAGAACTACAACATACTCAACGAGGATATTAGTACATGATTCGAGTTCGTGATCACTCGCTGAACTTCACGCACGCCTCGCTCAACAATATTTCTGCAGATTGATCGGTGATGGAAAATGTTCACATTTTCAAACCGCATCGGCACGCTTATCGTCCCACTTTACATGCGTTGATACGAGTTGAAAAGAGTTGTGTCATTAAAAAACCCAATGGGTATAGCTTTTACCTCTAATAAATACCGCAATTGATGAATATAATAAAAAGATTGATTGGTTATACGTTGTATAAATGGTTTATTTCATTCAGCTAGATCATTTCCTCCTGGTCATTAAAATTTAAAAAAATGTACGCATAAAATAAACGCACGAAAAATGTGTATAGAATTGATATATAAAAGATCAGATAAAACTCAGGTCAAAGATAACGGATCCGTTTGACTGTAAGAGATTCAATTGGGATCAAGTTTTTTAAGTTACACTTAAGAAAGTAATAAAAATTTGTCAACCAAAAGGGTTGATAATATACTTTGGCAAAATAGATTGCGTACGATGTAACAACAATTAATATGTTGTCTGAATTAAAAACGAGCCGATTCGTTATCCAGTGACAAGCGAATATTGTCGTGGTTCAAAATAATTGGCAACGAAGTCATCGAGAGTATTTTGTGTAAAATAAAATACTTGTAAAATTATGGACGTAGCACCGAGTTCTACTTCAGTTCGTAGCAAAAATCGTAGTTTGGGGGATTATCAGGAATGGGTGGAGGATCCTGGGGAATGTCGATTCCCTCCGCATCTAACAGCCGCAGCTTTATATCCATAGACAAAAGAGTTTCCAGATCGTTTTCAGTTTCTTTACTGGTCATTCTGTTTCCTGTAACAAGATAGATTGTTGGATTTGGCGTTACATGAAGGAATTACCGACGCGATTAGATACGGACTGATCATTATTGCGCTTACCAAGCAGAGCATTTATACCGTCCGTCCAATAATCAAAGATCTGCTCATCGGGTGCAACAAAATCGAGACTGGTGACTTCCGCGGAATCGATGCTCAATGAAAACACCAGCTGATGCGTTGTTTTACGACGTTGCAGATCTTTTATGTGAGAACATTCCCGTCCTGTCAATAGGCTGCGAATTTCTACAACAGCTAATTTGGTTGGAAGCTCTTCGATCGTTGGTACGGATCTCTCATCACAATCGCCGTAATGAAAGACCTTATGGTTGAGGGATAGTCGAATGTACCAGAATTTATCTTTGATTCTCTAAATGGGTGAACAATAAAAAACAATTTTTATCAGGGAATAATGTTAGTCGCGTGGAAGAACGCAGAGTTGATATGCTAACCTGTCCTCGTGCGCTGTACTTCGTGAAGCGAGTACCTTCGACTAGACAAGCGAGACGTTGTTGTTTTATCAGTTCCAATATTTCTGGCTTAATTTGCTCACGAAGTTCGACTATAGGCCTGGCATGACTTTCCCACTCTTCACGATTGGTTCTCTCTTGTTGCCAGAGATTCGTTATTGCCGAGTAGGGAAGTTGTTGCAGTTTTACTTTCAGTTTATCCAGGCCGGTGGGTCTGCTCTGAAGCGCGCGTGTTATTTGTTCTCTGACTACCGAAAATACTTTGACGAAATCTTCAGTAGTAGCTCTCATCTCTTTCCATGTTTTATTCAATAGCACAATGCATACACAATAGAATTCTTCGAACGGATGATCGTGAGTGAAGAACATGGGATGATAAGATTGTCCTTGTTCGCTAGGCGCTTCACCGATGCACAGAACCTATCAACAGATTTACAGTTCAATGACACGAGCAGAATTCACATAGCGAGCAATTTTGTCAGGTTCAAGCGTTATACGAATGTAAATAGTTATTCCGCGTCAAATGTGAAGCTCACCTCGCATAAAAGCTTAACCAGCTCGACGCTTGTTCTGCCGAATGGACATTCGTGTTCATCTGCTCGACAGGAATTTTCGAGAACCACTTTAGTATAGCTGTCCGTATGATTTCTTGCAAAGTAAACCATGCAATCTAGAGCCAACATTCCTGGTGGTGTTTCCGTAAAGTCTAAGGCTGGATTTATATCGCATTTGAAACCCAACTTTTGATAATCTTTGGCAAAATGTCCTTGTTTACGAGTGGGCACGTCCCCACCGACGGATCCTTCTGTATCGAGAGCGATTCGACGGAGCTCTTTAATCTTTTCGTGAGCATCTTGATCTTGGGGATCCATTTTACTCATCATTCGCTGCTCCAACAAACCCAACATCAAGGTTTGCAGTACGTACAATTGATGGGCCATCTCACTGCCAACCTGCGGCCCCCATCAGAAGTTAATAATGTTGATGACGGAAGTGTCTAATGGCAAGATCTCACCTGTCCAGTCGATTGTATGATGTTGGTTAGAAATACATTGCGGACTTGTTTGGACTGCAGTGTAGCCGCGACAGCTCGTCTTTTGGCAATATCAGCTTTTAGAAACAGGGCGTTGATGAGTGCGATCGTGTTTTGTTGAATTTGGGGACTCGAGTTCTGCAAATGCATCACTAGATTCGGCAACGTCACTTCTTTCTCGACCTGGCCGTACTTCCCCGACGAGTTCAAGACAATATTTTCCAATATGCTCAACGAAGCTTGGATTACATTGGCATCTTGAGCACCCGATTGATTATTCACGTAACTAGCAATTTTATTGATGAACGGTGATTCTAGAATATCCCACGAGACAATTCCGTGATCCATCAGTTCGACGAAAGATGGTAAGGAATAAGCAAGTGCATTGCTTCTACATTTACCACCTTCGACCTGTTCACGAGATTACGATATTTTTCAGGTTTCTTGTAGCAAGCTACCGGTCTTGGATCAGTTGTCCTGATCAATTGACTATGCTCACCTGTGAGATAATAAGTGCTAGTCCCTGCTTGTTGATAAATTCAAGAGCAAAAGTAACGTCCGTGCTGAGAACGTGTAACTGCTGGAGCGCAGCAATCTTGTCATCGTTTTCAGGACCGTTCAACTGCGTCAAAATATCGTTAGCTGTCTTAGCAGGTGAATGATCCAAACCCAGAACACTGCCATTTTTTATTTCATTCCGGTTTTTTTCCGTGACATAGTTGTTATTGTTGTTTTCCGTAAACTTCAGGGCATAGGCATCAGGATCAGAAAGTCCCCAACCATTGCACAATTCCTAGGAGTAAAAAAATATTTCAGATGACCATACGATCACGATAAAACAATTCGAAACAAGGTAATAGCCAATTATTTAATAATCTAATTAGGTATTGAAAAACTGACAAACTAAATCCTTCGTCAAATATCATTCTCCATGACTTGATACTGATCTTACGAGAAAACCGCAAAGATGGATTTCGCAAAACCTTTTACATTACATTTGTAATCCAAAACTGATCATCACAAACCTGAATAATTCCAGTTAACGGATGCTTTTGGTTCAACTCGATCAAATTTGCTACTTTACCGCTCATCGTTACGGCGATCTTGACAATGTTTGCATCTTTCATGACTGGCATTTTTATAGTCTTTGTATACATTGACAGTTCGATACGTTGTCGTCGAAGTTTTTGACAGTTATCAAATGTAATGTATTGTCAGACAGATTAACACGCTTATAATGACATAGCGTGTTTCCAGATTGCTGTCACCCTGAAATCAAGAATTAACACGATATTATGGTATTAGCACGTTATGAAATTATGTATCATACGAAAACTAATGAGACGTGTTCAGTTTCAGCATTCTATGCGGCATCATCGCCTATTCGAGACAATGTTAGGTGTTTCAACAACGTTGGTCTCGTTACGCACCTTCCCTCAAATCAAGCTAGTTGACAGGAAAATTGCGTACACGCAACGCGAATACTTCTTCGTCATCGAACTGTGTCTAAAATCGGAAACTTTTATCACTTACAAATTTCGAATTCATATTCCCGGAAATATACGAGAGATATGTTCGAGCTTCATCATTTGTCCTGTGACTATCTGCTTGTCAACGACACTAGATACTCAGATTTGACGGGATGTCAAACGAATGAAAAGTCAGCCACCGCCTCCCACCACCCCGGATGTGATCGATGTGTTGGCAAACATACATGAATATCACTTCACACACGACAGTCGTCGGAGACTTGACGATGGGGGAAAACTGGATGATCATAGGATGATTCATCTATAGTCACATGTGTGGTAATGGACACACATATGACCTGGGACACGCCATACTGTCATCGTACTATACGCTATACTGTCATCATACTATACGCCAAACGCTGAGGGCGCTGAAGACGAAACAAATAAGGGGCGCGGGCACTTAAATTTCACATGGATATGTATATGTATATATGCGTGTATGAAAAATCGCTCTTCTTTTTGTCAGTAGAATTAATACGATCATCTGTAGGACGTGTGAAACAATATTGTCATCTGAGACATTGGAACGAATTCTTGCTGTTGCATTATTCTAGGTGTCACTAGTAGTAGTTGTAGCGCTAATTTCGAAAGTCTGATCACTCGAGGCAATCCAACGATCGATTAATGTGGTTCTTGCGGCAATCGATTTTTGAATTCGTATACATTGTTTAGAAAGTAAATTAGTTTATGTGTACGAAATTTCATGGTCACTTATCGGACAAATAAGAGAAATAAATGATGTTGAAATTCGATGAATCATGTAACAAGAAAGAATGATCAATTCGTTGGTAGACTGAGTCGATGTAATAGGCAGGATAACTTGCAAGGAAGTTAATCTGATAATGCTACAGGAAAAACGAAATGACATAAAAAAATGACATAGAAATGACATAGTCCAATTCTTCCATTTCATCATTATGTTTATCATGGACAGAAAAAGGTGATCGACGGTCTGGGTCAAGAAATTATTATTACCGACACGTCGAAACACCAAAGAATTGTTATAATTTATTTTTATTTTATGTATTTTTTATGCCCACGGCTTGATCCATGTACTAATACCATTGAGAATTCACGAAATCCTGAAGCATGCGGTTTTCAGTTTATCAAAAGTTACTTTGCAAATACAAAAAATATTTTCCCTTTTTTTACCACCTCTTGTTGGAAATTCCTAAAATCGCTCGATGTATTCAGATTACACAAGGCATTTCTACTTGGAATTTCGCGTTTCTATCTCCAGTAGTTGCCACTGTTGGCGATAATGAATTACCTAAACCTGTAATCAAATTGTCGCACACTTTTGGTCTAATAGCACAAGTAGATACGAATATGTGTATATACCTATGCATATACTATGCCCAGGATCAGTATGTACATAAATATCAGTGGCTAAAAAGGTGAAATCACAATCAAGTTTTGTTCGGCATTCGCCATGCTTTCGTGCAGTATGCTGACTAAAGACATTTGATCGAAGTACACCGGTCTGTGTTTCTGGAGGTATTTGTTATCCTTTGTATATACTACTAAGTAATCGCCTTCTTACGCCTGTAGAGTGAAATTTAGAAAACGTCTTCCAACAGCCTCTGTACACGTCAATGCACAGAAAGTAATAATGTCAAATGATCTACATTTCACTCCCTATTCTGGGTTAATTTCTGTTGAGATTGATCAGAAGATAATCTCAAATTCGTTACACTATTTTGATTGCAAAAAATACTAGAAACTTTGTCTTCTGATATAATCTAGTAGTACTGAATAATTGCCGGTCATATTGGTTACTGATTAGCTACTATCACATAACAGCAATGTTATAAATCTGGTACAGTTGTTTTTTTGGAATTCGGTATTTGTTGTTATGATTTGGATTCCATTACAGGAGACTTAGTAATCCTTGAGCTACGTAGTCTAACTCAATGCCAGTATCACATGCTACGATTCGAACGATTTCGAATAAACTTTAATATACTTGATCAGCATGATGTCCGACATTGAAACTAGAATCAAAAATCAACATATTTAATGACACTGTGAAACGATGGCTGATAAGTTTAAGTTTTAATACGCAAACGGGGCATTTGAAACAAAGTACAGCCGCATCGAATTGACTTTAGACGAAGAGAATATTCTAAGTCAGCTATACTGAAAGCACCTATAATTAACAAGACACGAGCGCGCAGTCTGATCAGAATCAATGAATTAGAAAACACGCGATGCATCAATGATGGTTATACGATGATAAAATGGAGATAACCTCATGTTCCTTATCCCCATCAAATCTTCCAGTTCCATGGTATGCATAACACTCCGTCGGTCATGACGGAGTAATAATGTGTCACCCAAAGCCGAATGCCAGTAAGCATAGGTGCTAAGGTGTCTTTATTTGCCAGAAGCTGCTGGCAACACGTGATCATGAGGTCAGGTGTGATACTGTCGTCCTTGGCCAAAGCTGCTAATCCAAGTTCATCAGTGACTTTTTCATGTAACTCGCGTTCCACGTGTTTGACCCTAGAAATGTTTGAAAAATCTTGTAAAGTATGATCTTGTTTTCCCCCCTTTTTAATACGATTCTGTACGCAAGTTGTACGCACTTGTTGTAGTGATCGAGCCTTTGCGTAGCTGCGGTCAAGTTTTCTGTAATGAAACTGACCAATAGAAAACTAGGACAAGAGGACGGGACAATGAATTGGCCGGTCGGTGATAGCATAAGCGGCCCAGCTTCGCTACATAGAATAAAAAAATAGTATGACGATGACCTTGCTGATGGCTCAAATCATCGATTCGATAAACTCACGTCTCGACGACAATTTCGTAACTAGAAAGATTCTCAGGCCAATCTTGGGGATACTTTTTGCGACCACGATGATCAAGCAATGTAGTGGTCAGTTGTCGCAATTGCTGCTCGTACTGGTCCACCATCACTTTTGGCATAAACTTCCTGCACATAAATTGCACCCTGAGCTTTAACGTCACTCAAAATCTATTATAATCTACACACCGTCTTCCCACTTTAATTCCAAGAAGCACTTGGGAGACTGCTTTCTCAAACGCAGGTAGCCGCTTCAATACCAGATCATGCTTCTGCACGTTCTTAATAAGCTGTGAAAGCGTTGACAAATTGTTTTTTTTTTTATATCCGTATAGAGAATGCAAATGATCGATCTTCATGCAGCCAATTATGTCTTACGTCGAGCCAATTATGTCGCACTTCTCCGGAATTGAGCATGACATCACCCTCGAGATTGATGCCAGTGTCGTTAGCAAAGATGAGAGTCCTATCTCGCAGAAGCTTCATCGGTTCGGGGTGATGCCTAGCTAACGCGGAGAATGCTAACAGGCAACCTCGGTAGTGTGCAATGTTCCATCCGCAATCCCAAAAAATTTTCGACAGACCCAAATCCCTACACAATTCCTTCTCCAATTTCGATACCTCTTCTCGAATTGGTCGACACGCCTCGAGTTTTACAAGTGCTTCGTTCGCATGTTTTTCTAAGTAAGCTCTGAAAGTGACATGATGTATTGTTATTACTAAAACCAGTCCAGCAACAAGTTCTTGACGAGTTATGCTTACTTGAATGTATCAGGTTCCAAATTTATTTTTCGCCTCATTACAATTGAAGCGTAAATAGGATCATCCTCGAGTTCAGAAAAGTCCAATCTAGATCCATCTGCCTTAGTACCGCGCCAAAATTGCGACTCGAATTTTGTTGCGGTCGGTTTTTTTTCCTCTATTTTATCCACAAAGGTAGTGGATAAGTTACAAGTTTTCAGAATAGAGAGGACGGTTTTTCTCAAATCCCGATCATTGATTTGAATTTTGACCAAAGTAAATTTTCCTGCTTTTGTTTCTTTCTCATCCTTGGAACGTAAATAAAATGGCAAGGTGGTCGGTCGAATTGGTCTCCGTTGATGCAATGTTTCTATCAGAGAACTCAATTGCTTTAGAGAATTTTCATTCACCGTCTGAGAAGGAAGTATCAAAATATTAGATCTTATCACCCGAGGTGGATAAAATGTAGCATTAGCTGGTACTATGTCCAGATATGAAAATCCTTGATTATTCTTCGAAAATTCAAAGAACATGCGAGGGTGAGTAGAACCTTTAGGCATCAACTCACCCTTTGAGTAGGAAATTGACCAAAAAGATCAGGGTGTACGGTAAAATAAAACGGTCTCAATGCCGTGGATACTTCTCCAGTACTCAGAGCTCTCGTGGCATCCTTTCCTGAAACACTAACAAAACAACGACTAGGTATAATTATGTATTAAAAAAATGAAAAAAAAAAACATATATCTATATATAATGAAGTCTACCATCGTCTCAACGTGTAGTACATTCTGTTGTTCAGCTGACTCGATTGACATTGATGCTTTAAAAATGCGCTCGAGGTTCCAACTCTTCTACATATCTATGTGTATATATGTGTATATTTTACGTCTATTTTCAACGAATATTTGCGTCAAAGGTCGACCGCCGTCGACTGTTATTCGGAAATTGCGTAGAATTGTAGAGAGATTAAAGCACTTCGGTCGGTGCCTGCCGTTCTGAATTCATACTCCAAGATGGCTGAGAAATGGAGACGTTCTCAAGGTCATGTGTGGCCGAGTTTATACAAATGCTGGGGATCCGATCCAAAGTTTATCTAGTAGAAACTAATTTGTTAAACTAAAACGAGCGCTAAAGTATTCCAACGTCAGTCTCAATGGTAGTCAAATTCACGACTCAAATTATCCAAAGCATTCGAAGACTAGTATGTAACTACCAAACAAAACTAAGTATCAAATTGAAAATAGTGGAAGTTTATTTCTCGCGAGATTCACATGTTCCCCAATAGATGATAGGTCGTGAAGCTACTGCTACTGCATCACCGAAAACCACATACTGATGTGAGCGGTGTGTAACGAGTCATTTTTCTCATTACTGATAACGATCGCCGCGCGGAATGGTAGTGACGGAGTAAGACCGAGCAGGACCGAGTCACAGTCAGTCACAGTCACAGCTGGCGCGACCACGTGTTGTTTGGTCGGGTGGGGGTTCTGGAATGAATCGTACACATGATCGCGCAGCGGGGAGGCAAATGGCATGGCATATCGATATTTACGCGCACACATCCGATATATATTTACCATAGATGATTATCCTGCAATATGTTTGGTATTTAAATGAAATGATAACGTTTACGATGAGGTATTTGTTACTTGCACTCGTTGACAGGCAACGGCTATGCGACGCGAAATTTCGTTGGATAGTATCTGATTCAATAATAACACGTTACCGTTATTTTTCACCAAAAACCGTGAATCATCGGAAGAAATTGACTCAACCCTGAGCGGTGCATTAACATTATCACTTTAAACTGTACGCGTCGACATAACAATAGGCAACGCGATACCTACAATGGGAGTGAAAGTTGTGAAATAACGTGACAACACGCTGGCGTGGATATTTACTTCCAAAGACAATTCCTAAATTCATTGGAAGAATCACGTGAGTAAAAACGTAATTCTCCTTGTTTGAGCCGCGTATTTTGAAAATAATCGTCTCTTCCCGCATGGTATCCTATCAATAAGTAGTTGTATTATCAGATCCGCTGATCGAAACGATATTCTATGTGTTACCAATATGGCCGACTGACAGAAAAAGGTGTCAGATTTCGAGGTTATATATGTATATACATATACATATGTATATAATGTTTTGGGGACTGACATGTCCTGCTTCTTTTCTCGTTTCAATTGTCATATTTTTCATTTTGCAGACATGCATCGATTCGAGGAATGCTCATGTTTCCTGTTTTCCTTGAATCATAACAATTCTCGACTTTTTATTCAATTTAATCACTAATTTTATGATTATTCAGCTTTTCCTTTGTGTGTTCTGTGAAAAGTGTCGTGCTAAGTTCGCATATTGTGTTGAATAACGAGCAGTAAACTGATAAGCATCCATAAGCGTAATCACGGCACTTATCAGTCTGCAATCCAGAATAAATGATAATACTTATATATCTGATATTGTAATCGCCCCCCTTCCAGTGTCCATAGCCTTAAGCATATAAACATTTATGGCGACTAGATCATTTTTAGCAGTAGAATTACCAAAAGCTATTTACCAATTCATGTATTGTGTATCTATCGTCAGAATATTTTCTGAAACCTGAACAACTAGATCGTATCTGACAATGAAACTGTATCACTTCATTGGGTTTTTCCGTTTTTTTCCATCATATAATGCCCTGTGTATGGAATAGTCTTATTTGCATGCTACACAGTATAAGAAAACAACTCCAGACTTGTTGCACAACTTTTCCATATGTGACTTGAAAATAATTGCAAACCAACAGAGGGACGAAATTTCTGGTAAATTGCAAAAGGTTCTGCTACAATACTGGTTATTCTGTTATTTTGCAAATTAACAAAATTTCTTGCAACAGAAATTCACGCGATCAATTGTTTGTTTCTCGTCTAGAGCAACGCCATAGAGGCTATGGCTTACTCAATAAACAGACGTCCTCTGTTGGCTGGAGTAAGCGACAGCGAATTCGATGATGATTTTGAAACAGAAGTGGATGATCCAAGGATCCAAGTAGATGATGTAAAACCAATTTTCAGGGTTCACGAACCCTCTGACAGGTAAGCTATTATATACCTTTGATAACTTTAGAAGTTATGGACGAGTTTCCCACTTCGTGCTGTATAATCCCTTGATGTGAATCGATAAGTCGTCTTGCTAAATTCGTCAACTCTACGTGTTTGTTTCAGATATAATGCAGCATATATCATATTTTACTTACTAGGAATGACTACTCTTATTCCTTGGACATTTTTTGTTACACCAGAGGACGTAAGTGTGATTATTACAATTATATGACGAGTAATGTATCTGTCCAACGTTTGTGTAAGCTGATATAATTTATTTCGCATTGTATAATTATGAAATATCTATCTAGGTTTCGAAAGTTAATGTTGTTATGCATAGTAGGATAAACGTATCAATCGAATAACATTTGTTTATTTTCTGGACACTGCTTATCTATGCTACTTGGATTTTATTCTTTCCCTACTCGGTTACACAACGTCGTTCAAATATCTCTCGTCGAACTTTGTACCGATGCTTTGAATTTGGCAACATGATAATTGTCGCCAATACAATGTTATGTTGCAGTATTGGATGTATAAATTTCGTGAGAATAACACGAATGGTAGCACGGGATATAATGATACGGGGGTAGAAAACCTGGAGAAGAGGTCTGACCTGCAGGCAAGCTTCATGTCGTACCTCAATGTCGCTAGCGCCGTACCCAACACTATTTTCCTCATTATCAACACCTTTATAAGCAAGAAGTAGTAATACTTATATAAATACCATATCGTACCATGGTAATATAAGACAAAAATACCATATCTATCATTTTTTTTCCAGAATCTCCTTGAGGATACGCATGGTTGGTTCTCAAATAGTCATTTTGATCTTGTTCATTTTCACCACAGTACTGGTTGATGTCAATACAGACGATCGTTAGTGCAATATTACTATTATTTTCAGCCCGGTGATTATTAAACCGTTTTGTGCAGAACTATTTTCGTGTTTTTTCAGATCAAAATGAATTTTTCATAGCAACAATGACAACCGTGGTCGCTATAAGCGGTGAGTTGACACACGTGTAATCATCCATAAATTAACCATCCGCAGAATTTATATTAGTCGGTCCTAATTTCTAGTCGCTGCAGCAATTTTCGGAGGGAGCGTGATGGGTGTTGCCGGTCGATTTTCCTCAAAGTATATCACGGCAATGATGGGTGGCCAAGCTTTGGGTGGTATTTTTGCAGGTGCTGCGGAAGTTGTTTCATTGTGGGTTGGAGCCAGTCCCGTTGTCTCTGGTCTCATATACTTCATTATTGGAGATGCTATGATACTAATCACACTGATTGCTTATATTTTCCTGGAGCAAGCGGTTAGTATGTTTCGCAATGCAATCGTCTGTTCCTTTGTTCTCAGGATCCGAATAAAACATTCACCAAAGTATCAAAGCAAACATCTAAAGCGGAATATGATTCATATCGATTGATACCTTGCACAGGTGTTTTTTAATTTATGATAAACCGCTTAGGATTATGTGTACATACATTTCCTTCTTGCGTTATGTACAGCTTAACGCTGATCATAGAACGTCATTTTACGATTCAAGATGTAAAGCTGCTGGTAGACTTTTCCACAAGTTACAAATCACTGTGAAAATACGGAATTACTTCTTCAAGACTATTATACTCTGTCTTTGGAAGTATTCCCTCATTTATGCAAACTAACAATAACAGGCTGCTGTGGAATCACGTTTTTATACTGTTTTTCACGTAAATAAATTTGTTGCGATAGGTATAATATTAGGTCGAACTATAAATAAAGGTATGGAATGTTTGGGAATACTTTGCTTGTTCAAGAGAAAAATGGTTTCGAATTGTTCATATTTAAAAAAGTATTATTCGATTTTGCTCGATGAAGTGGTTATTTTTGATTATCGAAACATAGACAAAGTCACCTGACGAATAACTTGTATTGATTCCAATGTGGTAATGATAAATCAATTCTCTTTTAATATAATAATTCGAATAAGCTCAATTACACAGCCTTTGCCAGATATTGCCAAAAATCAATCCGGTGAATTCATAGAGTATAGTGCATATTCCAAAGGTGTTGGGATGATTTCCTTTAGGGTGAAAAATTAGATGCTCTAAAGTTATAGTTCTATATAGATTTTTATCTCAAATTCGTAACTGATGACGAGTTACTTGCAGACATTTTTCAAGTATCATTTGGTAAAAGAATCTTCTGGGCTACCAATTGATTCGGGATCTTCGGGTGGTGATCCAACTGATGTGCATTTCCTGGGACAAGGCCCACACAAAATATCGTACGGAAAAATACTCCAGAGAATGTGGCATTACGGAGTTAGCAACTTTATTGTATTTGTTGTGACTCTCTCCGTTTATCCAGCAGTAACCGTGCTTGTCGAAAGTCACGATAAAGGCAATGGGCATCCCTGGAATGGTGAGCGAGTACTTGGATTGTATCTCTCAACGATAAATTTTTCTCCAATCTTATTAGGTTGCTGATTATTTTCATCTTCGTTTTAAAATCACATTTTATTCCAGACATTTACTTCGTCCCAGTAGTCTCATACCTTTTATTTAGTACAGCGGATTACTTGGGTAGAGTATTGGCTGGAGTCTTACAATGGGTAAGTGAACGTTCAACCTATTAATCGTTGCTGAGGGACTCGAAACAGATTTCTCGATTACGTACGGATTATATCTAATCGTTTCATTACTTCTTTCACTAGCCAAAGAACAGACCATGGTTGGTAATTTTTCTCAGTGTGTCGCGAGTTCTTTTTGTGCCAGCTATTCTCTTATGTAATGCTCGACCACGTCATCATCTACCAGTTTACATTGACCAGGACATTTATTATATTCTTATAACACTGGTTTTTGCCTTCACGAACGGTTACATTTGTAACATTGTTCTCATTTTAACTCCAACGTAAGTGCAATACATTGCATACAATTTTGTTTACAATATCACGCAGCTGTTCAATAGCAAGCAATGTAAAACTGCAACGGTACACTTCATTTACAGAGTCGTGGATGCCGCCGACCGGGAAGTAGCATCGGCAATGATGGCAGCGTTTCTAGGTATCGGACTAGCTGTCGGATCTGCTCTTAGCCTCGTTTTGGTCAAAATCCTTTGATGCGTGACGCAGTCACGTTCAATCTGAATTTTGATCCTAATCCAAAATGACGACGAGCGATGTTAATACAGCTGGAACACTTGCATCAGAGTGATGGTATGCATCTACAGTTTTCTTTAAAGGAGAGTGAATTTCATCACCAGTCCCTCAATACCCCGTATTGGGTTCATGGAATAGACCATAGTCAAACGTCAATGAACATTGTGAAAGTTTTGTGGCTAATTATGGTTACATCTGTGCAGTTACGTTGTAGTAAACCAATCTATTTACGGTAATTTTTATCGGACGAAAATACGGTATCTTTTACTGAAATATGACAAATAGGCATATGCATCGGAACGTTTAAATATGTGGAGTTGCATAGTCTAGCATTGATCTTATAGTTTTCATTGCAAATGGTACTTGATATCATAAAAGTGACAGAAGTGATATAGTTCTATATTTAGTTATAGTGGCTATTTATGAAACTAATGTCGGATAATAAAAGGGAATTTCAATATATCCTATGAAATTTGGGCTTATTAATCAACCGTATATATTTGGTAAAAATCTTCAACATTCCAGCAGAAGAATCTTAAGGTTGGTAATAGTTTTTCGTTTGCCAAAATGATGACGTGATATCCAACTGCTGCTCATGGATACACATGTTCACTCCCATACTTTATTTCAGTTCAGATAACAGAACAATCTTAACGAGGGAACTAACATCTCGCACCTTTCTCATCGTTGATGTAAGAACTACAATTTCTAGAAATTGCTCTCATTTATGTGGTCGATATCGTTCGACACAACACTAATAGTGAGAGGAAATGGTAATAGCGAATCAATACGGGATCTTTCCATGACCTTTCACAGACAAAGATGAAGTGATAAACTTGTAATTACCATATACATCGTCACATGGAAGAAGGGTTTTGACGTTCTCTATCTGTCAGTGGAACGTAAATAACTCCCATCAAAGTCTTTTTTTGAACTCGACCATTCGGTAACTTGTCAAATTGCACAAGAGTTTGATCTGCATTCGGGGCACCAACCGGAACGAGCAACCGACCCCCCGGTGCTAGCTGGTCGATTAACTATGGAGAGAATTCAATCGTTGAAGCTTAAAAAATTCTTGGGAACTTGAGGAAAAATCACCTTTTAGGTACCTACCACCTTAGGTGTCTCTTTGGCAGCTGCACCAACATGTATAGCATCGTACGGAGCTTTGTCGGGCCATCCTAATCTTCCATCACCCACTTTGCGAGACATATAAATTTTGTTAACTTCATTATCTTGTTCCGATCCATTTCACATGGTAGAATGAGACATACTTACCGACGAGTTGAACTCTGCCAGTTTCGAGCAGATCAGGATTGTCTGTAGTTATATTGTGTGCGGCGCCGTCCCTCAGTTCTGGAATATGATCAACACCAATTGTCAATCCTTGTTGTCCCAGCATCATTGCAAAACAGGCAGTTAAATATCCAGAGCCAGAACCAACGTCCAATGCTTTACCCCCATCTTTCAGTTGCTCTTCTAGCAACTCGAGCGCGTAGGCATGCTAGGGCAGCATATCGACAGATGTAATGACTAAATTGTTCAGAAAAACTAAACCTGTAGCATTATGAAAGCATAACATGGAATCGTATACATACCATGTGAGGAGCGCTTATAGTGACGCCAAACCCGATATCTTGTGGCGCATCGACGTATGCTAGAGGTGATCTGGTATAATTTCCTCGGTCGACCGCATTCATCACGCGAAAGACTTTCTCCGATTTTATGACCCTGGTATCTATGACACGCAAAGAACATCTTTCATAAGTGACAAAATGCATATAATACTACTCGCGGAATGTAACCTAACATGTCACTTTCGAGAACAATGTCACGCGTATCACGTTTACGATAAACGTTTGCTAATCAAATGCAGATGCGCCGGCGAAACTTGCCTTTCAGATGTTTTACAAGCTCGGTGTTACTTGTCCCGTGAAAACGTCCAAATCGAGCCATGTTTAGTTCGAAAATTGCAGAGATACGAAAATCAAGAAAATCATTAGGCGAAAAACCGGCGATTTTTCAGGCTGCTCTTCGGTAGATGTTGTATGCAGGTAACCGTCGTCAGTCAGATGTTTAGTTTAACCTTCGCCCGCGCAACAGCGTGACGTACGATGTGACGCAGCCTATGACTCGTGACGCAGATATGACGTATGTATAACAAATCGCAGTATTCTTGGCTTTATATAATGTCATCGAAGAGTGAACATATCTTGAATGTATCAGTATTTTATCGTCTCCAACAATCGAAAGGATTGTTGAAGCGATCTGAAAATCTTACGTGGCGTTTCGTGGCTAAAATGATCAGTGATATGTAGTGTGCCTCGCGCGCGCGCGCTTTTTTCTCTGTGTGTGTGTTGTTGCGTTGCGTCTACTGCAATCGCGGCAAACGAGGAAGCCACAGATTATTAGTGAAGCACCGGTCACGGCTCGTTGCAAATTGCAATATGTTATGATTATTTATTTTCTTATTTTTTATTTCTTCTGTTGATGGAACAACATTTACGTCCGGGGTCATTTTCCCGAATTGTACAATATGCTGTGGCATGATTGTCATGCACTTTCCTTAGATGATTATGAGCTAACGGCGCGCGAATGAAACTGACATTATTATCTACATTATTATAAAATTTTACTTATCTAGTAATCGATAGAGTTTCCAGCAGTTTTTGGAACAATCATTATACACGTTTTGGTTTAACATACATTTAATTTGTTTGCTCATTTTCATATATATTTAGCTAAGTACTCACACTCATATAAACCAATGCATTATACACTCTTCGTACTTTTTTCGAGCGTGGAGCAGTAATGAGGCGCAAAATTACATTTCATGAGATAACATTTTACAGAATTTTTATGAAATGATACTGTAATATTGCGCTTACAACAATTTACCTCAGAATAATATCACGATTTTGAAATATCTCAGGCTATATGAATGTCGTCGATTGGAAACATTTACAGTTTACCCAGAAATGTTAGTGTATTTTGTTTTCCGGATTTCTCGACTTCCAGTGGACGTAGATATATGATCAGGTACTGTTTGGAATCTGCGAGGGTCGACTCCGATCCATGGGGCATGGTCTCGATGCTGTCCGACGACCAGAACACGTCGAAAACCGCGAAAACATGAATTTTCCAGGGTTCGCAATGTGATGATTTTCTTCATTGCTCAATTCGATCAAACATTTAGTCGTTTTTCGCATATATCTGTGCTTCTTATTATATATCGTAAATTTTTTCCAAATTGCCTTAGTGCGATGGATGCGTCTACAAAATTCAAAACATTGATCGAGGAAAAACTTTTAACTATAGACGCATTAATTTTTTAGATTTATGCTCAAAATTTTCATTAACGATGTGAAAAGTTATTGTACGAAGCGCGATGTTGCTGAAATTGGTTATCAGAATATATCTTTCCAATTTCTGACGAGTTTTTGACCCCTACGCTTGAAACAAACTTCACCAATCTACGTTATTGTTTACGATTTACCATGATTACCGAACTCTGAAGTACATAAATTTTAAATTGAGTCGCAATTTTTATTATGCATTCACGTAGCGCTGCTAAGTATCTCTAGATTTTCATTCCGTTTGTGAAAAATTGTTTAACAAGATTTCATCATTGCGGTAGATCAGTATCTCGGTTCGTGGTTTACCATGTTTTTATCAGCCTTGGCGAAAACATCGTCGAGATATTCTCTCAGGCCGCTAAGATTATATTTGGTGAAGTCATATTAAAGTTGTTTTCATATATTCATTCAACTGTTTTAAAAAAGATGATGCGTTATAGTTTCTTAGATAGTTGAAAATGACTCGGTATATAAAATCAGTCGATAGAACATTTCTTTGGAAAGCACAGAAAATCGAGTTTATGCGAAATTCTAAATTTCTAGTATCTTGATGTTTTTTTTTTCAATTTTCGAAGATGTTCCAGTTTTTTGGAGTCTACGTCAAAATTTTTATACGCTCGTTTCGACGACTTTTCACCAGAGTGATGGGAAAATAAAGTCAAAGACGCTTGAAGTAGGAACAAAAAATATATTCATTCAAATGCAAGCTCGCGATTACATCCGCCGTTGCTTTTATTTTATTGCTCAAGACATCGGTTTGTACCAGCCGAGCGTTCAATTATTCTTCGTTATATTTGGTGTGCCTCTCGAGGCAACCAACATCTGCTTTCCATGATGTTCGTCCACCGAAACGTCGAAGTATTTCCGCACAGTGATGGGAAACACTCGATATCTCGATAACAAGACAACTATGTGAAAGATTAAGAAAAAACGTGGAACGATAATGATAATGAAGAATATTTATATATATTTGCGTACGTCCATGAACGGTTCACTGTTCACTCTCAAGTTCTTGTACATATATAATATATCCGTTGTCTTAGATATTTTCGATTTTATCTATTTTATACTTTGATTTAGATAATAATTTAATATTGATGATTAATTTCAATATTTCTTCTGTTCAATCTATCATTTATTTGCCCGTTGACGACATTTAGAACAAAGCGTCGCACTAGCCGTAATCCTTTCATGTTTCCAGTTTCGGCAACTTTTTTCTCGACTCTTTGGCATCTTTCCATCCGCATCGATGCGAGGATGAAAGAAATAGGCCTGCCGATGCTGGCTGCCATTAAGCTTAATAACGATTGTTCAACTATGTTTCAAAAAACGGACGGCGTTACTGCCATAAGTTGGTGGACAAAGTTTGGCCGGGTAATGGCGTAGTTGTAGGCTGACCGGAGGGTGCTTGAAAATTAATTCCTCCCAACGACATCTGCGACATTTGTTGCGGCAACTGTAGAAACAGAAGAACAAGTAATCTTGACCTCTGTTAGGTAGGAAAATTTTAGAGGCGAGCAAAGAAAGAAGTGCAAAAACAATGCACCGAAGCTAATGAAATCAAGGATTGAAATACAAAAATGTAACGAAGCGTAAGAGTAAAATTGTGATTAAAGAGAACAAAGATTTTCACCTGATGGGAGAAACCAGGATGTTGCTGTTGAGCGGTCAGATTGAAAAATGGATTGCTGCCTGGTGCTGGTTGTAAGTTCTGTGCAGCTAACATACCACTCCATGCATTGTTCGCTCCACTTTGTCCACCCTGTCACAAATCCGTGAATTAATCGCACCTTTACGAACATGGTAATGGGAACATAGAGCATCGATATCTTACCATGGCACCCATTTGAACACCTCCTAATCCCATTGCACCACTTTGAATACCATTAATCTGGCCCATATTCATCCCATTTCCTAAAAGATTCGTTTGAGCTGGCCCCAAACCAGTCGTAGCTGAATTCATACCCAAGTGACCTTGCATTCCCAATTGTCCTTGGATAGGGTTCATTGGACCTAGAGCACCAGTTTGACCAGGAAAATTGCTTTGAGCAGCGAACGGTGGCATTGCTGGCAATTGTTGGGGAAATTGTTGTACGGTCGACTGTTGAGGGTAAACACCACCTAGCACAAATAATGGATTTTATATCTCGACACCAGCACACAATATATATGCCGATTATGTTCGTTGAATAGTAAACGTGTAAACAGAATGTAATATACGAATAGCTGACGATGCTTACCGGGAACTCCGAACATGCTTTGTTGTTGATTCGGCGTACTGTACAGTGCGAGAATACTGTCTTTCGTCATTTTACTCCGTTCCTGAGCGGATGGTGCTGGTTGGTTGAAGAAACTTTCTTCTTCTGTTTTTTCATTCGAGGCGGCCGTTGTCGTATTGCCGTTGGCTACCCCGTTTCCGACCGGCGCATTCGTGGCAGGCGGAGCCGAAAGGAATGATGAGAATATATCGTCCCCAGAATTTGTACTATTAGCGTTGGACTGAGTTGACGGTGTATCTTTAACAAGACAACGCGATCAAATTGTAATATGGAAGGTTGACCTTTTCGATTAAATTTTATCAGAGTTTAATTTACCGAGGCCTAACAGATCTAACGTCGCTGATGCGTTGGCTCTAGTCGGTTTGGGGCTGGCTGAACTTCGAGGTTTTGGAATTTGTGGCACAGCTTCAGGCTTCTTAACAGGTGGTAACACGGTCGGTATGGAACCACCTTTCGATCCTTCCTTCTTGCGTTTTCTTTGACGTTCTGCTTCTTCATCCAACTCTTTGTCCCAGTTTACTTTTGGCAAAGCAGGTGGCACCCATTCTCGAGCGATGTACTTTTTGTGCTCATATTTAGCTCGGATAAAACTTTCCAAGCTCGAATCCGTCTGCGGCCTTCGGAAACTGTCAGGCAAATTCGCTTCGTAAACTGCCCGTGCTCGAGAATTTCCCATTTGTTGCAGGCTCTAGAATATACGAATACTGTGCAATACTTCTATGGTAAATAGCAGGATGGAGAGTGAATATACTATACATTAGGAATTGGAAATTTGACTTGTAGATACCCGGTACTAGAATTTTTTCCCAATAATAATATTAATAACGTTTTTGCTGGAAATTTTTGTCAAGAAATGATTACGTGCTTACGCCCCACCTCTTACTTTACATTGATTAGCTTCGGAAATCCGATCTCTAATTTTGATTCCTGTTCGACGATGAATCATAGGATGACTCATTCGAAAACCGGTACTGTATATTTCACACAGTTGCATGAATGTGCATACTGCAGTTGAATTCATTCTCAATATTTTGCAAAATGGTTTATATATATTTTCATCGTGAGAACAGATGTCAACAGTGTACATTCACATATATGAACAATCAGCATTCGGATATGTTTATGCATCCATTTTCAATTATTTATCCAGCTGTGTGCTAATAACGAATAATAAAATTCACGCAGCTTCTGCTGCTTCTCACAGTCGGTATTCGGTAACAAAAAATGAGGTTCGCAATACGAACGAGTAGCTTGCAGTGAATGTTCGAAAGAGGCAAATCAGCCTGAATCATTGTGCGTATCAAATCATATCAGAAATTCGAACTCTAACATTCCATTTCTGTTCAATATCATACGACCATCAGTATTGCTCTTCGAACCAGTTTTTCATTTTATCAAGGAATCAAATTCCAGATGGATCTGATATAATGTACGACGTATCTAATGTTTTTAATACTTTTTTTCGCATTCTATAATTATCAAGGCAAAAAAAATCCACAATAATGTAGAAATAATTTTAAAACGAAGCAAATCAATACTTGTATAAATGAATTTGAAAAATTGGAACATATCGAACGTCATAATACGTCACGCATAATACGTGTCCCTGAGAGGAACTGCTACAATATCACCACGATGTTCTCCTAGATAAAAGCATTCGAGGAAAAGACGGCACAAAAACATTCAACGGTCGACTTGTGAAATCCAACGAGTGGAATTCAGCTTATTTACAGCGAATAAATCTTTTTGCTGTAATCTACTTTCATAATAATTATAGCAATATTATCACTGATCTTATTGTCATATGATTATTACATCACGTTACAATCAATTCGGAAGGTCCTTAGGTTTTTGTGTCTTGCAAGCGTCGATACGATTTTGACTTATTGATAGTCAAGAAAGTCTTACAAAGAAAAGAACGTGTTTACAAAGAGGAAATACAATGAAATTACCACAACTTGCTCGGGTGTCCATTCGTCCAAATTTACAGATTTCACCTTGCTTATATGAACACCCAAATTTCTGTGAATACCAGCGCATCGTATGCATAAGAAAATGCCAAGGTTCCAACTGGCCCATCTTGGTCCTGCGACGAAGGAAAATTTGAAAGATATTTTTATTAGGGAATTCATCCAAATCTTGGAATTTTAGAGCGACGATCGTAAACAGAATCGTATATCTTACGGTTGACGGTACAGAAATTGTTGATGTTTGAGGGAAGATAAGAAACTATGAACGAAATGCAACTGATAATGTTCAAATGACGAAACGATTTTTTTTTTAATTGCCAAGTTGGTAATGCGTTCTTTTGGGAGGCGTGATGGTCACGTAGTGGTAGCGCATAGTTTAATGAAACACGAATCAATGACATTTGTCAGACGATGACGTTTTGTAAACATTCGTAGTTACGAAAGCAACGTTTTTAGAAAACTAAACGAGTTCATTCCCGTCGAATCGATATGGGCGTGATAATTTTCTGATACAGACGAATGGAAGGGAAGTTATTCGGCTTCCGTCAAAGACATTTTATTCGGAGACGATGCTCCGTTGCGCGGAGGTACCCCTCCGTTCGAAATACCTTTCGCATCGCAGTCGACGCAATATTTATTGTCCTCGTCACGAAGCATTTGAGTTAGCAGTGTCTGGCATTTTTCATATATCTGTTTCACACGCTCCTTCTCCAGCTTGGACGTCATTTTCGCGGAGATTGATATCGCGCGTATTAACGATTTTATAACCAGAAACACCTCGGAACACCAAACTGACACACACGCGAAGAGTTTTCGTCCACCGCAACGGCAATGGTCATAGGGTCCCGTTTCTGGCAGCACTGCATAGAACACAGCGACAAGCGACAACCGACGACACCGCAAGGCCAACGGACGGGCACAAAGCACAAGATTCTCGAGTACAAGCCGCTCTTTCAGTGACAGCGAGCAGCTGGTAGCTGACATCAGGTGATAAACGAGACGCTTGGCTATTGGTGGACGGCGGTCACGTGACCTCCGCGTAACTGAACGCAGCCATTCCGGGAGACCGCCTGACGGAAAGAGGAGCAGCGACAGACAATGGAATGATAAGGACGATTCTTTCGGAACCGTAGCGGTGATTCGATATCGAGAGTGAAGTTTATAGCGCGAAATTTGATCGTACATATTTCCATGGAACACCATTCATCTTTTTATAATTCTATTCAATGTATTTTGATCTGAACGGGGCTTGGAAAATTCCGAAAACGCATCGGCGAAATTATCTGATCTGTTGTTGAACAGGACAGAAAAGTCCATATTTCGCGATTAACTCCGTATATAGAAAATGATAGATCGAACGAAGAAACAAGTTCGTGACAGTGAAAGTACGTCACGCAGATATTAGTACAACGGGCGGCCAACAGAGGGACGCTAACCTTGCGTGCGACCCGCAAGCAAAGATGCGCGCTGTCAGATTCAAATAAGAACATTGTCATCGATCAGTCCAAAGTCGTCCTACATACACTTGCCATTATATTTATGGAATGCTTTATATTCTAAAATCATACTTACGATATCATTGTCAAAATTTCTGGATGAGGTGCAATCTGATGTTTCGTTTCCAGACTCCCATAAGTTGAAACTGTTAAATAATGGTGCGTAATGATTTCAGCATCATGTAGATATGTTGACGGCTCTT
Organism: Arge pagana; assembly: GCA_963969455.1. Taxonomy (NCBI): domain Eukaryota; kingdom Metazoa; phylum Arthropoda; class Insecta; order Hymenoptera; family Argidae; genus Arge; species Arge pagana. Next base: position 1,067,258 of record OZ018309.1, read on the forward strand.
AGAATGAGTAACTGGAAGTGATGAAGTCTTATTTCGGGTAAGTAAACGGTGTCTTCTAACGCGTGAAAAGGAACATCCGGCGTGATATTCCATGGGATTTGTATTCTAAGGACTCGCGAACTTCGTTCCGTGTTTCTCGTGAAATTTGTTGTCTGGAAAGTTGAGTGAATTTCGGAAATAAACCGGGCGAGTAGCTGATGGTATTACCGAATATTTCGTGCGCGGACGCATGACGGTAAAGTTCTGCGAGGTTTGGATTACAAAGGTTAAGTTGAAGATACGATCGTCGACTTTGTTTCGTCTAAAGTTTGGTGTTCTATTTGGGTTTTAAGAATTTGTTCGCTAAACTTCTCCATTTATTCGTGGGATTTCGCGATGAACTTACGACGAGTCGGTTATCCATTTTCGACGGCGAGGAGACGCTGTTTTCCAAGAGAACTAAAAATGAACGAATCGATCGCAATATCGCGGTGATCCCAACTGAGGATAGATATATTTTGCAAGTATGGATTTATCAGATCCTCGGAGTCGTAACAATCCGTCGTAAATCTAATTCAACATCGACGTCGTCGTATCGAGTCGAGGCAGTATTTCATTATGTCACGGATATCGCGTGACCAGGTTTCAAAACGGCCTCGAAATATCGGAAGACCTTTTGTCCGTTTTTTCGTTCCATCATTTCGTGGATCGGAAGCGCTGATGGCCGTGGGTCAGCCAAGTCGAAGAAATACAGGTTCCGGTACGGAAAGAGACGATCCAAGTGTAGGACACGGTTGGCGGAGCATGGAAGAGGAATGTTGGAAAAAAAATCGACGTGTATATAAGAGAAAATATACTTTCAAGAAATTATTACCGAAATCGAAACTCGAACAACTATTTTATTCCATATATAGGGAGTCTCGTTTCAGACGACTCACATTTTTTCCTGCTCCATTGTCGGAATATTACTCTAAAAGCGTGAAAAACAATTCTCACCAAAGATGAGCTCCTCATTTTAATTCTGCGGAAATGTGTTCGAAATTGTCCCATTTGATTAACACGTAGATCCTAATATTTTTTTTTCTCCAAATATCTATAACTGCGCAGCATTTCACGTTATTCCATTGGTCATGGGCGGAAATCGTAGAGGAATCTCCGCTCTACAAAAGTACTTTCAGCTGATTTACCTTCTGTCAACCGTGTCACCGATAAAAACTCGTAAACTCGATTTTTTACCAAATTTCATCGTTTTTTCATTTTTTCTCGCGAACCGTGAATTTTAAACCAAGATTATATTAGTACTTTTTTGTTGAAAACTCAATTTCCTACAAAAAAGATTCCTAGAGCCGAAACCGTAGAGCTAATAGTTCCCGAGATAAATCCAATTACACCTACGAAACTAAAACATCTCTGTCTTATTAGGATTTTTTGTCAGGATTTTACATTTATATAATAAAAAGATTGAAATTCGTTCGTATGCTTCGATTCCCGAAATTTTCAGAGTCGAGCAGCTGTTCGACGAGCTACAGCTGCGATATCATTTTTCAATTCCCCGACTTCGAAGTCACCGTTGATTCATCGTTTTGATAACTCGAATATTCCAATTTGTTCTTTTTCTCAACGATCTATTCATACCTATTCATTTATTTCCTCCTGTCAACGAGCCTATGGTTCGCGAACGCGGAAACTTGGCTCCGATATTTCGCAAGGATCGCAACGTTTTCGTTTTCGAGACCTTGGACCGTTTCCACACTTTTCCAACACCCTGTATATAAATTAGACACAAATTAAACATAATTATGTCGGCCATTTTTTTTGCATAAATATGCGTAGACTTTTTTCTCGGCTCGAGGTGAAAAAAAGCTTGAAGCGAAAGTTTCCACGGAGGATGAAGAAATTTCCACTCTCGACTCTCGTTTGTAAAAGCATTTCGCGGTATGAAAAAAAGGTGAATAAATAAGTACAGAAAGGGTGCAAAGGGGAATTTTTCGTGTTTCCGAAGTGATTTGAGGTCTGTGGGTTATCGCAGGGTGCAAAGTTATCTTAAGGCTCCGTTAATATTTTCTCGAGCCTACGCATGCCGCCTACGAAGTTTGCTGGCGTGGAAAAAAATCTCACCGATTCCACTCGCGACTCAGCGAACAGGAGTTACGTTGATATTTCTAACAAGTTATTATTTCTGAAAGAAAGAGATTTTTATTTCTTTATAATATATTTTTATTTTTCTAATAAGAAATGCAAAAAGCAGAATCGTAGACTAGTCGTTTATCTGCAGTGCGACTATCAAGCAATCTTAATCAATTATTTCGTCTATTTATCCTCTTCGGAGCTTTCGTAATTTTGTACCATTTGGAAATTCGAAAGGAGTAATTTTCACGCGAAAAAAAAGTCTGGTCTTCACACTTTTCGCGCCCTCAGATGGGAATGCTTCACCCTGCGCTGGGTAAAACGAAGATACGACCTCGTTTACATTCGATCGGGGCGAAATTGCACGAGGAGAGTGACAAATATCGCGGTTTACCTCTGTCACCTATCGTAATTGATTAGCTCGACGAGTAAACCGTACAACGGATATATTTAACTCTGTAAATTCGGATCGACGCTGACACAGACACTCGAGATCGCCAAGGGCATCCATTTGCAGCAATTAAATGCAAAATAGACTCGATCATTTGCTAAACACACAAATTTGCTAACAGCGTTTTCTCTTCTTTCTTGAAACACACCTCCATTTATCGAGGCATCGCTAGGCTTGATTGGCAGGAAAAAAAGGCTTGATTTATCGCATCTCAGCAAAAAACTGCTGATTATGCGTGTAAACCACCTAGATGCCAAGAAATTGGCCAAAGTTTGAATTTTTTTTTTCACAAACTAACGAACATAACGAAATGCGCTAAAAAGCAGTTTATAAATTGAGTATTCAACAGTGTTCTCGCATTGTACAGTAGCCGTCCCACAGACAATAGCAGCTGTACAGTGTTTCTCCGAAGACGTCTTTTTTATGCGTCCACGGCCGGACGCTTTTCTCCTGTAATTTTGAAGACAGTATAACGAACCAAAGAAATTTCGATTAAGTACATTAAGAGCTACAACGGTACGCAGGATTTTTTTTTAAATTGATTTTTGTCTGAACGGCATCATTTTGAAAAAAAGTCGAAAAAGCGCGGAAATTCACTCGAAAATTGTTAATAATAATTGAAGAATGCAAGATAACAAAAAAAAATCTCAGGTACTGTGTGGAGAAAGTAGTTCCGAATGTACAGTCCAAATTTCAAGCCGATCGGACAAAAACTTTTCGAGATATCGCTCCGGCCGTGCGTAAAACTGCGCCACGCTTTCGACAAGGTGTCACTGTACATTTTGAGCCAAAACATTTTTTTTTTTGCTTTTTGCAAATTCTAGGCTGGTGTACGCCCTTCACCCTTACTGGTCACTCGGGGTTGATTCAACCCCAGCGGTTTTTCGAACTGCGCTACCTCCTAGAGTATTTGTGAAAATGGGACATGTGTCGTCATTTGTGGGTAGTTTGAACCATTTTTCATCATAAACTATCGTTCGTTATAACAAATCTGGCGTATCATTTTTCCGCACTTCAGATGTTCAAATAAATATGGTTTTTGGAACGGCCACTAATTTATTCTCACCCACCTGAAAGTATGCTATTTCAGATTTATGAAACGATTTTTTTGATTTTTTTTGCTTGAAAATTGAAGTCTCTGCATGGCTTTTCATGAAAAAAGTCATATTTTACGATTTTTTTTCGACTTTTCTTTTTTGGTATTAAAAATTACACGACTTGAAAATGACTGACATGGCCTTACGCATAAACGTTGACATTACATTGTAGTATTTTGGTATAATTTTTTTTTCAATTTTTTAGTTATTTATCACTTTCCAAAGTGAGTGGGGTTGATGACACCCCATGTGACCATCACGTCACAATCCGGAGGTGTGACCATCAAGGGTTAAAATCGTTGATGAGAAAAAGTGGTCAGTCTCTTGGAATCGCTTTTTGCACCGATGGAAAACTACTCGCGGAGGCTGGTAGGTCAGTGATGATTGTAAGTAGTAAGAGTCAACGTTCGTCGATATTTTCGTTTCTCCGTTACGAGGCGAGCCCCGGATGTTTGGGCTGCTTTCGTAGACATTTCACGGAGCAGGTCGTTGTTAGACGTCGTATGTTCGACTTTACGATGCTGGCGATGTACTAGATCCGTCTAGGCAAGAAGTCTCCGGAGTCTTTTCTCTTATTTCGACTCACGACTCTCGCGCGTTCTCTGCTAATGTGATTTATTTCCGTACCGACGTTAGAGAAAAAGAGAATAAAAGAAAATTGCAGGCAGGAAAGAAGGCATCGGATGAAATAACACCGCGAACGGCGTACAAAAATATACACATGGGGCGTTCCACGCGAAATCGACTAGTTTGAAAAAATTGCATATTTTGAAAAAAATCGTATATTTTTTTAAAACAATCGTATATTTTTGAAAAGTATAGAATAAGAAACTGCTAGGGTTTCTGGATTCATTGAATTTTGCCGCGAGTATTGATACTCGTTGGGTATTCGTGGTTTTTTTTTTACCTCAGTTTGGCTTTTTGCACGAAGTTGACGAATCCAGCTGTAGTAATCTGTTAGTGATGATCGGGAAGTGACTCGGACTCGTATAAACTCGCGGAGGCTGACAGATCGTTAATCAAATTTACAGCCCTGCGCGCTTTTTCTGATTATCTAGTGTCCCACTAATCTGGCATTTACGAGCTCCGGGCTAATTACAGCGATGAATGACCGAGTCGCTGCCGTTTTCACGACTCTTTTGTACTTATTTTCGCCATTTTTTTTACGACAGCCAATAAATTGAATAAAAATTTATGAAATTCGTAGCAAAAAATCTGGCATCTGTGCGAAATAAGCGAAATTCTCAAACTTGTTAACGTAGCGGGAAAAGTTTTCGGTCGTTCGCCAGTGATAAGAAGCGGGAGCGGAAGGCTGTCGCGCAAGATTACTCCTGATAATTCTAATTTGTCGTACAGAATCGTCGTTTCCACGTAGCTGTCGATTGAAATGTGACTCGTTCATTTTTCTTCGCGAAACGATTTCCGCCCCGCGGAAATCTATTTCCAACGTCATTTCCAATTTGTCACAGCTTTGCTCGAGCTTTCGCAATCGAGCCGAGCGCCGTCCACTTTCGTAACATCGCATACAGTGTTCCAAAAAAAAAAAAAAAAAACTTTTTTTTTTTCAAGCCCTATGATTTCAAAAATTTCTCTAGTGCCGACAAAAATCGCCCCAAAAGCCAGCTGGGTATTTCAATTCCTGGAGACGCTCGACGATTTTTCGTTTGTCCATAAATAAATAATTTTTCCACACATAAATAGAATTTCCTTAGTTGCGAGTATTCAAGGCCGGATAACTTTTCACCCATTAAGATTACGATAAAACTATTTCAGAGCTTTTTTGTAGAGAATTAAATTTCCTATCGGAATCTGTGCATCAAAGTAGAAGAAAAATTTTTTTTCTCGGTTTTAACCGGAGAAAACGAATTTTTTCTTTTTTAGGCTGTTTACGTGGAAAAACAAAAAATGGTCGAATGTCTCGTACAATTAAATATCAAGCTGGCCTTTGAGATGGTAGGAAAAAACGTTTATAAATGAAAAAAAAACGAGGCCATGGAAATAACTTACCAGGACGTGGATTTTTCGTAAATTTATTATTAAAAAATACACATCACATCTCACATTATTTTTTGATAACATCGACATTTTTTACGCTTCGAAACACTATTTCCATAAATTGTAGGTACTTGTTTCTACTTTTTCCCCGGAATACCAGCTTCTCGTCGCGCCTGTTACGTTTATCGTTCTGTTTAAGCAATTTACATCTCGATTACTCACTTTTCTTGGAACGGTTTTTTGACTCGATTCGTTAAACTGTATTCGTGTATTCATGTTTATCTACGAGTTTGCCTTGGCTTACCAGTAAAAATACATCGTCGGTTTCAGTTTGAAAAAAATCCCATTTTTTCCTCCATCCAAAATCCGGATATTCGCTTTTTTATGCTTAACGATCTCGTAATTTTTTTTTCAAAATTTGTTCAACGCACGCTTTTATTTCGTCCGTCTAGTTTATCTAGTTCAGATTCGTATATATTACTCGTATCTCGCGTATCTATGTACATAAATAGCTGCAAAATGAAGATAAACAACATTTAGCGTATACAGTGACTGTATAAATTTGTAATTTTTGCCCGTGGAAAGCAACAGGAGGAAAACGAATAAGAAATTGGAATCGTGAATCGTATACAAGTTTCATGCGTCGAAAATTCGTATACAGCTACTGTATACGGTAAAAACTCGTATACAGATACTGTATACGATTTTTATCATTTTTACGTCAGCAGGCTGAAGCAATTTCGGTTCCCGAAAATAGTTCATTCATCCTACGTCTTCGTAAACGTATTTTCCGCAGCTAACAAAAATAAACAGTCGAATACAGTCACTGTATAAATGAATTTTCACGCACGACGCATAATCTCGTTTTCGAATCATGAGAAACGCGGAATCAGAGACGAGAATTGTTCAGCATACCGTAAATTGCCAACGTTCGAAATGATTTACAGTGACTGTATATTTTTTCGAAATGATTTTCACGCGAGCCGACGATTCGACGAAGGAGAATCACGAGTTACGACCAGGATTCCGTCACGTTCAACTTGGACGGCGAATAATCGGCTTGAAATGCAATATAAACTTCGTCGGAATTAAAATGGCTGCCGTACTGTATACTCGAGCCATTGTCGTGTGCGAATTCTCGTTCGATCGTTGGCGGAAAAATTCTTGGCGCGTCAGCCTCGCATATTTACGTTCCCCAAGTTAATACGCATCTCGTCATGCATATTCGAATCATTTGTAATAAAAATTTATTTCGAAAATATCGAAAATACCACGGAAAACGCGATTTTGCTGTAAAATAATCAGTCGCAATTCTCAAACACGTCAATAATATCGTAGATAATCTTGTAGCGCTGGGATTCGATTATACTTGAGGTTTTTTTTCTACGTCTGTAAAATCGCTTTTGGCTGTAAAAGGTTTTTTAACAGTTTGGATTTTCTTAGTCGTTGAACATTCTCACGACTGTATAACTTCTCCTGGCTATAAGACGTACAACACAGTATTTTTACTCTTCATTTTAGTCGTCGTGCAACGAGCTTAATTGTAATATTATTCTTACAATCGGGTGCGAGCTTTCCCACTGTTTAAACGCCTTTTTAACTGTATTTTTCACAGAATTTCGTTTTTACAGCGCTCCTACAAAATTCGATCGCTTTTACAGCGCTAACATTTTGTTTCGGTCGCTCAGAATTCGTGCTTCTGTAAAATCCTGCCTTCTCTTCCTACATCACGAAAACAGTTCACTGTAAAAAAATTTCTCACCTGTAAAATGTTTCTCAAACGGGGAAATAATGTATAGATCTCCCCAATCGTAGGATTATCGAAGTAAAAGTCGTACTTCATTGCCTAACCCTAGTAAAAATTCTTCTCAACTGTAAAAAAAAATCACCTGTAAAAAAAAATGATAACTGTAAAATGTGTCGAGGTGCATCAATCGTAAAGATACCAATCGTCGGGCACTTTTCTCGACCGGGCAATCGTATATTGGCTGTAAAACTCTGTATTCGCTTGAAAGTTCGTCTCGGCTGTAAATTTTTACAGCCAGGACGATTTTACAATTTCCTTTTTTATCTGTAAAAACTCGTGTCGAGTGTAAAAGTGATTTTTTCGCTGCAGACGTCACATCCCAATGCGAAAATGTTGTTTTCACTGTAAAAATGTTGATTTTTACAGTAGAAATGCTGATTTTTACAGAAAAAATGCTGATTTTTACAGAAAAAATGCTGATTTTTACAGAAAAAAATGTTGTTTTCACAGTAAAAATGACTCTTGGCTGTAAAAAATGGGCGTGTTCGCTGTAAAAAACGTTCGTCGACTGTAAAACGTGTACCTCGAGAGCGAGATTCGTAATTTTCGGAGGTGTCTTTTCGAATCGGTCGATTTTTGCGATATGATTTTGAAAAGCGTTGACAGCTCGCGAAATACATGGAGAATTCTCCCGTCGTCCGAATTTAATTCGACGTGTTTTGGAAAGCAATTTCAACGAAGTAGGTGAGATTCGATCGCGTCTCGAGATCGTGCTCACGTCTTGACAGTTTTTTCGTCGAACGACACTCGTTGACAAAGTGTCGGCAACGATCGTCTCGGGCTTAGTGATACGTGTCCGGAAACGGGCACCGCTGGTTGAGAATGGACGACTGCTTGATTGCCAACCGAGAGCAGAGAGCGTTGAGTACCTCTGTAAACCACCTTGGCGTACGTCAAGCTCTGAAAAACGAAGAAAATACGTATTATCCACTCGTCGCTCGTCTCGCACGAAGAGGAACGTAACAATTCGAACGATTTCGGCTGCCACGTGGCAGATACCGGTAAAAGGTCGATTTTTATTGAGCGTCCAGAGGTGTCTTTACGCTCTGCTGTCGAGTCGTGATTGATGACGCGGTTAAACGACAATAGATCAAGTTCGATTGCAAAGGAGTGAAAAGCAACGCCAAACACTCGTGAACCATTAACATTCAACTATCAGTCGCCAAATAAAACGAAACCTACTTAACCCTTACTGGTCACTCGGGGTTGATTCAACCCCAGCGGTTTTTCGAACTGCGCTACCTCCTAGAGTATTTGTGAAAATGGGACATGTGTCGTCATCTGTGGGTAGTTTGAACCATTTTTCATCATAAACTATCGTTCGTTATAACAAATCTGGCGTATCATTTTTCCGCACTTCGGATGTTCAAATAAATATAGTTTTTGGAACGGCCACTAGTTTATTCTCACCCATCTGAAAGTATGCTATTTCAGATTTATGAAACGATTATTTTAATTTTTTTTGCTTGAAAATTGAAGTCTCTGCATGGCTTTTCATGAAAAAAGTCATATTTTACGAATTTCTTTTCGACTTTTCTTTTTTGGTATTAAAAATTACACGACTTGAAAATAACTGACACGGCCTTACGCATAAAGGTTGACATTACGTTGTAGTATTTTGATATAATTTTTTTTTCAATTTTTTAGTTATTTATCACTTTCCAAAGTGAGTGGGGTTGATGACACCCCATGTGACCATCACGTCAGAATCCGGAGGTGTGACCATTAAGGGTTAAACACGAAAATCGCGCGTTAATTTACTAACACAAATTAATTGATAAAAATATATTCATATTTTTCTTTCACAGCCCCAAGTATCGCCTTCGAAATGAGAGTAGAACCATCCTTGTAACTATAATAGTTTCCGAGATATGGAACAAATAAACTTGAACAATGCGAGAAACGGTGAAATTTTCAGTTTTGTATAACGTACGAAAAAAATGTTTTCCATGGGCAGAACTTCGACGTAAACTAAAACCACCTCCTCCCTGATGGAAGATTTCCCCTCCTCCCGACAAAAATAGGTATGTAGATACATAGATAAATAAATCGCTAGGGCAGTCGCCAAGTGTTTGTGCCATCGACCTTGAAAATTCCAAGTTTTTCACGTGGCCAATTGTATATCATCTCTTCCCTTGTCAGAATACCCACAAAACTATTCACATACGCGCCAGGAAATAAAACTAAGGATGTCATGTATCATAAAGCATTGGAATAACAAGCAATATGTAATAATCGTAATAATTATTTTTTTAAAATTAATTACAGTAGATTCGAATTCAATATTCATAGTTAAGACCGGGCAGCTATTTTATACATAAAAATAAAAATTTCCAGCAATTAAGTGTTTTCCAAACATTTTTTTAATCATATTAGAGAATTTATCGCGCTGACATCGATTCTGGTTTGTAATCTCGTTTGAAACTAATCGAGGGTTAAATAACCGAAGCTATCCGTCTCACAACAAGTTCTTGACTGGCTCGTTTCCAAATCTGTTTGAGACCTCGGAAATTCGTTGGTTGGAGAACACAAATGTGGTTTTCTTTCCAGGAATGCGAGTTTTTCGAGGGGATGTGCGAGACGCTTCGCGTCGACGTTGGAGATACCATTAGGGATACGTGACCTTGAGGCTCTCGACAGATTAATTAATCCACCGATAACGCTGTAATCTTTGCCTGACAAATTAATCATGCCGAAATCAAGAAATAACGTTCAATATCCAATGAACTAACTGTCAAGAATCCGCCGTCCCAAACTTCAAAGAGAAAGAATTAATTGGTTAAATCCTGCGCTCATCGCTGGAAGACCCGATGAAAGGATCCGTGAAACTTAAAAAATCGCTCGTCACGTTTCTAATTGCGTTTCTCGATTTTTTTTCCACGTAGAAGCTAAAGAATAATCGAATAAAATATTTTTTGTGCAGCGATTCGCTCGTTGAAAAAAAAAATAGAACAATAAAAGTGAAATCTTTCTTGCAGTGAATTTTTCCAAAAATCCCGAATTTTTTTACGGAGGAAGATTGCGTAAGGCCAATCAATTCGGATGCGATGGCAACTCGAACGGATTGGCGAGCTGATCGAAAGCTGTTAGAGCTAAGAGGACCGATGTTTTCGAATGATTGCCGAAGACCCTGACGACAACTTTTTTTTCAATCGCGTGAGACAAAAAAATCGTTGGATCTTCGTGTAGATTAACAACGACGTAGTTTACGCGTCTTTTCACTTCTCGTCGGATAGTTCGCGCTGAGCGATGCGAACGAATTCCGTGACTTGGAAATAAATAGCTGCGATGCCAGAAGCAATATCACCCCGCGTATTTATATGTCGACGATGTCGTTAGCGTCCCATATGGCAGAGGTGGGCTGAGATATTGGAAAAAATAGGCACTACGAAAAAACAACAAGGAAAAAGAAAACGGATGTAGCAGATGGAGTTTCTGGAATAGTGTAAGAAACGTGTTTATCCACACTTTTTCGAGAGCCGAGCTACCGAGTAAATATAGAGATGTAGGTGATTACTGCTGCGTGTAACACGTGTTGATGTAAGAAACACCGTCAAAATTATTCATCGTGTTGAACAATTTATTTATTTTACACGAGATTCTTGTATTTTTGTAACTTGGAAGCAGTTCACGATAAAAAAATGTTGGTAGTTGGATCTTGGCGGAATTTTGACGCTTTACAAAAAAGGTCCGAAGAGAAAAATTCCTCAGGCGAGCCCTTCTCAAGATATCAGCGTTTGGAAAAAACACTGATAGCGCTGATATCTCGAGAAGGGCTCGTCTGAGGAATTTTTCACTGGAGACCTTTTTTGTAGAACGTGAAATTTCCGCCAAGATCCATGTATTCAATTTTTTTTGCCACGCACCGTTGCAAAGTTACAAAAATTGGGGAATAAAAAAAAAATTGGCGCGTTATTTAAATGCAAGATAGAAAGATGGATGGAGGCAAATTAGTAAATTAAATAGTATTGTTATTGAGAGCATTAAGTTTCTTATCTTTGGGTATCCTTACAATTTTTGGGTACCATAAAAACGAACTTTTCAAATGTACGCATATCTTAGGAAGCAGCGTGTGTTTATCTGTTCGTTCGTAACCAAACAACACCAATGGATCGATTGACTCGCGAGTTTTTCTGTCGTCGAGTCGATTACGAGTAACTTTACGCGAAATTAGTTGGTGGACTGCGTAAAGCATATTTCTCAAAAACTACCGGAGCCTCTTCGAAGTCAGCGCGAGGAGCGAGGATGCCGAAAATGACGCGTAACGAGGGTAACGGACGTGTATGGCTCGACGTCCGCTCCATTTCCGGTAAGCTGCGAGGAGACTGCGAGTTAGAGTTTGAAGAGTTAGGGAAACAAGTCTCTTGCCTTGAGGATTAAGTGGTCCTGCGTCTAGCGTTGGCCGGCGTCGTCGCTGCACGTCGTGATCGTCGTTATTCTGCCAACGGACGAGTCACGGAGAGTACGATCGCTGTGGCTTCGGCGGAGACCGTTTCCGCTCCGAAGACCGTGGCCGCCGCAGAGATTATGGCTGCTCCGACTCCTCTTCTTCTCTTCCCTCGTCTCCCGCTCGTCGAAAGTCCGCTGATTCGCCGCGGCGATCTTCCGCGGCTGACCGGTTTGCTCCCCGTGACCTTGACCTTGACAAGTCATCTTCAGCATGTAACAACGCCGGTGGGGACTGTGGCGGCTGTAAAAGCTGTCATAGCCGCTGGTCGTCGTCGTCCCGCGCCGATGACCCGACGTGATCTTCGTCGGGTACGTCGAGCGGAGTCCTCCGGTGCACTTCGGGTAGGTTGGCGGCACACCCGGGGCGCCTATGCAGCCGCTGCATCCGATGCACACCCCGGCACCGGTCCCCCCGGTCTGGAACCACAAGAGACCCACTCCAACAGCACCAAATGGACTCAATCGACGATTAACAATTCGCATCGCCTATTAGCGAGCGATCCGAAAATAGGCGAGCCGCGAATCTTTACGAAAATTTCGAAATCTACGACTCACACGGTTGAAATCAAGCGAAATGTGGCTCCGCGCAAACCGAACAGTTTTCAGTCGCATGAATGTTCACGGCCAGCTTCTTCCACTCTTTCAATTGCTACAAGTCAATTTCCAACTTTTCATCGGTATGCCAAGGACATTTTTTAGAGAGGACCACTTTTCAAGGTCATTCGCAAACGGAGACGTAGGCCGTTTATTTTCCCCGAAATGAGGTTCTCCAAACGGGTAATAATGACTTTGTGAAACAGTGAAACGTATCGAACGATGGCTGGCCTTGTTCTTACCAGATAATCATCAATGTTATTAAAAAATAAAAAAAAGTTTTGGCAAAAAAAAAATATTCAAAATTTAAAAAGTGACAGGCTCGTAAAGTGGGTGGTATAGAAAAAATGATGCCTCCTGGTCGACACTATTCCAACTCTTGTGGTCATCTTAAAAAAAGAAATGGTTTCCTAACGAGTAAGGATGTTATAGTCCCTACCTCTGCAGAAAAAAATGTCGCAAAATGGCAACCGATTTTTTCAAATTTCTACACTGGAAGAGTTTTCAGTCGCATGAATGTTCACGGCCAACTTCTTCCACTCTTTCAATTGTTACAAGTCAATTTCGAATTTTTCTTCGGTATGCCAAGGACATTTTTTATAGGGGATGATGTTTCAAGGTCATTCGCAAACGGAGCATGACACAGACGTAGGCCGTTTATTTTCCCCGAAATGAGGTTCTCCAAACGGGTAATAATGACTTTGTGAAACAGTGAAACGTATCGAACGATGGCTGGCCTTGTTCTTACCAGATAATCATCAATGTTATTAAAAAATAAAAAAAAGTTTTGGCAAAAAAAAATATTCAAAATTTAAAAAGTGATAGGCTGGTAAAGTGGGGGTATAGAAAAAAATGGTGCCTCCTGGTCGACACTATTCCAACTCTTCTGGTCATCTTAAAAAAAAAAATGGTTTCCTAACTAGTAAGGATGTTATAGTCCTTACCTCTGCAGAAAAAGGTGTCGCAAAATGGCGACCGATTTTTTCAAAATTCTACCCCCTAAAGAGAATTCGCAAAGACACGCTTGCAAAAATGTTCAATTCTGCTGAAATCTCAGACTTGTAATGGTAGCGATTGGAATTTCTGAAATAGCCGAGCTGGCGAATGCCTTTTATCCAGTGGATTTTCGATCGTTGAGCACTCATCCGTAAAACATAAGAATAAGACTCGGGATTTGGCGGGGAGAAAAAACCTCGCAGATCCCCATTTTGGAAGTTGTTACCGATTCTCGTTATCGAATGATCTTGTCCTCTCGAGCTTGCGAGAAAATGGTTTCCACGTCGTTGAACAAAAACGAGGGAACTCAGGCTCGAGCTTTTTTCAACATCTACTTCAGAATATCACTGTAATGAAAAGTCGTCCAACGAATACATTTTTCCCTAGCGCTACGCCCGTTTTTTCCATTTCTCGATAATGCAAAATCAAACAGCAGCCAAAGGCGAAAAATAGAAACCCGATTAATTAAAATAACAAATAAAAAAATAAAAAACAAAATGTTGACGGACAGTGAAGAAAATCGTGGCGCATTCGATACCCTCGAAATTTGACCGCGACGCGTTTTCTGAGCCGCGAAGTTCTGCGCCCATTTATTTCCGGATTACAGGCCTAGTGAGAGGCTTTTCTCGGTCTCAAAGGTGTGCGTGATGGAATGCATCGCAACTCTGGAAATCCCTGCCTGATCCTTCCCAAATGAACGTGTTACATTAGACTGTGTCAAAAAATTGACTTTTTTTCTCGCTCGCGTACAAAAATTACGCTGTCTGTAGAAGAAAAAATAACAACTGATCTCTGTAACTCTTAAAGCGTTGCGTGATAAATATGGTAAATAAAATGAACTCTCAATATCTGTAATATCGACGGGAATTAATTTTTTTTCAATTCGAGAAGCGTTTTTCTTGCAAATTCAATTCGAAGAATTTCGAAAATATTGCGATGGGAGTGCGAGTGGGACAAAATCGTGCGGTGGCAGAGAGGGCGAAAATATCGGTTGTCCGTCGAGTCGCGACATCCGCGCGCGAATGAGTAAGCCGAAAAGTTACGATCGTACCAGATATATAGCTTTTCCGGGTCAACGAGCATGCGGGTACACGAGAAATAGAGATAAGCCGCGACAAGTCTACCTAAATACGCGACTCCGTCGTCAGAATGTTCGTCTTTATCTGGCAGTGCCAAAGTTTCGACGCGTCACGCATCCAGCGTTCTTACAACGATGAGAAGTATCGGAAAATGGTATCTCCAATTGGGAAATCCGGTAGGGAATAAGTGGACCGATTTTTCAGCGGGTTTGGCGATGCTGATAATATTTTGGAAGTCCGATTTTCCCGCGGTGATATTAGAACGAGCGAGGAGCGTAACGATATTCCGCGCGTCAGCGTCAAACTGGTAGATTTCGCACTGTCGCGTCTGTCTGAGTTTCCATTATCGCGTTGTCACTCTCCGCGATAGTATTTGCATCTCTGGAGATGACCGCGCGAATAACACGTGCTGCTACTTCTGCTCGACGATGCTCGTTTGACAGGAAAACTCTAACGTCGCGGAGCTCGCGATAGATATCACGTTCGGTTCGTTCGGTGAAAGAGCAATCAATGCTCCTCCAGTCAGACTTCAGAATCGAATCAAGCAGCAAATACACTCGTATATTCCGTTTGACTCACGGAATTCAGAGCGTCAACTGGGCGATTTTTTTTCTTTAGTTGCTTCCACAACGTGTGTATTTTTACATTTCGTAATTTTCACGATCCGGAGTGTGTTATCAGTGAAAAATCATGAGATATTTGGGAAAACTATGAAACCGCGCGGAGTTCGATGAAAAGGAATCAATTCCATCAATGATTGGAAGCTTTTCTTCGAATTTCACCGTTCGCGCTCTACATCTTCATTCCGGCGTGCAAAAAAAAAAAGCATTCGAGGTACCAAGTTTCATGGGTTTCATAAGGTTCGGATTTTCGACCACAGATTCGAGATCAGCGACCCCAAAAACCCGCGATATCGAAAATCTTACGGCGATTCGAGAATTTCTCAAGTTTTTGGTCGCCATATTGGATCCGCCATTTTATATTTTGAATGTAATATATTGATAAAAACGGTCACTAGGAGCCAATAAATTTATTCTTTGAGTTTCACTTTTATAGGAGATTTGAAGTTATAATGTTATTAGTTAGAGTCGGAGTCCAACGGACTTGTTCCCTTACCAGCTTTTGTTTATGGAAAGGGGGAAGTCAACCAAAACCTCCCCTCGCACTTCTCCCTTTCACAATTTTGACAATTAATTTATTTAAGGCCGAAAGTGGTTTGAAATTTTTTAAAAAGATTCTAATCAACGAAAAGACTACGCTACGTTAAGTGAAACTAAAAGAATCTCAAGCTTTCGACCCGAATTTGGGTCCTCCTCAGGAGAAAGGAAATTTTGAGTTACATAGCAATGAATTTAATTGAAAAGGTGGTACTCTCTTTGGTGACCGTCGCGTACCGAGGCCAAAGACCGATCTTTCCATAAACAAAAGCTGGTAAGAGAATAAGTCCGTTGGACTCCGACTCTAACTAATAACATTATAACTTCAAATCTCCTATGAAAGTGAAACTCAAAGAATAAATTTATTGGCTCCTAGTGACCGTTTTTATCAATATATTACATTCAGAACAGCGGTTTATATTGAAATAAGATCTTTTAAATGTCGGTCGCCATATTGGATCCGCCATTTTGAACGCTAGTTTGTCGAAATCATAGTTATTAAGATTGGGTAGTAATTTGCTAGCACGCGAATTGACGAAAATTCTCGTTGCTGAGAACGTATGCCTCGTTTTCACCTGAGAAACTTCGCCTGCGAAAATGCTATATTTCATCAAGAAACGACAATTTCTCGCTCTTTCATCATCCATGTTTTCGGATTCAAGTCCATAGCTGTAAATCATTTTTCGCACTACGAGAGCCTTTCACGTCAAGTAGCGTCGCACCCTTCATCACCTCGCCGCAGATAAATCAGCGATACAATACCCTCCGCGATTTTCCGCGGTATTATTACTCATTAATCAATTCTATAATTGCGAGAGAGAAAAAATATCGACGAGGTGTGGTTCGACTGAAATGGATATTACTTCGCGTCGTTCGTTTATCCCGTAAATATTCAAGCCTCCGTGCGAAATAAATCTTCGCCAGGTCGAAGCTCGGCCAAAAATATCACGTCGATGAACCGTTGATCGTCTAATTCGACAATCGAACGAGCGACCCGATCCGAGTAATTCTCAGCGTAAGTTGGTCGAGAATCGAGCTACAGCAAACGCGAAGACAGAAGAATAAATATGAGTCATCGTCGTCTCCGCGAATCCTTATCACTGTGTACTACGAATTTCCCCTACTCTCGTCGCAGTCTTATTTTCGAATATCCTTCGCTCAACGAAACGTACCAACTAAATTTCACGTAGCACAGCTCCGCTGAACATTGACTTACGGAGTGGATGAAGAAGGAGTTTAAAATTGAATCTGCGTACCTCCAGGATCGTGCAATTTTACTCATTTCGAGAAATAACAAAGACTCGCATCCCAAGATAAGATAGCAAGGGAAGAAGCAATTCTGCGATAACCAAGTCCAAGGCGTTCAAAGGATTAGTATTCTACTTTCAATTTCCATTGCTTAGCACCACCGTAATTCAATTTTCCCCGACGCCTTCGTACTCTGAAGAACGAAACCGCACAAGCTCGTTTTTTTCGTCCATTTTGTCCGGAATTATCGTATCGATGAGAATATTCAAAACGGTAGGGTTTCTGTCATATTACTGCTAACAAATTGATGTTGTCCAATTCGTGTCGCAGATATGTTATTTCGCTGAGTTTCGTTTGCTCGATATTTTATTTATTATAAAATTGTATTTGACGAACAAAATGTTCACATTTTTATTCATTTTCATTACGTCGCAACGCTGTTAGCACTCGACTTGTGCGTACTACGGCGCGAAGGGAGAACGTCGAGTAACCAATACCTATTCCCGTGAACAAAAATGCCGGAGAAAAAGGTACATAGAGCAGTTGGCGAAGAGAATATTTTGACACGAGAGGGAATAGTATTTCGCATATTCAAGCGGCTGAAATGCGATTCGTTCCTTCCAAGATTGTTGTCAAAGAGTGCAATCAGCAGGAAATTCGTAGACACGCGAGTCTCGCCTTGCTCGCCTCGGCATAACTCATCTCTCTTATATTTCTTCACGCGTTTTTTATGCCTCGCCGAGGACGACAGCGAAACTGAATCTGATCGGAATAAATCTTGAAAATAAAATATCTCCGTGTAATTGTAATGCTTTTATTGTCATTTATACATCAGTGCGTACAATTTTCTCGATGGAAATCCGTGGAAAAACCCATGGCAAACATGTTCAGCGCATACCAACACACCAAGAAACATACATTCATCCGTCAACGTGGGAATAAAAGTCGTAGGAACACAATTCGATTAACGATTAAATTAATTTTTGTACTGGTAAAAAAAGTTTGTTTTAAATTAATATTCTCAGCGAGTTCCTCATTCGTTGAGGTAAATTTTCCGAAAGTCAGTCCGTTTGTTGTGCCTACCGCGACTGAAAAACGCACGATCAACTGATTTGGAGTGTAAAATTTCGCGGGGAAACTGGAGATAGCGGCTCTCGGCGCGGGACGAGAGTCTTTGAAGCAGACGGGCTCGAAACAAAGAGGAAAAAAGCGAGGATGAACTCTTCGAGATCGATACGGAAGTGGTCGCGTGGTTCGTGAAGGCATGTTAATTTTCTGTCACGTGAAATATATCTGAAGGGTCTTTGTACACGGCTTATATATAAGCCTAGCGCAGTTGGGCGCCTGCTAGTGATTATGATCGATACGAGGCGTGTAGAAGATGTGGGAGGTCGTATAAGAAGGCATGAATTCGTGTAAAGGGTTGGCGTTTGTGGGCGTTCGGTCTGAATTATTCCGTGATTAATCCTTTCACTCGCAGCAGGACACCCAGACAGGATCGATTTTTTAGCGCTTACGCGCAATTCCTTGTCAATTTCGTTGCGATTCTCGGAAGCCTGCCTTCCCAAGAATCGAATAAGTGTTTAAAAAAAAAAAATACTATCTCGCAGCTTTTTAAAATAATTATTGCTGATATTAAATCGGTGTTAAAAAAAAGCAGAAGACCTTGAAATATGCTCGTTTTTTCGCAAGCTTCCGCTACAGGAGTTATAGAGGTCGCTGATTTTGCACATTTGACCTTGGATTCGTAAGCAGCGGTCTCATATACTCTTGAGCGCGAGATTTGATAAAATAAAAAAGATGGGTGAAAAAATTCGAGACTGGAAGGGTTTAATACGGTTGAAGGGAGCATGTTAAGCAGGAGAGAGTACTAGACAAGGGCTCGACGCGTGCGGTTCTCGCGCAGTGTCGGCGAGGGTTGAGATCCGAGTGTGGTACAACCCGAGCGTTGTAATTTTAATTAATTGAACTCGCGATACATCCCGTCACCTCGCGCTCGTAGAGAAACGACGAGAATTATTCAAGATCGTATCCTCGCACGGCAATAAATTGGTTGCTCGTTCAACATTTACATCGGAGAGGAAGCTCTGCAACGATTTCATCCTAACTACATCGGCGTCGCGCAGCCGAGGAGCGGCGCGCTACCGCAAAAAAGCTCTGGAAAGCTCGCTTCTAAAAAGCTGGGTTCGGGACGCGGAGTAGTTGAGTAGAGGGAAATAGAAAGTAAAAATAGAGGTCGGTTGAAACGAGCTAAATGCATGTGGGAACTCGAATCGCGATATTCCGTTGTAGTGGTGAAAATAAACAAATATTTGTTATTCCAGAGGCAAGAGAATTCGCCGCGCCGGGAAGAAATCAATTTCCGGGTAAAAGCGACTCGTCTATTTGCGTATCAGTCGCGCTGAATACGCGTTATTATGCTACGGTCCATCGATTGCACCGTTTCATTGGCATCGTAACAACTTGTCCCGCGCTTTCTACACCTACGATATCTGATTTCGCCTCCCTCGATTCGCCATGATTTCCAACTGCGCCTCCTCGTCCTGCGACACGCTCGTTGCCCTCTTTCATTGATCACAAATTCTCACGCGTCCAAATTCGACGTTTACCTCAGAATAGTTGTTATTTGAAAAAAAAAAAGTTTGAAAAAAAAAGTTTGAAAAAAAAAGTTTGAAAAAAAAGTTTGAAAAAAAAGTTTGAAAAAAGAAGTTTGAAAAAAAAAGTTTGAAAAAAATCGCTTTTCCTTGATATCGTTCGTTTGGCGTCAGCGCGAATAATTGGGAACGCAAATGAATATTGATTCGACGAGGGGGGAGCACTTTTAGCGTCGAAAACACGGGTGAAGGGCGACGCGCAGCTACGAGGAGCGTTGGAACGGAGACTCGTTAAGTTTCCATCCCGCAACGATCCCCACACTCTCCGCACATCGGAGAACGGTTATTGAAACGGAAAACAGCGGATTCTGAATTTACGTCTCCACTTTCGAAGCCAGAATTTCGCCGCGATTCGGGGACCATCCGAGGCTATTGGTCGAACATACAGGCCGAGCGTCTGCCCATTCGTTGACCTCTACCACTGCGAAGTTGCCGCCGCGCTCCTAGCATCAACCTTTGTCCGCTCGTTTCATTTAATTAAATGTCGTCCATTTCGCCAAATTCGCTCCGTGGCGAGTACGTTGTTGATTAATTGTGCCGACCTTTTTTCCCTTTTTTCTCAAGCAACGATAATCCGGCGTTCTCCTGCCCGAGCGAAAAAATCGCTTCTCGCTTCTTCCCAGTTGAATAACTTGGCAAAATTTTGTCTCCATATGTTTGGAATTACAGATTTGTCCCAGTTATATTTTTACAGAGAATTAAACGTTTCACGAAAACAGCCTCTTACAATTTTTTCATCAGCACAGCCATTCGAACGATATTCGAGTTCGAACCTCGCAGTGTAATAAATTATCAAATATTTAAAATTCTCAATCAAAAAACTTATTTACTCAAAATATTTTTACCACGAATAAAGAATGGTGTTCTACTCGTCAGCATTTTATTTATTCGTGGAGAAAATTTAAGAGGCTGCAAAAATTCAATTGACTCTTCTTCATAGAGTCGATGAATTTCCACCCATTTTGAACTTCGAACTCGAATATCATTTCAACGGATGTGTTTATCAAAAAAGCTGAAAAGACCTTTTTTGTAGAACATTCAATTCTGTGTAAAACCACGTGTCGAACTAATCCGTACGATATGTCGTTGTCGAGATATAAAATTCCAAATACTAAAAACTGTTTTTTTTTCGTGTTATTTCAATGGAAAATGGATCGAGGCGAACCTTTATACCGATATAGCTGGGATTAGGACCAACATTTTTATTTTCAGGTATAGTTCCGATTTTTGGTTACCATAACAAAACGAGTTTATGCTACTCTACTAAAAAAAAAAAAAAAAAGTTTTTTCCTATCATCTCAAAAGTTTCTGGTGAGAAAATAAAAGAAATCCTCTCGCGAGGACAGCTTGATATTCTTATGCTACGCGACGCTCGACGTTTTCCGTTTTCCCATATAAATAACACGCAAAAAAAATTTTTTGCACTCTTCAAATAAAAGTACTGAAAAATATTTGTCTTCACATTTTAGGTGGGTAATTTTTTGTGGAGAATTCAAATCTCTGCGAAATTTATCTGCCTATTAGTCAAAGCTTTGTCCAATTCTGGGAGCCCGCGTGATTTTGTTCCCTTTGCTCTCGGAATCTCGCGGAAAATATTCCATCAACGCGGCGCTGGATCTCGGAGCTAAACGGAGTCAATACTTACTTGACGATGAGGATGACGTCTGGCGAGGGCGTGTCTGCTCCGAAATAAAATTTCTGAAACACTGCGACGGAAATTGCGAGTCATGAAGCAATATACGATCGGATTTAGCGCGCTGTTTGCGTGGCCAAGGAACAAACAGTACGACGAGACGTCCGAGATCACTTTGTTCTCTCCTGAAAATTAGTTAAACAAACGCGGTGTCAACGTGTGTCTGGCGAAACATAGCTACACGAAAACAACTTTTCTCCAAATTTATGAACCGATATTTTTGATGTTGTCTACCATAAATATCAACCGCACATGGGGCATTCCAGGCCAAATGGGACGTTTTGAATAATTTGAATCTTAAATTTCCTTCATTTTTTTCATTTTTCCACCGGTTCAAAAAACCCTTTTTCCGTTTTTCCTTCCTAACTTTTTCAAAAATAGTCCAAATTCGATCTTTTTGCTGTCGAAATTCTCGTTTTCTTACATACTTTTCAGAAAAAAATACAACCTAATTATTCAAAGTGTTTTCACGTGCGATTTTGTAATTTCAAGTTTGTGAAATTTAATCTTGTTTTTGAAACTCTATGATCTCTTCGATTTTCTGGATGATTTTCCCTTCACAACTTTCGTTTATTCTACACATTTTGAGACCAAGTTGATCGAGGACCTACGATAATTACTATATTTTTTCTATTTTTCAAAATTTCTAGGAAAAAATTTCGGCCATTAACGATGCTAAAAACTACTTTTAAAATAGTGATAAATAGTGATAAAATATTTATAATATTTGGCCATTAACCATGCTGAAAACTACTTTTAAAATAGTAAAAAACAGCCATAAAATATTTGTAATATTTGGCCATTAACCATGCTAAAAACTACTTTTAAAATAAACCTGCAGTAAAAATCTTTCGGAATTGTCAATTTTTACCATAAAAGTAAATTAAACTTTTCGCAATTTCTTGCATTGTATACGTGAATGAGGTAATTATATCCGGAATGTACTCAGGATTCCTGTGATTTTAATGGTAATTTTGTATGAAAATTGCTTTCTACGTGGCAAGAATTTCGAAACGTAGCATTTGGAAAATAACTAATGGCAAAGAAATTATTGTTGGAGAAAAAGAGATGTTGAATTTGTTGGAGGAGACGTGAACGATCGTTTATTCGGAAACACATTTAATTTGTGGTAAAAAACGAATAATTATAGAAACGAACACGCCGAATTGCGTGTTCGGATTGAAAATATGATCAGTGCGAGGAGCAGATGTGAAAATTCTAGCTGCTACTGAATGAATCAACGTGGGATGCGTGGGAAGACTATGAAAATAGTAATCCGCGCCACGACGATACGCGGTGAGATAGAAATAGACCAACGAATAGAGGAAATCGTGGACGAAAACGGAGCAGACAGAAATGGATGTTACGCGCAATTTTCATTTGTTTTTCCTTTCTTATCAAAATTTCGGTCGTCTGATTTTTTCGTTATCAGTTACATAGAGCTTTTTTTTTAACAATGATACGCGCAATTTTCATTTGTTTTTTCTTTCTTATCAAAATTTTGATCTTCTGATTTTTTCGTTATCAGTTACATAGAGCTTTTTTTTTAACAATGATGACATTAAAAGTTATGTATTTATAAAATTTATGTCGGGTGGAAAAAATGTTGGAACAAATTTATTGTGAGAAAAATATTCTCTCAAAAAAAAGGGTGGCTCGTGCGAGTGAATAAATAAAGGGCACCTCAGGCAAAATATTGTGGACTTTTGTGCCTGCGATATTTGTTGCTACATTCATAATTTATTTACGGACCAACCACGAAAAAAATCCTGGCAAGTGAATTATTTTTGAAAGCAAATTGCAAAATTGGCTGATTGGAGGAAAAAAGAGAAAAATACGGTGTATATATGTCTGGGAAGCTGACGAGACAGTTGGAACGTGCGTCGAAAATGGAGGAGAGAAATGAAAATTAGTTGTCATTTGCTTACCGAGAACTTCGAGATCGATGAGTAGTCGAAGCACGTTGTAGGGCAGCCAACACATGGCGAAGAGAACTGCCAGTAGCAGGAGAATCCAGGCAACTCGCCGACGTTCTCGGACCAAGCGAAATCCCTGGAACAAAGATGGGAGACTCGAGAAGTTATTATTAATTTCCCTGAAAATTCGATCACTGCGCTTTGAATAATTATTCGCGACCAAACAAAAAAGTGTAGATGAAATTGCGCAAATTGTCGTCGCGTTGAAAAATCATGGCTGATGGGAATGAAAGTGTGACGACGGGGGAAAAAAGTTTATCCGAGTTTCGTAAATAGAAAAGGGTGATAATGACGTAGACAAATTTAGTTCGCCTCAAGTCTTGTAGTTTCGAAACTTGTTGATATTCAAAGGTGCATTATTTTCACGGAGATGGCAATTACAGAGTGCTCTATCTCTTAGTTGAAGTTGCCTGTCTCTTCCAACTTATCCACCCACACTTTCCTTTCGTTACCGCGAGATTGCATTTAAATACGGTACTCTATTTCCGTGCCATTCAATTGCAAGTCTTTGTAATTAACGTGGCTGGAAATAACGCGATACCGCAATGTTTCTACTGTAGTTCACGTTTGTTGGGCATAGTTTTCACCTCGAAATTCAGCAGCTCGATCCTCACTGTATACATTCTACGTTCATTTAATTTCTTGCGCTCGCCTCCCAGAGCACCACGACGCGATTGCTTGGCAAAAATGGCATAAGAAATCCCAAAGAATTTTTTTTCTGCGACTTATGGTTCTCGAGATATTCGCGTTCGCGTTTGGAACTCGCCGGCCAATGCGAAGCAGCGTTAGGTGGCGCGAGCGCCACTCCCCGCCTCAGCGTAAGTGTCGCGCGCGGTCATTTGTCCGAAGCCAAAACGCGCGAGGCGGATTATCTCGAGAACTAAGCGTCGTAGAAAAATATTTATTCGACATAATCGTCGTATTTTTTCTCAACGAAGCGGCTCGTACTGATAAAATCGCCGAAAAGTGTCAAATTTACATTATTTTTTGCGAAATTTACCTGCTGGGAACTGGCGCTGCCCTCGAGGCTGTCGCAATCGAATGGCGGCTTTCTAGCGCACAAAGTGCGCCCCATCATCGAGTAGGACAATATAACGATAAATCCTGAAACAGAGAGACAAATTGGTGGGAAATTGGAACAATAGGAAAAAGAAATACCTAACAAGCAGACAGATCTGAAGCTCGTAATTATTTCCCGACTTTTTTATTTATCCTCAGAATTATTATCTCTTCGCGAAGTTTCATGAATATACAAACGTTGTAGAGTACGAAGTTCAGAAAATGGATATTAAAAATTCCGGAACTCCCCATCTCTCGGGATGACGGAATTGCACGAAAGGTAAGGCAAACCGCGACGTGTTTTACACCGAATAAACGTTCAACAACGATTGTCGGCGCGTCTCACCAGGAATTGCGTAGACGAGGATGAAGCAGGCGGTGCCAAATACGTTCTCGTGTATACCGAGAGGGTTGTAATCCTCGGAACAAACGTAATAAGTCGGTGACTTCATCCGGTGTCCTACGACCGCGAGGTTGTCTAGTTCATCCATTGGCTTGAGTGATGCCTGTGAAATACAAAAATTCCGTATGCGTCACATCCTGTACGAACAACATCGCACACTAATGTTATCAAAAATGACAACACTTTAATCTGATATTGAGATATATTTTTTAGTTCGATCTATTATCAAAGCGTGTGGGTAAATAAATATATAGACAGATGTGAAGATAACTAGATAGATAGATGAATAGATAGATAGATAGATAGATAGATAGATAGATAGATAGATAGATAGATAGATAGATAGATAGATAGATAGACAGACAGACAGACAGACAGACAGACAGACAGACAGACAGACAGACAGACAGACACACGACAGACAGACAGACAGACAGACAGACAGAGAGATAGGTAGACAGACAGAGAGATAGGTAGACAAATAGACAGACAGGCAGACAGACAAGACAGACAGACAGACAGACAGACAGACAGAGAGATAGGTAGACAGACAGAGAGATAGGTAGACAAACAGACAGACAGACAGACAGACAGACAGACAGACAGACAGCCAGCCAGACAGACAGACAGACAGAGAGATAGGTAGACAGACAGAGAGATAGGTAGACAGACAGACGGACAGACAGACAGACAGACAGACAGACAGAGAGATAGGTAGACAGACAGAGAGATAGGTAGACAGATGGATAGACAGATAGATGGATAGACAGATAGATAGACAGAAAGGTGGATGAGAGATAACATACAAATATACGAACGAAGCTGTTGAAAGCGTGTTACAAGCTCAATTTTTTCCCGCCATTTTAGGACAGAGTGTTACGCGCAATAAGGAACTTCGTAGAGAAAAAAATGCAGAAAAAATGAACGAGGCTCCAGGTCGTCGGAACGAGGGTTGAAAAAAGGTGATAAAGAAGAGAATATGCGTGCACGTACCGCTCTCAGAACTGGGGCGAAGATGCTGAGAGCAACCACCCACAAAGCAGCTATGACGAGGATCGTGCTTCGTCGATTGAAGACTCTTCTGAAGGCGATGGGACTCCTGATGGCCAAGTATCTGTCGATGCTCATCGCCGTGATCGTGAACACTGACGCGGCGACTGCCACCCCTCAAAATCAAAACAAGCCTGTATAAAGTACCTACATCTGATCTGAAAAATGTGGAAAACCGTGAAACTTCGATAACGAGGAGGAAATTTAGCCGGACAGATGCGTCATCTTGAATGTCAAACGTCGCGAAAAAACGTACGTACGCGAAGACGGGGCAATTTCCGGCGCGTAGAGCGAATTTCCGCGACGTTTATTTTCCGCACGATCCGCAAGCCTTATCAAAAAATGTCTCGAATCGACGTCTCCCAGAAGCAACGAGGGATTCGAGTGCGAATACGAAAAAGTATTTGCAAGGAACTTTTGTTTATTATGAAATGTATGAAGTGTAATTTCCAGTAAAAATGTGCGTTGACGTGTGAATGCGAGGAAAATGTCGATGTTTGCTCGAATTTTCGATAAACAGCTTTTGCATCAGCCAAAAGATAAATCTCGATGTTTTTTTGAACAATTTGAAACGAGTCCGAAAAAGTGTCGAGGTTTCGACTTTTTCGATGCTTTACGTAATCGAGCCGAATAATTCATTATGATTTGAATATTTTTATAATCTATTTATACGACTATCGTCGATGCTCGAAACAAAGTTTGTTTGCTCGCCCACCGAAGTTTGAAGCTTCTCGCCGCCACGTGTTTGCAAATCGATTACAGTCAATTGCCATAGCGACGAGCTAATTCCGTTGATTATCTTTCGGATCGTTTATCGAGGACGCATTAGAGGGAAAAATTCATGGGGATAACCGATAAAAAAACTCGTTTCATTACCCTTCCATCGCCGAATCGCGACAAACCGTCCATTCAATCTCATCGCGAGGAGCTACGTCATTTTTCTCATCCGAATTTCCGATTTTCTCCCAAATCTCGTCACCCAATTTCATACTCCTCCTCCAACATACATTCCATTTCCAGGTTAACCCCCTCATCTCATTTTTTACCCCACCGACTCGATGCGCCATTCCTCTTTTGATGCGAAGACAGATTTATCTATCTATCTACCTATTTGTCTATCTATCTATCTGTCTCTCTTTCTATCTATCTATCTATCTACCTATCTATTTGTCTATCTATCTATCCATCTATCTATCTATCTATATATCTATCTACACGTTGCGACTAATGAATTATTCCTCACTTTTGCTTCATTATTATGGGAAATAAGCAT
Source organism: Arge pagana (assembly GCA_963969455.1). Lineage (NCBI taxonomy): Eukaryota > Metazoa > Arthropoda > Insecta > Hymenoptera > Argidae > Arge > Arge pagana. The sequence goes on from OZ018309.1 coordinate 1,094,345, forward strand.
GTGCACAGGTACTGTTCGAAGATGCGACTTTCGATGGACCAGAGGAAAAGTGTATTCCGAAAATTCTACCGTAGTTACAGCGAGGAGGGAGTCGCGTCGTGAGTATCAGTCAGCCAAGACGGCCTACTAATGTGCGCCAAAGGTATAAATTGTGCCGGTCCACGAAGCCGGAATTTCACATCAGATTAGGAAAGAGAATGAAAGCTGAATGCTTCAGATACATCGACGGGGCTAACGAATAATAGAACCAAAAAACTGGACACGAGAGGTGTATAACCGAAACGATCTTTTTTTCTCCATTCCCTTTGTGCTTATATCCCCTTAGAGCACTATGTGCGGGGTAAGTACCAATACTATGCCTCTGTCGTGGTTTTATTCTTGGCTCGGCGTGTATATTTTTTGTAATGCGTAAGTGTGCGCGTGTCCTACGGTTATCGACGGAGAGCTTGCGCCTCCTTCTCTGCCACTGGGACCTACAATTCATGGTGGGATCCGAACTACCTGAGTCGCAGAACGAGCACTTGTAAATTTTTTGCTAAAAAAATCCAGAGCTCGGCCGGGATTTGAACCCATGTCCCACCGGGTCGTACCCCGTGCGTTGGTAACCTCCGACCCACCGCGCCCCTCCAAACGAGATATGTACGAATAATTTTTTTTTAAATCATAACGTGAATTGCATACACCTCGAGGGATATATTAACTAGTATTCGGCACACTACTTGCTTGAGACGTACTCGAGATACTTATTCTCAACGCATACTTAAGATACGAACACAGAAGGCTGTTTATTAATGAAAAATGTCTGTGGTGTCTTTTTACTCGTGGCAGTTTTTAGTTTGGTGCTTTTACTCGTGTACAGACAACAATCGGGGGTAGTATTCGTCAAGACCGTCGGTGCATCCCACGCGCGTATTACGCCGGGCATAATATTGTAGGACTACTGCGGAGAAAAAGAAAACAAATTTCACGTCATTTTTCGCAAAATGTTGATACAATATACTCGAATTTAGGGATGTGGAAAAGTAGTTCTTCGTTCTGGCGAACCATCGTTTTTGTATCAATATTTTTCATCGATGCTACTTTATTAGATTTCACGCGTGGTAGTCATTTATTTGCACAGCGTTGAATAAACTACGCTAGCTCATTCGATGGTATAGCTTTATCGAAGCAAGGACCAGTAAGAATACGGATGGATTTATGTAAATAAAAAAAAAACAGATAATTTTCGTAGACCGAGCGAGAAATCCCACTGCCATGGGGAAATTTATAGGAGAGGGTTTATTTCGAAAATAATCAAGAGGCGAGAAGTTTTGGGGAGACGACGTTTTTGGAAGAGGACGAGGAGTGGGGAAAAACGCTTTTTTGATTCGAGAGACAGATGCAGAGAGAGAGAGAGAGAGAGAGAGAGAGAGAGAGAAGTACAACGAACGGGGAAACGTGGAACAACGAAGACAAACGAGTTCGTCGAAAGAAGCGACCTTCAACGACGTGACAATGACCATCCCGCCACGTTTAGTTGCGTAAGTTCAACCGCGAGGGAATGCCCGTCGAAAGAAATTTACGATATTTTGTCAGTTTTAATGAAACTTGTTAAGAGTCGAGGATACGTTTATACGGCCATAAATTTTTCTATTCGGTCGGCCGTCGCGATTCGTATACTAAATCGAAAATAGACCGTGCGTGCCCGTGAGCCAAACATCCTTGACACTTGTCGGCCGCGACTCTCTATCCCCATCGCTGAATATGGAAAAACGGAGGTGAATTCTGCCCCGCAGACTCACCCTGCAGATAAAAGAAGAGCTTGCACATGACGTCGCCGTAGACCCAAATCACGGTGACCGCTCTGCTCACAGCCATCGGCATGCAAATCATCGTCACGAGGAGATCGGCCACGGAGAGGTTGACGAGGAAATAATTCGTGACGCTGAAAGTAGAAAGCAGAATGCAAAATTAGTAGCGTCCTAATAGAATAATTAAAAAAAAAAAACGCAATCAAAATGACCGATTGTATTTCAGTAATCGCACACTTTTCATTCGATGTACCAACTCTGAAGTGGTCTCTACAACTTGCGTGGATAATTTTGTTTTACGTTTAAGACCCCTATTACGAATATTAACTCTTTCTTTGTTATCGACTCGTGTATTCTTCGAAAATTACTTCGCAAACGACCTCCAGTAGCTCAGCAACCAAACCTTCCAGTTTCAGTCGCGAATCTGGTGTCAAATTTTCGAAATTCAATAATGGTGGATTCGATATGGCCGGTAAAAATGTTGAAACGTGGCGCATTTTTGGTTTACAAGAGTTTCGGAAATCACTGATTACGAATCCAGTGTCAAATGTTTGAAATACAAAATGGCGGATGCGATATGGCCGATCGAAATTTCGCAGTGTGCCAAGTTTGTCTAAAGTTTGCTTTATAGGGTTGTCAAGGTCGCGAATTTTGCAATTTGGGCAGCATATTCGTGATCAGTAGCCTCAAAAACTCTTGTATAACGCGTTCCACGCGAAATCGATTGCTGTAAAAATATTTGCCACTCAAAGGGTTAACGCTTCGGTGGAACGTTTTTAGAAATACTTAATTTCGCAGACTAGTGTGACTGGTGCAACGTGACGGCGTAGAAAAATCTCTAGGAAAACGCTCGGTGACGATCGAAGCGAAAGAATCGAAGCGAAGAAAGACGAAGCCGGCAGGCGGGATAAATTGGATCTCGGATATCTAGACGAGGGTGGGATGGCCTCGTTATCGACGAGACTTAATTGTAAGTTACAAGCTGTCCGAGAAACGTATTTTTTTTTTTCGCGACGCTTTTCTCACATCGTGTCACATCATCGAGTAGAGCTTCGCGATCGTTATTTTCCACTGGCAATGGACGCAGATGTTTTTCAGCAGCTCGGGAGAAATCTCTTCCCTCTTCGCGAGCACAGATGACCTTGAGGTGAGATGAAAGCTCTCGCGCGGAGGAGAAGAGAATTGCGAATCATGAACGTTAGTCGCGGTCGTGCGCGGAGCACAGGCTCGGGGATGTTTATCTCCGGATTCCGGAGAGACGATCACCAAAAGATTTCTACTATTATTTCAATCGTGATTATTTTCCGATCGGAGAAACGGACGGAGTCTAAATAAATTGTAAGTCAATGTAACGTTGCCCAGCACAGTAAACGGATGTTTTCGACTTCGTGTTCGGGAAATCCGACTGTTTTTCACGCCCGCAAGGCCGGCGGAGTTGTGCTGCCAATTCTCGTTGGTCGGAAGGGTATCTTTTTTTAATTTTTTTCAAATTTGTAAAAAAAAACATTGCGAACAAAATTTGTAAAAAAAAGTGTAAACAAAATTTGTAAACAAAATTTGGAAAAAAATGTGTAAACAAAATTTGTAAAAAAAATTTATAAAAAAAACTAAACTTCTAGAAACGCGTTGCGGTAATAAACCAGAGCGCGACTGGAGAAAAAAGGGGTTGGAAAACTTCTTTGGAATCTGCGCTACCCTGTCAGCACACCTCTACTTGGAGAAAAAAATTCTGATGTATTATTTTGTTACATACGTTTGACGATCGAGTCAATGTTAGTCGCAATTGTATTAAAAATTGTATTCTTCTGTTCCAAATCTGGTTCGTGTTATTTCAATATACCGTACGTATGTTTTCTCCGTTAACTGCGGGTGAATTCAAGAAGAGACTGCTGTTCGCATTTATCTGCCTGGGGTAGTTGTGTCCGCTGCCTTTTTCCGCAGTACACAACATACGCGAACACTTAGATGATTTTTGTCGTCATTTCACGACCGACGTTCCACTTTTTCCTAGTGTAATCGTAGCTTTCTGAGGAACGTTCTGGACGCGGGAGAAAATATCAGATAGACGGGGGGAGTAGCATTGAATTGGAGAAAAATAAAAAATGACACATCGTATTTTTTTGTTGTTTTTTTTTATTATGCTTCGGAATTGTTCGGAATTTCTGAGTTGACGATCGATGTTTCGGTAAAGCTCGCTGTGGAATGGAGGGGGACGGTGATCTCGCTCGTTTTTCTGGTGAATAGGCGTTGATGGTGGCGACAAGTCGATGGGAGCTTTCGGGTCGTTGGCGTCGAAGAAAAAGCGCTGACAAGTGTTCCAAAGACAGGAAATACGAGTTGTCCTCGCATCGTACCACGTCGTTTCACTTTTACGCGTCGAGCCGTGTAGGCGCAGGAATTTATTCCTCAGCATCGCGAAAGCTCGCGAAATGGGCGACTCGTTGCCGCCCAGCACCGTTGACACGGGTCCGCGCGTAGGTATATAGGTACACGGATATAGTACTAACTCGTCCATCGCTGGCATAAAACGTCGTGATGGGAGAGTTTCGCCGACCGTAGATCGCGGTCACGATCCCATTTGGAAATTTCGGTTTGGTAATTTGCTGTTCAGTTTAGCTTCCAAATTTCGGGGACGCGGGTTCCGAGTCTCGTTATACGCCGTGATACAGCTTTATCTCTCGCTCCGTGTCGCGCGCCGCGTATGAAAGGGACAGCTCAGCGCTGACGGAGAAAATTGTCTCGGATGAAAGTGCGTGGAAATTTGGGCCGAGACGGGGATGACGCGCGGGTTTTCGAGCAAACAAGCCGACACCTAATTTTCCCGCTTTTATTTCCTATTCCCGTGAGAAGATAAGTTTTCCTGGCCAAGTGTCTGCTGAAAGTCGCACCCTCGAAGGGTCGCAATTTTTTGTCCTCGCAGTCAACTAGTAACGATATTTGGTTAGGAGCGGCGTGGTGTATTTTGCAGCTCGTAGGATTTGCTGCTCCACAAATTTAGGAAAAAAAAGAAAAACCCTGTTAATAATCGAATGCTTACAAATTCGTCAATAACACCATCACAAATCCCGGATTTGTTTCTTTGGCAAGTTCTTCCTGCAGTAGCGTCTTTTGCAGTCGGATCGCCGCCCCCATAGAAATATTCTCTTGAATTGCCTTCGTCTCAAAAATGATATACACAATACAAACGTTGAGATAATTAAAAAAAAATGTTTTTTTTCTGCATAACGAGTTAATGGGGCGTGATAAAAACGTCTACATACGTATTTTTGTAGAGAATTGAACGCTCTGCAAAAAAAGTGAATTGGTGATTTTTATTGTATCTTAGAAAGTACTGATTTTTGAGAAAAATGTTTGAGATAAAAAGTGTCTCAGTGATTTTTGCTGTATCTTGGAAAATATAGATTTTGGAGAGAAATGTTTCAAATAAAAAGTAAAGCTCTTAAAAAGTTCTACAAAAAAGGTGAAATACTTTTTTAACGTAAATGCAAAATTTCAGCTGGTAATTTAAAAAATAGCCTATTCTATTTTTTCTTCAAAATATTCATTTGAGGATTTTCATTTTTGAGCTGAGAAGAAGCTTTGCTCGAGAATTGAGACCGCCTGGAGGGTGGCACTTTTCGGAACTTTATGCGGAACGTTGTAGTCTTTTTTTTCCGTTTTTTGGAATTTTGCCCTAAAGTAAGAAAATACTAGAATTGATAATACAAAATAAAGTTAAAAAATGCAGGAAGGGGGTCTGCAAATAGCTTCGAGGAGGAGTGAAAACCGACCTGCGTGGTCGCGTGAATCGTCGAGTGTTAATTTAAAAATGAAATCTGAATCCTCGTCGAGGGTGGATAAATGGAATATTCATATGTTTGCCCCGCGCGTTGTCCGGAATTTTAAAAGCTCATCGTTACAATTTCTGGATCAAGCGAGAGCCTTTTTTTTAAAACCCAACAGGGGAGAGAGAACGTTGAAATATGACTTGTCTTCGCGAAAGTCTGTCGTTCGTCCTAAAAAGCTGAGGCTTTGTTGGAAGTGAAACTCCGCGGGTCGCCTCCCTGTAAACTTGATAGTACACGGATTTCCACGTTGAAAAGCACGAGATAAAAAAATGCGCGTATCACGATCGGAGCAGAGTAGAGGTCAGAGAGAATCCAGAGACGAGCGTATAGATAAAAGGAACGAGTTCACCCCGAGGGGAAGCTCTTAGATGCGAGGAGAGAGTCGAGCTCGATGCATCCACCTGAGATCACAGGTTTTCCGAATACTCTCACGTTGATCATACAGATTTGGACTTTCTCGTACCGAATATAAACTCCAATCGCATTTTTCTCCCACCCTGACAGGTATACCCCGTTTCTGGAACTTGACTGTGTTTTATATCCCCGCAAAAAGTGGGATGTATTCCTGTCCTAATTCCTTTTTTTAATCCAAGTAAAAAAAATGCCTCAGACATTTCTTTCGTCAAAGATACGTCGTATTAATTTTTATTGACACAGGCGTGTTATTTTATTCTTATTCTGATGTAATAATTTGAAGAAAAAAAATAATTTACGACTTTATTTCAGTAATTACAGGATTTTTATTCGGATATATCGTCACTGGTGTAGACTGAACGTGAAGTGGTGTATTATTTCCGTAGACACTTTTACATTACGTTCAAAACCACGACCACGAAAATTAACGCTTGGAACATCTCTGTAAAATAAAAAAAAAATTGTGTCTCATATTCGTGTTATTTATGTGTTCCCACGAACGTTCTGCGCCACGCGCTCGTTTCGTTTACCCGCGTAATTATCGTTTTTCATGTGGCGTGTTCAGCCCCATTCGACTTTTGTCATCGTGCATCTTGTATTTGCGCGTCGCGGGTTTTTCGTTCTAAATTCGTCGACCGTTGTGGCTGATTTTCGTGCTAATATTTTCCTATTTCTATGCTTTCATGCGAGCAATATTTTTTTCGGAGGGTCATAATTCCGTCGGAATGTGTCCTCGGCGATATGAGCGGCGGGCTGTATAAAGAGTGCGCGACACGCATCGAAGGTGGGCGCTCGCTCCTCGTAAACGTAAGGTTCGGCGAGGAATTTCGGTTTGAAATTCGAATAAAAAAACGGAGGGAAGTTTAGATAATACTTGGAAATATCTCGCCAACCCGTTTCGCCGCAAATTGCCTGGGGGTTGAAGCGAGGACTTTGCGACGTAAACGTGGGCGGATAAACAGACGTCAAGGATCCTCGAGACCCCGGAGCCATAAAGTGGTAATCCGTGTAATTAAGTGCGCGTCGCTATTGACGCAATGATATCGGATTGCCCGAGCAGCATTGGTGGGCGCACGGTCGACAGTCGTCCCGGTAAATCAACGAAACCGCCAGCGTCACCTAATTAACCGACAATGAGCTCCGATTTCCTCGGATTTTGCGTCGGGCGGTATTTTTTTACGGCCGTTTTTTTACTGCAGGAATATGCCACCTGCTTTATTGGGCGTCGAGCGCGTGAAAACCCCCGTTCGTGTTTCATTCCACGCGAAGTGTCGGGCGCGATCGTTGCGCGGCGCGTGGAATTCCCCGTATAATTCATGTAGCGTGAAATGACGGTGAAATTTTATCTCACGTCGAATGCGTTCCGCGTCGCACGTTCCGTGGAATCTATTTCGCGCGGAATGTGAAAACCGACGTGGAAGGCCCTGTATACGTCCGTTTTCTCACAATGGATAGCATTATTTTGAAATTTGAAATCTTTCACTTTTTCTGCGTGGAGTGCCCCGTACATTTCGTCCAACGTGGAATGCCCCGTACATTTCGTCCAACGTGGAATGCCCCGTACATGTCATCCAACGTGGAATGCCTCGTACATTTCGCCCAACGTGAAATGCCCCGTAGATTTCTCCCAACGTGGAATGCCCCGTGCATTTCGTCCAACGTGGAATGCCCCGTACATTTCGTCCAACGTGGAATGCCCCGTACAATTCGTCCAACGTGGAATGCCCCGTATATTTCGTCTAACGTGGAATGCCCCGTACATTTCGTCCAACGTAGAATGCCCCGTACACCGCGTACAGCTTGAAATTCCCAGTACATTTGGTTCAGCGTGAAATGCCCTGTACGGTTCGTTCGACATGGAATGCCCTGTACATTTCATTTGACGTGGAATTCCCCGTAGACTTCATCGCGTTTGGATTGGGTCGTACTTTTGTTCAGCATGGAATGCCTTGTACATTTCAGTTGACGTGGAATTCCCCGTATACTTCGTTACATTAGGATTGCGCTGCATATCCCACGTCGCCGGGACGCTTCCGGATAACTGGTTCTCCATTCGGGGGTGTCGATCAGCACGAAATCAGCTCCGTACAATTGTCATTCCGGATGGAATAGCCGTATTTTTTTTTTTGTTCGCGAAGATTGCTGCAGGAAAAATATATAATTTGTACATTTTTCCGCGTGGAATGCCCGGTGTATTCTCTTGGGGTTGGAATAGCCCATAAATTTGATTCATTCAGTACGTATGTGAATATTATATTTTTCGCGTACATCAAACGCGACCAATGCAGACATTGCGAAGGCTCCTGCGAAGTAATCTCTTCTGGATGAAGGGAACTTCAACTTCGAATCTGATACTTATCCCTCGTCGCGTTGGCGATGACAACGGATCGAGGCAACGTTACATGGGTGGGTATTAGCTTTCTTTGATTCGGCATCGCGTGCCAGAACCATCGTCGCGAGCTGACCGTGCGACAGCTCGAGATTTATCGTTGAGAGACGAAGACGTTTGGAATTCGCTACGTTTTCCGCGTCTTCGGTTATAACTTATCGTCCTGCTGTCCGTACGAGACGGAAGACGCAACGTCGTATACAACGATTTGCACCGATTTCGAGGAAAATCGATCGTCGAGAGCGTTCCGTGCGAATTTTGCACGCCGTCGGAGGCGTGATTCCCGACGAGATGTAACGAGATTCGGAAGTGGCACGTGATTACCATTTCGTCTGATGGCTATCAGCGGCGGGAACGTCGACGACAATGCTCTTCGTCTAGTTTTCATTTTGGCTCCGAATCTCTGGCGAGCCTGACGCCGATATCATCGCTTTGAGTGGGTCGCGTTGAAGGTACTCGTGGGAATTAAAGGCTGACCGTCGCTATCTTCCGGGATGAGTTTTGTAGCAACGAGTTTCATCGGATCTCAGCAATTTGCCGAAACAAAATCACGCTACGACGTCGTAACGCGCGAGTTTATCGAACATTTCACGGGATTTGCCCGTTCTTTCGGACCATACGCGGATACATTTGGGTTTCACGATGCTTCTCTCGACTGCCGAAGTTTTTAAAAGCTTTTTCTCTCACGTTCTCCGTGGACAAACTGGCTTATTTGTCTTACGCATATGATATGTTTTTTTACGCCAACGAATCTATCGCGTTTCTCGGCAGCCGATTATAAATCGGGAGGAGATCTATTTCTGGAGAATTCCTATCGCCCACGAGTATTATCGTTCACGTCGATGTTGATCACGTGGTTCGCGCAGCATGGCAAGCAAAGTTGATTCGGCGTCGACCTTTAATACGGTTTCCTTCCGGCATCTCAGCCACGCCGAGTGTAAATGTACCGTATAATATGAAAAATTCTCGCACGTGAGTACCCATTTTGTCAGAACTTATAAAACTTTATAAAAAACGCATATAAGACTTTATATGCGCTATAATCAGATAAATCTGGATAGAGTGATCTTCAGAAGAAACTTCGAGACCCCAGACAGACCCAAGTTTGTCTCTAGGCAAGAAAGCTGGACGAAGATGTGGGGAAACTCGTGAAAAGTTTGCCGAATCGGGTCCCACACGGCATCGGAAAAGTTGGGAAGGATCGAAGGTAACGAGGCGTAGGTTCACATCTCGAAACATTTTGCTTCCAGCAAGGCTTCGGAGCTTTCCGACGACATTCGCGTTAACCTTCTCCGCCGCCACCTTGGGGTTTCCGAGGCTCGATTCGCGCGCGAGTTCGCGTCGCGAGTATTGAAAAATGGGAACGACAGGAGTTGCAGCATCGTTTCTCCTGGATCATCGCAAACGGAATTGTCGAGTGATTGGAATCGCGTGAAAACGATCGTTCTCGCGTGTTCAAAGGCTGACGAATTTTAATTCGATCCGTCGAGAGTCGAGCCGAAGCTCAGCCCTTTGGGGGCTTAACCCGAGCGATCCACCGCGGAAGCCTTGGGGCAGAAGTATCCGAGGCTAAACTTGGCTCCACGCGGGCTGTAATCGGGCGAACCAGCGTCGAATCGACGAGGCTGATAAGTCGAGCCTCGATTAGATCCCGGAAGAGTCACATTCCCTAATGTCAGCCTCTTGCGATCATGGAACGCGGATCCTTGCCGAGATTTCCTCGAAGTGAATCAAACCACACACGCTAATTCGTCAAATTTGACGACCAATCCTCCAATTAGGCACTGAAATCCTCGACTATCCTGTTATTCAATCGTAATTTACCCGGAGAAATTCGACGCCAGATCAACGTCGTTGACGTGGCCCACATTACACGAGGTCGATATGTGCTACGCTCTTCGTACCGCAAGGTCAGCAGCTCTTGTCTGCTTGTTCGTAATGTATGCACGATGCCACTCCTCGAGAAAGCTGCTCTTTTCCATTAGCGTGCGAGCTGGAAGCCGAGGCTCGCCAACAGCTTTGACGCTTTTTACAAAGAAACTAGAGCAGATCCATTCCGATTTTTGTTACCTCCGCAACTCTACATGCGAATAAACTCGCGGTGGGAATAGAAAATTCGTGAAAAACGAAATAGACTATTTCATGCCAGCCATAAAGCTCCTTGTTTCTTAGGACAAACAACCGATTATATAATATCCCAAAAATGTGCTACATCCATCCAAATATTACAATCCTTAGCCGGTCCTCGCGTAATTAGGAATCAGGTGATTCTCGAATCAATGAAAAGATTTCTCCACTTTTCTGAGAACGTTTTTTGTGCCTCCCCCCCTGGTTATATTACGACGAGTATTGCCAGACGTTGAATCGGAATGGTGGGTTGTTACGACTCGTTGATCCCACCCCGAATCCAGCTACGAGCCCGGAGCGGAAAAAACCCTTATCGACGAAGACAGACGAGATGATTGCCAATGCTCCGACAAAGACGAGGTAATTTTCTCGTGGTATGAGCGTATTTTTTCCTCCGCGTATTTCCAATCCTGTAATAAACGAGACAAGAAGCTTGTGGTATTCGAATGAGGGTCCAATTTCCCGGTGTCGATATCAGAAACAGTCGAATATAAAATAATGAGAAGAGATAAACTCGTTGAGACGATGGAAAATAAACGATATAATATCGAAACAGACGTAACAAAAGAAACAAACGAATACAAAAAACAACAACAACAAGTGACCAGTATTTTTCCTCCAGCTTTCTTCTCTCCTTTACTAGTTATTATTTTCATTTTTTCCCTCTCCTGTTCACATTTGCTCGTCGTTGTTTTCGCTTCTGTTTTTATCCTCATTCCCAAAAAACCTCTGAACTTTGGGGATTTTTTTTTACAGAAAAATAATGCATCGAGCTTTAGTAGGTGGTTTTTGGAGGTACAGACGACCATCGACGTGCGCAGAGAAATGGATTTTTTTAACATTTCACACCAGTGGTCCCCCTTAAAAAACATCGATCTTACGAAGGAAATTTCTGGAAACAAACGAGCTTTTTGTGCAGTTTTCGATCCGAATTTTACTCGTTTGTGGAGCACGTTGGAAGGCTTTTTCGTCATTCGATTCTACAACGTCATCGAGATCGTCCCCAGTGATCGGTAACAAAATTTGAATGTCTGATGGATCGCACGGGATTCGGGGAAGAGCTTTCACGAAGCTTTCGTGACTTTGCATTTCCGATTATTCCGCTATTGTTTCAGCGCGTAATCACAACTCCGATATTTGTAGCCCCGATTTACATTTCTGGATTGAAAACGCCGAGAGCAGCGATGATTGGCTCGAATATTCGAGGATCATAACGAACCGTAAACACATTTCGGGGAATTAATCCTCGATTATAGAGAATTCTAAAAACGATATCGAACGAGAACGAGGGGAAACCATCAACAATTTTTTTTGACAAACGCTTTTTTTCGACCCAAAACCCTGTATCCAGTGAACATTGCAGCTGATTATTCAAAACTGTGATATTGGGGGCTGTTTTTTTGAATATTCTATGCTCATCGTCGTATGACCTTGAAGATGAAAATAATTTACGGGTTGAGAAAAACAAATTCCCCCTCGGCACGTCTCACAATGAGCAGGAAAACCGATTGGTATTTGCAAGTGGTATTGTGAAGTCGTGACGCAATTCTAGATAGAATCGTCGCAGGAAAATTGCCGGAGGAATTCTCTTGTATACGCGATGATGAGCGTTGCGTGAAATTCCAAGGCCATTCGCGATGTTTGCCTTTCGGAACGGTTTCGAAACCAATCAAGGAAAGCAGCGTTAGGATAGGTACCAACAATTTAATTGGAGCCGATCGCATCGAGAGTGTCACGGGGAATTTGGCGAAATGAAATTCATGGTCGCTGGAGAGACGAAGAATCATCGATTGATTCCGCATCTCACAATCAGCGATCTACGCAACACGTGCGCCACGTCTTACATTCAGGAGCTTAGGTACATTCACACGCGCACGCACACGCACACGCACAAGCACACTCCCACTCACACTCACATGCACACGCACAGGCACACTCAAACTCATAGACACACTCAAACTCACAGGCACACGCTCAAATTCACGCACACGCACACGTATACGCACAGGCACATTCAAACTCACAGGCACACTCAAACTCATAGGCTCTCTCAAACTCACAGGCACACGCACATATTCACGCACACGCGCACGCACACGCACAGACACAGGCACACTCAAACTCACAGGCTTTCTCAAACTCACAGGCACATGCACACATTCACGCACAGGCACACGCACAGGCACACTTAAACTCACAGTCACACGCGCACGCACAGTCGCAGGTACACGCACACGCACAGGCATACTCAAACTCGCAGGCACATGCACACATTCACGCACAGGCACACGCACAGGCACACTTAAACTCACAGTCACACGCGCACTCACACTCGCAGGTGCACGCACACTCATACGCACACGCACAGGCGGACGCACGCATACACGGAGAAGAATAAAAGATGGAATCGACAGCTCGATAATTCTCGTCGGGAAAACAAACAAACGAATCGGCATGAATTCTCTTAGCGGTTTATTTAAACGGAATCGCACGAAAAGCAAACAGAATTCGTTTGAACTAGATTTATTTATCGTTATGAAAGCAAATGAAATATTTTATCTATCTTTGATCGTATCTCGACGATCCTCCGGGCGTTCGAGTGCGAAGCTGCAAGCTTCGCCACGTTTATCATTGGGTAGGAGCGACTAACAGCCGATAATACCGAAAAACAAAAAAAGGACCATTCGGGAATCGACACGCGAAAAAGAAAAAAATATCGATAAAAAAAGTGGAGAACGAGTAGACAAAGCGGACGTAGCAGGGACGAAACACGTAGAAATGGTGGCAAATGAATGCGCGATCAGGTGAAATCAAGAACGTAGGCTGACCAAAACCAAAAAAGATAATCGAAAAAATTCATTGTGGTAAAAAATGAGCAAGGTGCGTGGATCATTTATTGTATTTGGGGCTCAAACCCATGCAATTATTTCGAAACGACGAGAAAACTGCGAAGAGAAATATCGAAGAGTACGAAAGCTCGATTCACTTCGGTACGAAATAACGATTTATTTACTTCACGCCGCCTTCGGCAATACCTTGAAAAATCAGGACAGTACCTGAAACAAAACAGAAAAAAACAACAATAAAGAATAATTTCTTGTTTGGCTTTTTTTACTTATTGCAGTGAATTTTGCAGTCACGTCGTCGAGAGAGTATTCCAAAAAATCCGTTGTTGTTCCGTTATTTTTATTCTATCATCTGTCCGGACGAGAAATAAGGCGTTTGATTTTCTTGTGTCGAATAATTGTTAAAAAAAATATATATATTCATCAAAATTTGTAGCTTTTTAAAAATTAATTTATCGAAAGTTCGAATTCACAAGGAACACAGCGAAGTATCGAGCTTCTCGTTAATTTCTCGCAAATCGGATAATTTTCAGCTCGTCGAACAGAAATACTTCCTCGATTACGTCGCGAAAGCAGCAGCGGAATTGGATTGTTATATTTGTTTGGACAGTGTATTTTTTTGGAGCGGAAAAATATGGACAAAAATTGGGGAAGAGGATCGTTGAGATTGGGCAAAAACGAATGGGGACGTCGTTGAGTCGGAATGAAGATCGGTATCGTCGCAAAGTTCGGCCTTGAGATTGAAAACAGATATTGCATTACGTGACGCGAAATCGAAATTGAATTTGACGGATACATCGCCCCTTCGACGAAATCGCACGACGCGGCATTCTTTTCCCCTCGGTTCGCTGTTTTCAAAGAATTTTTCCACAGCTTCATTTTTTATTAATTTCGGTTTTTCGCTCACTCGATATTTTACACGACAGTTCGAGGACACTTTGAAACCTGGAAGACAGCTGCGGAACATTTTTGCAAATCCTTGCTAAAGTATCGTTCTGCCGTCAAAATTGCATATAACCTTTTATATAGAAAATTTAAAGAGCTTTCTTTTTTATTCGAAATTTTTTCTTCTTTAATCAATATTTCGCGAGATATTTTGAATGAAAGTTGTAATTTTGAAAAATTGACGCACGATTTTCGCGGACTCGTCTCACATTTTTGAAGATAACGGCCAAACTATCGTTCCGAGGTGAAATTAGTACTCTTTCTTTCCTGTAGAACTTTTAAAGTACTCGGTTTTTTGTAGGAACAAATTTCATCTCGGATCAGTAGTTTTCGATTTATATCGCATATACAAAATCGCTGTAACATTCACTTTGGATTGGGGTTTATTGGAAGCTCGCGTCAATTCTGAAACCCATCGACACATCTGTACAACTAATGAAGAGACGTTTCACAGGGTGTGACATCTGTAGATTTCCCTATGGACGTCACGAATCGACTGTATCCCACGCGCGACGATCCTTCGTCACCTGCGAGACTCTATTGTCTTACGCGCGTCAACAGAATTGTCAATTTCCAGATCAATCCCAAGGTATTCTGCGAATGTCTTCCGAGCAAATCGCCCACGCAGTTTATTTTCTCTATTTCATTTTTTTCAATCAATCAAATTTACGAATTTTTTCCCCCTCAAATTTTTTTTCACCAAATTCGAATCATTTTGTCACGTCTATTTTATTTTACGGCACAAAAATGTATCTCTCTTGTGCTCAATTTTTTCATATTTTCTTGTACCTTTCGCAAAAATTTCCACGTAATTTTGAGATTTTTTTGATCGAGTGATGAAAAAAAATTAAAAAAAAGGAACACGAAAATATGAAAAAAATTGTGAAATCCAGAAATAAAAATCGAAACTATTTCTGTGAAGTTATTTGTAGGTAAAAATAGACGAGCAGCTTCGCCGATTTTTGCAATACATTTTACTCGACGCGAAAGTGGTCCGAAGCGACTGTAGGCTGCAGATATCGCATGCGTCGTAAAAATGTAACGATTCAAGATGGCCGCCAATGAAAGTAGATAACAACGATCATCGGATATTATTTATTTCTCTTTCGCTCCCACTAATTCTCTTTCTTCGATTTTCGTTCCCACAGCCCTCCTCGGTCCGCCATTTTCGTAGGGGAATCGAGTTTTGCCTTTCCTCGTCGATTATACCCGAGGGAATCGTGTTTCGGCGAATCGAGTTAAAAACTAAAGAACGCTGCGCTCCGCCACTCCGCGATCGATTGATCGTAGCATCGACGATACGCCCATCGCTCTTTGGTGTCAAGATCTTGACCCGAATAGCCGCACCTCATTCGTACCTCCTTCTTCAGTTTCGACCGACGCGATCTGACGATGCGTCAAAAAAGCTCCGAGTTTCATTGGACGTAGTCAGAGTAACTACACAAATACTTACTCGAGAAAAGCACTAGCAGCTACTTTTTCTAGCTACTGCGACTACATTTCTCCTAACGGTAACCCGTGAATGTAGTTACTGTAACCCCTGATTACAGCTTTCCGACTATCAATGACTAGGTGACACAGTTTAAAGCGTGCTTGACTATGTAATTTCGTTACGATACCAGAAAAATATTGTTGAAGTGTCCTTGAAATTGTAGTTGCTCCTACCTAGGGCTCGAAATTCGAGCCTCGAATATCGCGTTGTCAGCAACTTAGTTAGCAACAGTTTAAAACGTGCCTGACTATGTAATTTCCTTACGACACTAGGAAAATATGGTTGAAGTGACCTTGAAATTGTAGTTGCTCCTACCCAGGGCTGGAAATTCGAGCCTCGAATATCGCGTTTTCAGGTCAACAAGATCTCGTTGTCGTGTAAACAAGATCGAGTCAAGATTTCAGCGAGCACAAGAAATGTCTCGCTGATTCAAGATTTTCACCAAGATGGCGTATCGATGTTCAATTGCTCGAAGTGAGTACCATATCCCGGCATTTTCTTGCCTCGTCTTGCTTGTGGAAGAAGTATCTGAGAGTACCATTAGAGACACGAAGTCACGATCTTTGCTCGCAGTACGAAACTCTAAAAATGCTGAAGTTGCTACAACTATCATTCGTAGTTGAAGAGGATTTTTTCGTTTGGTTGCTGCAAAATCTGGTAGCGGTAACTAGATCTGAAAGCCACTGCACCGTGTTTGATTCGAGGTGTTACAAATATTATTAAGAGCCGAAAATGCTTCGTGTATTTAGTCTTTTTAGTTTCCGAAATGTGGGAGCTGTAGCCTGATAAAAAAGGTTACAGCAGCCTGAAAACTTACCTACCACGAGTACTTTTCCATGGTACCTCAACTAGACGAGCTTTTACAATTCTGAGTAGATAAAAAAGTAAAGGATGATTTCATTGGTCTGACTAGGAACTCCTCTCAGGACGACGAAAACTTCGTGCAGGACGACGAAAATGATGCAGATAAGCGAGTCGAGACGAGAAAGCAGTATATTCTTTTGCAGAAAGTACGTATTTCCCTCTCGTCAGTCCTGAGAGCTTGTTCAAAGCGAAAGAGTACGAGACGCGAAAATTGGTGAGAAAATGAAATCGCTGAGGACCGCGTCGAGAGCTGTACAAAATACGGATCTCCCGTCCGTGCTTCAGACTCCGAGTCCCGAAATTAAAACTTCGTGGCAACAAAAGATGAAATTTGTTTCGTACCACGGATTATCCAACGAGCTAATGCCTCGAGGAAATTCGTCTCGTGTTTCGAATACATTCGGAGCAGGTACAACAGCGAATCGTATTCGTCTTGGCGCTCCTCTGATTAGCCTGAGCCATCGAATCTAATATCACGGGTTACTTTTTAACATGGAAATCACTTTAACTAGATACTCGGTGTAATACGTCAAAATTACGTTGCCACATGCTCGAGCCTAAATTTCTTCAATTTGCCATCTAAACGAAATCACCTTTTTTCATTTTTTTTAAAATCCCATCTCGAGCGATAGCTTTCATTCTTCGCGACTAACGAGACCGCAGTTGAAGTGTTTCATCCCCCCCATTCAGTTCACAGATCGACCAATTTTTCGAGGCAAACAGCTCTGCAAGCAATTTTATGTCAATAAATATTTCAGATTGCAGGGTTTCACCTTATTTATTCAGTTATCTATTTATCTATCTACCTACAGAGTGGGCCATTTCAAGTGATCCACTCAAATCAATAAGTAAAATAAAAAATTGTTGCCACAAAAGTTGTTCGTCACAGAGGGGTACAAATTTCTGTTCTGTTACATTTGACCTTGGATTATCTTTTCAGGGGTAATTGAAGGTCAAAGTGAAAAATATCATCTTGGGCGTAAGATTTCCTGCTCTTTCAGGATTCAGTATCGAAAAGAGGGGTTACAGTTAAAAAAAATACTTTGACCTTCGAATAACCTAGAGAACTCAGTTCAAGGTCAAATCTAACAGAATAGAAATTCGTCGTTGCAGCAACAGTTTTCTTTTTTACCTTCTAACACGTTCTTACTAGCTTCGTTCGTATGTTTGTATCTACCTTTCTATCTATCTATCTATCTATCTATCTATCTATCTGTCTATCTATCCATATGTCTACCTATCTCTCTGTCTGTCTGTCTGTCTGTCTGTCTGTCTGTCTGTCTGTCTGTCTGTCTGTCTGTCTGTCTGTCTGTCTGTCTGCCTGTCTGTCTGTCTGTCTGTGTGTCTGTCTGTCTGTCTGTCTATCTATCTATCTATCTATCTATCTATCTATCTATCTATCTATCTATCTATCTATCTATCTATCTATCTATCTATCTATCTATCTATCTATCTATATATTTTGGAGGAAAGGGCAAAACGAAGCGTGGACCATTTTAGTGTTGGGAATGACATCGGAGCTTTGAAAAAATATTCATTTGCATTGCGTGGGAGGAAAAAGTTTTGCCCCCGACTGAAATGAAACAAAGTCCGTAACACAAATTCGCGAATAAACTCCAATTATGATCAGTCGCGGTGCGGATATAATTTGTCCTCTGTTTCGCGAGATAACGAATTGTTTGCGCTGACTTTTTCCGAAAGCTCCGCGTGTTGGCGAATTTGGGCGGGTTGTGTCGGAGAAACGAAATTTCATTCGATGACGCCGAAAGTTTTAATTGCGCGGGGGTTGATTCGATTTTGTCCCCGTACGGATCGCCGCCAGATAAGACCGCGCCCTCTGATCGTGACCGGGAAAAGCTCGGTGGGATGCGTGCGAAGCCGTCGAATAACTCTTTGCATGGATGTCGACGCTGACGTCGAGGGTTAGTCGTTCGGTTTACGATTTAATAACTGCTGCTTCGGGGATCAACCCAAACAAGATCGGACCACTCCCGAGTCGTAAAGCGCCTCGGATCCGTGGCTAAAGCGTAAATACGTCTCAGAGAGATTGAAACCGGCTTGATTCGATTTCCTTTTTCTTCGCATTTCACGTCTCGCTTGCCGCGAGCGCCGATTATTTCAACCCCTGATTATTCCAACCTCCCCGCATCTTTGTTTCTGCGGAAAACGACCTCGAAGGAATTCGGAGCTTTGACTCGTCGCAAGCTCGACGCTGGTGATCGATCAAAGAGCATTTTAACGACGGAATTTCTGGTTCCTCGAGTATCTACCCCACCGAAGCGAAGTGGGGTCAAAAATTTTATTGGAAAAGTGTCGACAAATTCGTAATCGTAGGGAAAGGAGCTTTTCAAAAAATCCGTCGGCCATTTTTCCGGGCTGACAAAATTGACGGTAAACTTTTCCGCCTTATGCTCGTGTTTTTTTTTTCTTCAAAAGTTCGACAAATGTTTTGTTTCAGGGCGAATGTCGATGTCGAGGCGCGCGAGATTAACCAGGCTGAACACGCCGGGTTGTTGGCTACGGTAAGCTCGGCACGTCTCACCCTCTGCGAAACGGTTTCATTACGCGACGTGGCGTAATCGACGCGAATAAGAACCGATTCGTCGCTTCGGATGGAAAATCCGAAATTCCTGGAACCCGAGATTGCATCTCGCAGCGGAGGACTCGATGGACGCGTCTCACCGCGATCGAGTGGTGTTGGGTGGCGGTTGATCGAAATTACGGTCGAATCGTCGAGATAACCTCGAGTGCGATGAGGCGAGAAAGAAATGTCAGTATTGTAGACGTGACGGTAGCTGGAGAACGCGCCGAATGAAATGCCGAGGAAGACCCAAGGTTTTCATACAGACGAGTAGCGGAGAAAAAACTGACGATGTATAACTATATGAAAAAATTGTCCCGATGTAATTAAAATCACATTACTTGTACGAAATACAATTTATACGAAAGAGTGCTTGGACTGGAGAACCGACAAGTGGATGTACAGGGTGTATCGCCTCACGTGCGCAGAATGGGAGGGGCTTAGTCGACATCAAAGGGAGGATGTAAAAGCAGATGCAAGGATTAGATTTGGGAACGAAGTTCTGGTTGACAGAGGATAAAAGCATACGTAGAATGCGCAGGAAGGAAGAGGAAACGCTAGAGCAGGTGATAGGAAGTTGTCGAGAGATGGAAAAATAGAAAACATACAGCAGCGTTGTTAGAGTAATAATGTAGGAGTAATGCATTACCAATTGCAGGTTACTGTTTTAAATTTGTAATGGCACATTCGTTAATTACGAGTTACTTTTGTGATTTGTAATGGAGCACTTATCCGTTCTACATTGTGCAGTGTGATGTGAAACGAATACAGTAATGCATTATTCACACTCTGATACCAAACGAGGGGAGACTGGAATTAACTTGGGGTGAGGAATTAAAGGAAAGGAGAGAAAAAATGGATAGAACCGAAAGAGAGCAGTGAGAAAGCTAGAGGAAGGGGATGTATGAAATATTAAGTTGATGCTACGACAAATAATCTGATTTAATTTAATTTATATAAAAATCGTGTATAAATTATAAATGATTTTCTCGGGCTAATTTTTTATTTACAATTATACGTAATCTTTTGTTAGAAGAATAAATCAATGGAATGGAAACGAGGCGCGTAGGGCTCGGAATACGGAACGAAATGTTGTTATCAGGTTCGTTAAAGAACGAATGCACGCATCGAAACAAGTCTTAATGGTACGTGATCCATCGAAACAAATCGCCGGTTGGAACGAGAAGAAATTTTATGCTATCTCGTATTGTGAAGTTTACCATACCGTGTAGAAAAACGTCCTGGTCTGCGTCGCGGAAGAACTCTCCGTATTTCCACCGCAGGGTATCGGTTCTTCCGTCTAGACATGCAACCAAAATGACCAACCGGATTGGAAATCTACTACGAGGACGATCTACTGGCGTAAAATTATAGTCTACTGACCAAAAAAATGTAGATTACTTGCCTACTCGAGAAAATAAGGTTATACGTGTATAACTATGTAAGAAAAATTGGCCCTTATATAATTACAGATAATTTATAAAATTTCGGATAATTGTATAAAATTACACGGAGCTATATAAAATTCTATATAATCACGTATAATTATATCCAGCTAATTCTTGATACAATTACGTATAATTTATTTTTCTCGAGTGAAATTGTTATTTATAGATTTAAAGTTGCAATGTAATTATCTTGTACTTAAAAAATTATTACTAATTTTTTAATATTGTCTAATTCTTTTCATTGAAAAAATTGGAAAAATTACGAAGGACAGAAGAGTACAAGAGACGTCTTCTGGAAAAAGTTCGTGAACGCGTGTTTTCCAAAACGCAGTTAAAAAAAATGATTTTAGTTTTCTTTCGCCTGTTAAAAATCGGCTTTCGACTTGGGAATGATGAGAAAAACGTTTGTACATAGCTTTTACTTGAAAGTATCTGGGAAAAAATCGCCATGAATTAATTCGAAATTTTAGTATTAAAAAAAAAAAATCGTGATTGAAAAAAAATAGTTTTTATTAAAATTAGAAATTCGAGGGGAAATTTTGGCTGAGTTGATTCTATTTGGTACGAAATGGATCGCCAAAGGGTCGATAAAAAACTCTGTGCTGGCCGATTCACTATGCTTGGCCGGCGATATTCTTTCACGTACGTTGGGTGTTACGTCAGTGACGATTACGCTAAATCATTGCTAATTCGACGGGCAATTTGTGCGAGGGGCGCGGAAACCTGTGTAACTTTCGCTCGGCCTGGCGGGTGTAACGGAGGAAAATTAATCGATTCGATCGAATTACAGTATCTGGAGAGACGAGGGGGCGGAAAGCAAAAGAAAGATGAGACGATTTCTTTCGCTCCTATCAAAAAGTCTGATTAATCGTGCGGCGTACGCAACGCTTCCTGCCACGTGGATCGAACAATGAGAGGTAATCGATCTCGTATTTTGCAGCACGGAACAAAACGATCGATCGAAACGACTCTTCGTATTTTTTCCTGCCGTGCCGGAAGAAAAAAAGTGTAAAAAATACGAACATAAGTACGGAGTGAAAAAAAATGTTCAACGCAACGAAAACATTTTTTATACGATGATTTATTGCTTTGCAAGCAGATTTTCTACGTATTTGCCTCGTTGGTTCGGTTTTTACGATCGTTTTGTTGACTCTAATCGATCGACGCGCTCGAAATATCGTAAAATTTATGTGTTTGGCAAAAGTATTTTCGAGTGCGTGAATAAACTGGAAGTAAATCAAATTTCGTTGCTGGTCGAAATTTTCGGGCCAAATCCGGTGTCATGTTATAGAGCTCGTTCGCTTTTATTTTTGCGTTTTTATTTTTTGAAAGTCCATCGTGCAAAAATGCGAAAATAAAATGAACGTGGAGAAAAATGTGGGCACAATGAGGACACAGGTCGAGGCTCGTTAGGCGAGAAGGGAATTGGAGGAAAAAGAGGGGGGCACCGAGAATTTTGTTTTCGATCTTATTATATTAAAAAAAATTGGCCCCATTTAATTATATACAATTTACGTATAATTTATTAACAATTGTATATAAAATTGCAAAAAATATGTAGATAATTTCACATGAATTATATACAGATTATATATTATTATAGATCAGTCATTTGAGACAAAGACTATATATTGTTGCATAAAAAAATGGCCCGATATAATTATTAGGGTGCTTTTATTTTCAGGACTATTTTTTTATTTTCGGTCCCAAGCGAAATTTTGGTCGGAAATGTCCAAAGAGAAACTCCCTGACAATTTGAGCTCTTAATATTGACAAGTACTTTCCCAGAGCGTGGAATGATTTCCTATTTAAAATACACGTAAGTATTGATTTTTTTTTCTTCAAATGACTATAACTCAGCAGCATTTTATGCTATCGTATTGTACCAAAACGCGATTTACTCGAAATTGAATGCTCTACGAAAGTGCCCATTGCGGCGTAGCTGTAATTTGCACCCGTAAGATTGTACGCGCCACTAAATCTGATTTTTTTACGAAATTTTTGTTTTTTTAATGTTATTTCATAAACGACTGTACTAACACAAAAAAAGTTAATGATAAACTTATGAGAAATTTAATTTACTACAAAAAAGGTCCTTTCAATTGAAACGCCAAGACTGATATTTCTCGAGATATAGAGCGATGACTTTTTCCTTTTTGAGTCTAGCTCTTCATAAAAATTCATGTTAAGAAACAGTCAACGGTCTATATCTCGAGAAATATGAATTCTAGCGATTCAGTTTGCTGAATCTTTTTTGTAGAAGATTAAATTTCCTACAAGTTTGTTATTTACATTTTTTATGTAAGTCCAGTCATTTACGAAATAAGGTCAAAAAAACAAGATTTTTATGCAAAAATCAGACTTAAAGACGCGCAAAATCTTACGAGTGCACGTTACAGCTGCATATATTATGTATAATTGTATCGGGCCAGTTTTGTTCAACATAATTATACATAATTTTTTTTCGGGAGGAAAGGCTGCGATGAAAAATTGTGGGTGCGTAATGCAAATTCTGCGAAAGCTGGAAAGCTCCGGGGGAGTGGAAAAGCTTGCGAGTATTTAGCAACGCGCGAAGCTGCGGATGAGGAAATGGCGGAAGCGGGTCGAACGGTGATTACAAAATGGCGCGTGGGGAACTCACCTCCGCATGTAGTGGTACTTGAGGACGACGACGATGACGAGAATGTTGGCGGTTACCGCGAGAACGATCACCGGTACGTAGAGCGTAATGAGTAGATAATTCGTCTCGTTGTCGAACGTTTCGTAGAAGTCCTTCAATATTTCCGACATCTCGTCGACGCCCAGCGTCGCGTTGTCGCCAGTTTCGTTGAGGTTAGAGAAGTTGCCCGCCAGCGCGGCGAGCGCGGCCATTTTGAGATCGTCCGCGTCGGCCATCTTCTCGACCGCTGTGCTTCCACTGCGCGACCTCGTATCACGGCATTTCGACTCGAATTTGCAAACGGCTTCGCGTCTCACATCGCGTTCGTCACAGTTCCCGAATTTGTGCCTCTTGGCGACCGATTATCTTTCCGCGCAGCTCTATCCGACTTCTTCCGACCACGAGTGTCACTTTATTTCAGACTCGCTGCAATAACTGCCCAAACGCCACGCGACCTATTCGCGAAGCTGAACGAAACCGTTTTAGATATTTTTCGCACTTATCGCGCCTCTAGTATGTTTATTACTGTACATTTTTTTTTACACGTGTTCTATGACGTCACGCCGCGATTTTAGGCGCTCTCAACGTTTATGGTTCGCCTTTGATCCGTCATTCTTTTAGACCTCGTCTTCAAAGCTCGTCTTCGCACTTGCAAACTCGAAGCTTCGCAATTTGGGGCTGTCGAATCTGAAAATAGAGAGGAAAAAATTCGATCAATCAAAACTGGAACGTCGAGTTCATATTATTTAAGAAATCCAAAAATCGAACAACTTGGGACAACAAGAACCCGTAGAAAATAAATAATAAAAAATGATGGAACAGAAAGTGAAACACGTGGGATACGATTCTGGGAACTTCAGACAACATATTAACTCGCAAAAAAATGTCTATTTTTAATAAAAAAAATTCCACCGCCGTTCAATTTATTTAATAAAATAAACGATGCACAGTTATTAAATTCTGTTTTAACCTTATTTCACAAAAAT
Source organism: Arge pagana (assembly GCA_963969455.1). NCBI lineage: Eukaryota > Metazoa > Arthropoda > Insecta > Hymenoptera > Argidae > Arge > Arge pagana. Next base: position 1,118,713 of record OZ018309.1, read on the forward strand.
TGAATAAATGTATATATATTTATCGTAGATAAAATAATTTCCATATTAGTTGCCATTGCAATTTTTGCTGGCTTATTTTTAAAAAGAATTAAAAAAAATAAAAATTTAAAGTAAACACGATTTTGTGTGTGTGAAAAAAACGGGCTTGGATTTAGTATTAAACTATTAATTTGTTGCTGCTGCTGAAATTTTGGTGAGATAAAGTTGAGACGTGGCATGATGAATTTGTATGATTTCTTTCGTAAAATAAATTAAACTACTGTCGATAGAAATTACGCGAAATAGCTATCTTTTCCAGCCTGTGACTACCTCTAGCCTCTCAACAACGTTGCGATGTTGTACGGGATGATCGACGACGGTGAGAGATTTGTGAGAGCGAAGCGTTAATAACGGTCACGATTCGAGAGCGGATTTCAAACAACGACGAAGATAGATTAGCGCCAGATTTATCAGAATAATAGGAAGAAACACGATATTAATCCAGAGTTGTACAATGGTCGACGAAAAAGTAATACAACAATTCACTAAATTTAATTTTCCAATGGACATGTTTTTTATAAAACATTTTTTTTTCTGCTCAAAAAATCAATTCAACGGTACACTGAATTTTTCGTCCGTTTAAAAAAATATTTAGCGGTTGATGGAAATTTATTCCATGAAACAAATAAATTCCATCGGAAATAAAAACGCCAATGCGTTTTTTTTCTCATAACTACGCCATTTTGTGAGATTTCGATATTTTTCGAAAATTCTACGGCATTGTACCGCAAATACCTTCCACTTTATTCGCATTTTTTCCTTTTTCGGTTTCAGCTATTCGTGTCAGCAGCGGAGGAGCTTTTTAGCGCCACCAAGGCGGCACATAGCTCGCATGGATCCCAATATTTTTCTATGAAAAAGTTCTGTGACGTAGGTCGAATATAGCCGAATATATTCCCGATTCTCCAAAATATTCAACCCTCGGTAGTCGCACCGGGTCAATTTGACCCATACGTCAAGTTTAAGTTTGAGGATCTCGAATATTTCCCAGTGTAAATGGGACCTCTGATCGAGTACGTGGAACTCGTGCTATCGCGCTATATTTTTTTCGGAAACTAGCATTTCTCAGGAGTATACCGTCCGAATTTGGCTCAAAAATATCCCAAATTGACAAAGTTACGATTTTTTAAGCGGAAACCCGTTTTTTCTGCATCTTCACCTCTCCATGATTTTTTTTCGCTAAGTGGCAATTTTTTTTTCCAAAAATCAATTTTACGTCCAGAATCTAGAAAGTTCGGAGCACGTTCTCTAATTTTTCTGAATACCTTCGAGTGATAGGATGCTCACGATCGCTTTTTGAAAACTGACCGGGTCAGATTGACCCGCGCGTGGGTGCGGTGATATTTGGTAGCGGGACTACGGAGGGTAAATCGAGTAAGTCTCTTACAACAAATTCGCACCGGTAAAGTGCCCAAATCTCGGCTATTACGTCTCGTCTCCGCGCATTGCCAGCCCACGCCTCCGGCGTCCCGAAAATCCTGAGTTTCTTCGAATTCTCGGAAATCAGCGGCGCTGGCCGGATATCGTTGACTCGGTTCTAAGAGTCAGCTTCTGGTCGTCGGAAACAAGGTTCAAAAATCACTAGATCCAGTCCGTCAAAGACCCGTGGGCGGCTGTAAGCAGCCAAGAGGAATCTCTGCGGAGATCAAAGCTCGTGATCCGCGTTTGAAGCCACCACATTGGTTCCCTCGATGCAGTTGACGATTGGCAATCTCGTCCGGCTTCGCTCGCGCAAATGTGATACGCGAGCGTTGAAAGCTTCCTGAACAGTCGCGCGACCGGAAGTAGTCTTCTAAGACTCGGCTCGCCCCTCGTCCATTATTCCGAACGGAAACACGCGATCCCTTATCCGACAGGACTCTTCGTCCCACTCTCCTTCTGCCCCCGCAATTTTCTCCCCCGCACTTTTCTTCCCCAATCGCCCGATCGACAGCGCCGGACACCTCGACTAATAATAACAGTGACGAGACGCTGGCAATCTGTTCGCTACGTTCAACACCCGACGAATCTCTGCCTCGTGTTCCAAATTTTAAATGCTCGCGAGCTGATTGACGAAAGCTTGCGTCACGCTTAATTGCAGCTACCAAATCTATTATTAAACTTTCATTTTCCTCCCGATCATTTCATTCCGACTATCCGAACGCTTCGTTATTCTTCGTCAGAAGGGCTGCTTCGTGACTTCGCATCACTATCGTGTCACCGCTAACAATAAGAGTGGCAGCAAGAGAGGTCCCAGAAAAATTATCCCAAACGACCCAAAAGCTGTGGAAATTATTTTAACCACCATGCTATGCAATCTCTATAGTTCCGAATCTGTAATAAAAACATGACAGTTCGTAGTAAAATAAAAACTACCATGATTAAAAATTAGATGGATATTTTTTACAAAATCGGCCAGCACAACTTTTGATACCTTCCTAACTGCACGCATCGATATGCGACGTATGCGCATGCTGGTATACGAACCTCTGCCACTCATTGTCAGTGGCCTACACGTGGCAACATTATCAATCTGTATGAATAATTTCTTCGTTTTCTCAAAAACTAGACTTACAGAAAAGTTGTTCTCTTTAATGTCAAAAACACGCACACAAAATTTTAAGGAAATTGTAGATCAACCATTTTGCGGTGGTAACACCTTAAAATTGCACCCAACGAATGGATTAGCTTTGCCCTGGTACGCAATCGTCAAATCGCATCGTCTAGGCCAAAAGCACGGTTAAAGAGCTTGCAACCCAAATTTTCCTTACGCAGGCAAAATCCCAAGACTGAGACAACGAAGCAAGAAAACGCGGATATAATTTGAAAAAACGAACCCTTTGATCGTTTTTGCGATGTTGCCATTTGTTGCCACACATCACATACCCAACGAGTCGAACATCCGCCTGGATAAATTCTCATGTCAATTCTCATGCTGGAACCATGGATCTCACTTAATTTCCAAATTAATTTATTTTTCCATCCCATTTGTCAGAAACGTGAATTTCTGTCTAATTTCCAAAACTCGACGTCCGCCCACTCATAATCGGTTAGCACTTTGTATTTGTGGCTCGCCTCGGTTCGTTTGATACAGATAATTGCATGCTTTTCTGCCCATCGAACGTCAATCCGTCGCAATAATCGTCAACTACGCCGACCTGATCTATTCACAAACTGATTGGCGCGACGAAGAATCGAGAACATCGCATCGGCGTCTTTGCGCGCCACTAACAAGCCGTTTCGCATTATAGCTAAGCAGCTTTAGGTTCGTCGCATGTTGCCTTTGTAACGAGCACCTCGGATTCACGAAGATTCGAGTACCTGCGTATTCGGATCACTGGTAGTAGTCTCACTGAAGGCCTGAACCACTTTGCCGTACTCAGAATGACGTGGGAGAGCTGGCTGCATTCACATATTGGCCGTATTGGCGGGTTGCTACCGCGTTTCTGTATTTCTGCACCAGTCAACTGTTTAAAAATTATCGATGCCGATTTTTCGTTACAGTTGAATGACTCCTTTGCCACACGACGAATCATCTTGGTCATAGCGTGCGAGCCTCGTCGGAAACCGCTGCGTCTCGCCAAATGAGTTGTGACTGAAGAGCTTTGACCTTGAAATTTTCTGATACTTTTCAGTGTCACGTGGTTCTGAGGAAATACTATTCTTTTTTTCAGCGTCCTGGTGAGAACTTTGTTGACAAATAAAATATCAGTTTTTGTTGCGTAAAATTTCGTTATTTTTATTATTACAAAATTACCAAAAATTACCATTTTTTCGGCTCGCCTCGAAATTCGCAGCAGGAAATTCGTAAGATTTCAAAAATCTTATTATATTTAGGTTGGAACTTTTCTCCGATGGTTTCGAATTCTGATCCAAAACAGACGGCTCGTAGTAGTCGTCGGAGGTCAAGGTCAGCCGAGATACTCGCATGTCCGCGGAGCGTGAATATAAATCGTCGGAACTAGTAGTAGCGGATTGTAAGAGTCGGCCGTGCTGACTCGTCCTCTTGGCAAATTTACGACTTTTTTGCTCCGTTTTCAAAAGGATCGACATCCCATTTTACGATATTATCAACTACATCGAATCACTTTCATCGTCATCGAATTTTCCCGTTACAGATTTACTCCCCATTCCGAGCATCGTAGTTCGATGCCAGAAATTAACCTTTCAGTGTCGAAATTACTAAACTTTATCAACAGTAAGGCATAAACAAAGAAAAAAAAAATCACTCAATCTACTCGTACGGTTTTGAAAAGTAGGAAGGAGGGAGGGGTGGACCCCTTAAGAATTTTTTTTTCAAATTCAGGAGCCCAGTTTGCCCCCAAACATTTAGAGGTGCCCACAATTTTAGGGGTCCCATTTTACCCCCAAACATTTAGAGGTACCTACAATTTTAGGGGTCCCATTTTGCCCCCAAACATTTAGAGGTACCCACAATTTTAGGGGTCCCATTTTGCCCCCAAACATTTAGAGGTGCCCACAATTTTAGGGGTCCCATTTTGCCCCCAAACATTTAGAGGTACCCACAATTTTAGGGGTCCCATTTTGCCCCCAAACATTTAGAGGTACCCACAATTTTAGGGGTCCCATTTTGCCCCCAAACATTTAGAGGTACTCACAATTTTAGGGGTCCCATTTTGCCCCCAAACATTTAGAGGTACCCACAATTTTAGGGGTCCCATTTTGCCCCCAAACATTTAGAGGTACCCACAATTTTAGGGGTCCCATTTTGCCCCCAAACATTTAGAGGTACCCACAATTTTAGGGGTCCCATTTTACCCCCAAACATTTAGAGGTGCCCACAATTTTAGGGGTCCCATTTTGCCCCCAAACATTTAGAGGAGCCAAAAATTTGAGGGGGCCCGTTTTGCCCCCTCTTCCCCTGCGTCGTACCTACAACTTGGCGAAACACCGCGAAATGTGGCTACGAGGGACGCGCTTTTCTGTACAGCAGAGTGATGACATGAACGAGAACGAGGAGAGGTGAAAAAATTGCTGCCACCAACAACAACGAAAAAACTTCGTCGAAGAAAATGAGAAGACGTTGCCAACTTTCGGAAAGACAATTTTCGCGGGAAGACGGTTGAAAAGAGAAAATAAACGGAACGATCAACGGTGGGCAGAGAAGAAAGGCCAAACGGAACGATCGAATTACACGGAGTTCTTTGATCCGTCCGAAAAGTGTCCTGTCGTAATATCTACGTTTGTACACAGCGCACATGCTCATTCGATATATCGTTGAGCCGCTGAGCATCGGGACGAACGACCAAGTTTGTTCGTGACATCGGGCTTCATTTTCTTTTCTTGGCGTACCGAATTCAATATCACCGCGCAACGAACACCATTGATGTCCGATCCAACACAGAGATATGTCCCTCTCAAAGGTTTCCACGAAATTCGATCTCTGCGACGTTATTGCGTACAATTAGTGAATTACTTATCCTCTGAGAATTCTTACGTTAGTCGCCCCCGCGTTTCCTGTCGGATTTACATGGAATTTTAACCTCTCGGTCCCGAATTTTTCCAGCGTGGGTGTTTCCATGAAATTTCGTGTTTACAGATTATTGAGATTGCTGCTATACGAATGTGCGGTAAAAACCGCAGAATTCGCGACCCAATAATCCGTATTCACCAAATTTCAGAAAAAATCGCCACACTTCAAAGTTTTGATCGGCCATATTGAGTCCGCCATTTTGAATTTCGAAAATTCCAGGTGAGACACTGGTGTCCCGCTGTGACTGATCGAGTTGATGTTCGGTAAGTCTGGGTGAGCTTCGAGAACCCAGGTGGGTCCAAGTGTAGCGCTAGGCAAGGAAACTGGACGAAGATGTGGGGAAACTCGTGAAAAGTTTTCCAAATCGCGTCCCACACGGCATCGGAAAAGTTGGGAAGGATCGAAGGTAACGAGGCGTAGGTTCACATCTCGAAACATTTTGCTTCCAGCAAGGCTTCGGAGCTTTCCGACGACATTCGCGTTAACCTTCTCCGCCGCCACCTTGGCGTTTCCGAGGCTGGATTCGCGCGCGAGTTCGCGTCGCGAGTATTGACAAATGGGAACGACAGGAGTTGCAGCACCGTTTCTCCTGGATCATCGCAAACGGAATTGTCGAGTGATTGGAATCGCGTGGAAACGATCGTTCTCGCGTGGTCAAAGGCTGACGAATTTTAATTCGATCCGTCGAGAGTCGAGCCGAAGCTCAGCCCTTTGGGGGCTTAACCCGAGCGATCCACCGCGGAAGCCCTGGGGCAGAAGTATCCGAGGCTAAACTTGGCCCCACGCGGGCTGTAAGCGGGCGAACCAGCGTCGAATCGACGAGGCTGATAAGTCGAGCCTCGATTAGATCCCGGAAGAGTCACATTCGCTAATGTCAGCCTCGCGCGATCACCCACTCCCCATTTATCAATGTCTACTCACACGGATGCGTTGTTCAAGAGACTCGGTAGAGTCTCGCGCCTAGTTATATAAAAAAATTTTTTTTTTCCGCCGCGCCGCGCGAGACTCTGACAGAGTCTCTATATACCCGAACGGCAACTGAGTGACAGTTGAGGAAATTTATGATCGTTAATTTCTTCCGTCTCGCTATAAATACGGAATTGTAATAATTATTGCAGGATGTGGCCAAGAAGAGCTTTAATTTAAGCCCTATTGCGATCGAATCGGTGGACGTAGAGCTGAGATATTATTATTCGAAGATTTCGATGCAAGTAATTTATACGTGTTATCGACGAGATCGCATTTTCGTCGTCTCCGTCAGTCAGTGACGTCACACAATGTGGCAAGAAACCTATGGGTATAAAGAGTATAGAGTGGCTTTCGCTAGGTAGAGAGAAGACACCTACCAAGTATGTGGCACGAAACCTATGGGTATAAAGAGTATAGAGTGGCTTTCGCTAGGTAGAGAGAAGAGACCTACCAAGTATGGACGTAGCCAGATGGCGCTTTGGTTAGCTCTTTATTTTCACCAACTACAGTACGGTATGTGTCAATGTATTTTTGGTCGTAATTGTTCGTATAATTCAGAAAAAGATTATTTGAGGTACGGTAAGATATTTTTTTTTTATGAGATAACTGTAAGTGTTTGACAACACAGGGTTGAATTGAATGATTACTACAGTCTTTAGTTATAGCGTGAGATTCGTTATGCGGGTCAGTTGGATCGGTCCGATCCCGAATTTGGCGTTTACGGCATTGCCGTTCCGCTGTTCTTTGTTCACGCTGGTTGTCTTCTGCTTTGACAGGTAGGCAAAGCGCCCGGAGTACGATTATATGGTTAGATTGCGGTTAGGACTTACAGTATGAAAAAATTGTACCGATAATCTGTCCATTATTATTCGGCAAATGAATAATATTTTCGAAACGATTCAATGCAAATCAGAAGCAACTAAAGTAGCTAAGTCACGAGAATATTTATTAGCGAATCCTGTGAAAGAGTGTAGAGAAGGAGAAGTACCAGGCAATAGAGAGAATTACAGTCATTACATTAACAGAGAGTGCATCACATTCAGATTGCAAATTAAGGTAGTAAGCCACAAACGGAAACAACTTTCAAGATTATTTACGCATGTATATTATTGGAAATCATTTATTCATAGTTGGAAATTATTACAATTATAAACTACAAAATAATAAGGATCTTCGAATGTCGAGGCTGGATCTGGAACGAAAAAGATTAACGAATATTGTGGTATGGCTGAAGAGTTAGATACACGAATACTCACGGTATGTAGGTGTATTTTTTAGAGTGAACAAATCTATTCGATCAGTATTATATGTAATGTATATGTAATGTATGTATATGTAATGTATAGTGCCCGAGGCGCGCCGCGCCGAGGAAAATTGGCGCGCGAAGCGCGCAGGGGCGGAACCCCTAGTATATATATGTACATATCTTTGTACAAATATTATTATTAATTTTATTCAAGGGTGATAGACAATTTATGCGATTCATTACGGATACGAGAATGATTGTACTTACGTAATTAATCAAATTCTACAAAAAGTAGTGATATCCCCATAAAAAGCACCTCTGGTGCAAAAACCTTTCGCCTAGTTATATAAATGTGATAGTCACCTAGAAAAAATACATTCTTATCCCAAGAAAACATCATACACTTATTATTTTATACAAAAATTCCTACCTCGTAAAAAAAAAAGATTCGAAATCAGATGCTATTGCCTAGTACCGATATCACGTTGTCTTTTTCAAATTGACAATTAGGCTTTTCATAACACGGTATTGACAGCCTTCCTGTCCTGCCACGTAGTACCATAGATATTACGATAGAGGACTGACGCCTCCATTGGTTCACCCAAATAACATTTAAAAAAAATAAAATAAAAATTAAAAAAAAATTTGGTGGTAGTGGTACTAGGCGGGCCTTTTCCAGATAAGTACAATGTTACCGCGGTTGAACCATGTCAATAATCCCAATATAGTGATACGAAATATTGGCCCGCCTAGTATCACTACCACCAAATTTTTTTTTAATTTTTATTTTATTTTTTTTAAATGTTATTTGGGTGAACCAATGGAGGCGTCAGTCCTCTATCGTTATATCTATGGTACTACGTGGCAGGACAGGAAGGCTGTCAATACCGTGTTATGAAAAGCCTAATTGTCAATTTGAAAAAGACAACGTGATATCGGTACTAGGCAATAGCATCTGATTTCGAATCTTTTTTTTTTACGAGGTAGGAATTTTTGTATAAAATAATAAGTGTATGATGTTTTCTTGGGATAAGAATGTATTTTTTCTAGGTGACTATCACATTTATATAACTAGGCGAAAGGTTTTTGCACCAGAGGTGCTTTTTATGGGGATTTATTTTTACTCGAATAAAACAATTAAAAGAACGAATATAAATGTATGCTGTCAATTCAGTAAACACAGACTTTTCGTTCACTTCTCTATATAGTTTTATATTACTACAGTTCAGAACCACCACCACAAACCGTAACGTCTTAGTAAAGCATCTTGAAAAAGAAATTATTTCGCAGACCCGTGTTATCTACATTTCCCTCTGCTCGCCAGCTGTACAGGGTGTATCGCCTCACGTGTTTAGAATAGGCGGGACTTAGTCGACGCGAAACAAGCACGTTAAATCATTCTTGGCATTTTTTTCCCACACCAGGAAATTGTATCTTCTGTTCTCGTGAGAATTACGATCTACGAAAATCTTACGCTCGTTGATTGCCTATAGTCCCTCCCATTCTGACACGTGAGGTGATACGCCCTGTATAAATAAAATGATAAATATATCCGTGATCTAATATAATAAATTTACTGAACAAATTCTTGTAAATACAACAGATAAATAAATCTTTGCAGATATAATAAATTTTTTGCAACGAAATTTCGTTAGCAAATTATATTTCTGTTTTCAATTATTTTTTTAACGTTTTTTTCTCCGTACACAAAATGTATTGGCTATATAATAAGCACCGCAGACGAAGTCGCCGGTATCAGCTAGTCTCTCGCGCAGCTACGAGAGAGAGGACTATTCGATTGCTAATAAATAACCAAAAACAGCGTTCGTCGCAAAACCCAGTAGTTTCGCACACTTCGCGTCGTACGCCTCCGTCGCGTCTTCCCTTCGCGTCCGCGCGGCGAGTAGTAAGCGAGATTCGAGGTCAGCCAGAGGCCGTAACGAGTTCGCGGGGTCAGTAGCTGCGGAATGTCAAAGTCAGGCGCGTCCCTTTCGCTCGCGGCGTCAAAGTAGGCCAATGAGTAGTGACGCCGCGTCAGAGTCAGCCGAGAGGCGACCGGTGCGCTCGCAATAAGTAGAGTAGGAGTAACGAGCGTCGGACGCTTTGCTCTTGTTGTCCAGCGTCCACTTCGCATCGCCATTTCGCCTGATCCGCCGCGTTCGTTTTTCTCCTTCCACCTTTCCAAATCCCTCGCCTTTTTTTTCACCCTTTCCAAACAACTTTAACCATTTTCGCCTTACTCTCGGCCATTTTTTTTTCTCGCCACGAACCGTTGTCCCGCAATTTTTTACTTCCTTCCCATTTTTTTCGCCAACATTTTTTCTTCCAACGCCTTAATTTCCCCCCCCGCGTCTTTTTCTTTCATCTTTTATCAATCGCTGTGCAGGCAGCGTTTTTCATCTCGCGAAGCCTTTTATTTTTTCCATCCTCGACTTCTTTGTGCCGAGTAATTACATCTTTTCTCATTCGAAACAGTCGTGTCTCCTCTTTTATCGCCAATAATCTCGAACGGGGATGATAAATCACGAGGAGTAATCTCATTTTCGAGAGTGTAATTTCTTGCAGATTTTGCCCATAAATGATTAAGTTATAACGGTCGAAGTCAGCCATCGAAATGGTGGGAGACAATGCTAACCAGAATTCGACGTGGCTACTTCAACGAAACGTATCCATTTTTTCGCTCGCATGTGGCTTGTACCGTGGTAACAAATGAGACGGCTACAAGACTAGCGGTACTCTGATATTCGTGCCGAAAGATAATAAGCGGTGGCGCAAAGTGGAAGCGGACATCGTACACATCACTGTGGCAACGCTTTCAGCGCAGACCCAAAACTATGCTCGAATACTGTATTCTTCTTTTATCGCATTCATATCCATCACGATGCTCCGTCCAAACATTTATCCGAGTTCCTTTAAAAAACGTGATAACTACCTCTAACATAAGCTTTGACAGATGTTTACGATAATTGTAATTATATATTATTATTACGTATTATTAATTATTATAAACACATTTGCACACGTCTAAAAGCGAGTTAGCAAGGGGGACACAAAGCCGCCACTCCGCCAAAATTTTCCGTCAAATATGAGGAGTGAGGTGCAGATGGAATTTTCAAAAAAGTACGATATCTCGAAAATATTCCTCGAAAACGTCAAGTCAGTCGGATTCTCGTGTCAAAAATCTGGTTTTCGCATTTAAAACCACAGTGCGTTGGGTCCCCGTGGCACAGCGCAGCTGTAAGGAAGCTTCAAGGATATCTCGGAAGCTTCCACATCGGCAGAAGACCCATCGTATGCCCCAGGAATCGATGATCAGATGCAACTAATTTTGTAATTAGTATTTTTATACGTAAATCGCGTGCTAAACTCTTTCAGAAATTTCCAAACGTTTATTACTCGAAAACTACGAATCTTGGTACAATTTTCTAAAGAATACCTTCGTTCTAAACTTGCCCAAAAGGACGAGGAAAAAGTATTCTTTACAAAATTTTGCTGAAGTTCATAGTTTTTATTTTTGTGTCTGATCAATGCCCCAGAATCTTGGCCCTAGACTGCTGAGGAGAGTGGTATGTTGACTGGTACCTAACACCTACCGAATTATTTCCTGGCCTTCAGTACATTATCCACATCCTTATCATCTTTTTTCAATAAAACCGTTCAACTTAAAAAATTGTTTCACGTATTTTCAAGTTCTTTCGTTACTAAACAATCTTAGAAATGTTGAAACAAACATCAAATCTGGCAGCTTGTCGCAGTGTACAGTGTTATAATAACTAAGAGCTTTCTTTATACATAAAATGTATAATAATTCTCCATTTTGTGTGGGATTTCCCAATGAAACTGGATATATTAAATTGTATCGTCGTCAGAACGAAAGAAGCGTGCCGAATATCAGATTAATCTGTCAACAGGAAGGCGTAAAATTTCAGTCACTAAATTTCACCAAAAAAACAACGAGCTAAATAAAACCAGTTAAAAAAATTGTTCCTGTCTCCTGTTTTAGATCGGAATGCTACCAACCCGTTGCTCCTTACAATACGGTCGTCTTTCATCTCGGTAACTCGCTCGAGAATATCCTCGGGAAAAATATTTATAATCGGATAAAAATAGCAAAGAAATCTCAATCTCGTGGCTCGTACTCCGTCCCTCTTCTCTTATCGTCTCGAGAACGAATTTCATTACACGCAGAGTACCTACTTGCTATACTCGATATGCTTGGCCCAAGTTTTTCGGTATTTCCGTAATTATCGAAACGTCGATGCTCGATGTGGGAAAAAGTGAAGTACCAGTTTCAGGCTATCTAGGTGAACAATGTCTTGATGAACTTTCGGAGAAGTGGGTAAGAGAAAAATGTATAAAGAATTATTCACAAAACTGAGTTCTCGATCACTCGGCTCGCACTTTCCGTTCGTTGCGAACCCATCGCGCGAGATCTGCGATCCGGCAAATCGGATCTAGGCAAATAGCGTTCCCTGGAAAAAATGTTCCAGCCACATTGAACCGAAGTGAGACGTGGATATTCATTTGCTCCTAAAAAGAGACAATCTTTCTGGGGATATTTCTTTTTTCGAACAGCAAAGTCGAACTTTCAGAGCTAATTTCACCTCGTCGAAATAATCATGTCGTTTAAATTGCAGGTGAAACGTGTCTTCCACGAAATTTCGTCTCTGCGGTATTAATATCCCGTTCCTAATTGGTTACGTATCGTATTCCGCCGACGGGTCTGATACAAAGGCGAATGTATTATCTATAATAATTATATATCGAACGTATATTGTGTTACATCTCTTCTGATTCAAGGCCATGTTTTTAATGAGATCGTTCCAAATTCAATGCTCGATATTCGTCGAAAGACTCGAGTAGCCCCATCTCAACGCCAGAATAAAGTCATTTTACGATATCGAATCGCCTTACTCGTCGAAATAGTAATGATAAGGCACTCGGAGCTTTCATCTCCGACGTGGGGTGAAAGCTCCAGTCTAAAAAATTCATCTCTTCGTTTAAACAAAGGAATTTATTGCTTTAGAATAGAAATTCGCGAAGGCTTATGATCTCAATGAATGGCATTGTACCGTTTACGTATTCTGAAAATGTCACTGATCGAACCAGCGGCAAAATGCTTACTGGCCAACCAGTTAAAATCTGCTGTTCGACGAGTGACGCTAGTGGCACGTGCGCAGCAGGTCTGATTTTACTGATTTCTACAAGTTTGTAGAATATTTTATTTAATATATATATATATATATATATATATATATATATATATATATATATATATAATTGGAAAATGTTAGAAAACCTAACAACCATATTATCTTTAATGATGTAACCTTATGACGTTTGACATAACTGTCAGCTCTTGGGGCGATTAAGAAGAAATAAATAAATCGATTTAGTTATATAGATAGATAGATAGATAGGTAGATGGGTAGATGGATGGGTAGATAGATAGATATGTAGAATGATTGATTGATAGATACATCGATAGAAAGAGAGATAGATAGATAGGCAGACAGAAAGATAGACAGATGGATGGATAGATAGATATATAGATGCCAATTTAAATTCAATATTCGTAGTTAAAACAGGACAACGTCTGTCGAGTCAGCTAGTTAACGATAAAATGCCGAGCAATCTTCTAGGATCCATAAATTTAAATTTGAAAAACTGATTTTTCAAAATGCTGTCATCAGAGGAGGATTCTCCCGACCAGGACGAACATCACAAGAATTTAATTTCGTACCCTATCAATCTTATTTCGTCTTACTGTACGTGATTCTATTTTTCTAAAAACTCAAAACTCTTCTAAACAAATGAACCAATCGGAATATTTCAAATTCCCTCTCATTGACCTGCTCATATTTCTACGAATAACACTGGAAAACCAAAGCACCGTTTTTAGCTGGTTTTCACTAACAATTCTCGCTGTTTACTATTGAGAACTCACCGATTTCGATGTTAGAATTTTAACTGATGATTTTCACTATTTCAATCAGTAGGGTTTCACTGGTTTCTCCTATGGAGCGATTTTCAATGGATAAGATTTCTAATGTAGGACTCGATATGCCACCGTGGGCAATATCAGTTCTCGCGTTAAGTTTAGGCAGGGCAAACATCCCACGCAATTTATACGTATATTCCATGTCGTTGCATCAAATTATTATAGATATTGAGAATTTTCAGACTCACGTTTTAACGATTCGTCGTCGATTTTATCGAAACCACAATTATTTCTCCTCTGTATTAGCAGCTTTCTGCTTTACACGTAACTCATTCTCTGTAATCTAAGCAGTTTTCCATGGCATGCTGTATGGGAAAAAAACCTACATACGGCGAACTAATAACACGAGCATACGAGCAACTTTGTTCCCTCTTCGTTCTATTTTAGACCGATGAGCATCGAAATTATAGTAATTTTCATTTCAACCACGACGAATCGTTCGATAGATGCGCAATCGTGTGGCGACCACGAATAAATCTACTGAAACTACCCAACAGGAAAACATCTGGTAACTAGCTATTATTATTTCCCAAATCCTCGATTTTATCGAATGTGCCATTCGCCATGAGTTCCAAAAAACTACTACGCTATGAAAATTTCAAATATTTCTCAGAACCGAAAAAGCTCCAGAATTTTCGTTTTCCGCTGTAACGATCGTTAAAAAACTTATATACAATTACGTGTAAAAAAATTGGCGCGATATAATGAAGCTAATTTAAAAATAATTGAATATAATTATTTACAAAATTGACCAAAAAATCTGTATAATTTTATAGAATTGTAGATAATTATGTATAAATTCATAGAATTATATCGGACCGATTTTTGGTGTATAATCTTTTTTTTCGGGAAAAATCGTGTTTTGAAAAAAACAATTTTTCACAAAAATCATTGATATCGGTTGCGGTGGAAAAATTTGCGGGTGCGTTGAGCGAATCGATCGGTTCGTAGCCTTCGATTATTTCCAAGGGTGTGCAAACGAGCTCGTTTCCTCGAAAATGAATAATGTATGCGTCAAATGTCAAGTGACGAGGAAAAAACTCGAGGAAAAAAAAATGATCGTACGAATTGAAATATTTCTCTCCAACGCGATTCTCTCTGCAAAGTGGAATGTACGTACCTGGCTTAAAAGTTGCGATCCCTCGGGATTTCCAACACGCGCACGGTCTTTATGCTTGATTAAAAAAAAAAAAAAAAAAAAATTCCCCAATTTCTCAGCACGATAGATTTTTATTGGATATTTGGGATTGGATATTGGACGCGACAACGTTGACAATAACGAGGCGGGTAAATACTCGCGTTTGTTCCCCGCGACGGAACATCAAAGTTTACGATTAGAAATTTATCGGTAATTAACGGACCGCGACGTCGAAGTTTACCACGTGACTGAGCGGCGAATCCCACGCGAAACTGGGAAGTTTAATTTGTCTGGAAATTTGTAATAACCTCGCGTCTCGCCCCAACGAGCGGAGTTTTTCCAGCACTTTTTCCCCCGACAACGTTTGACTTTTTCCCCGTGAATAAAATATTCAACGATCCCGTACAAGCTGCCGTTTCCGGGTTTCGATATGGTTCACGCTCCATGATCATTCATGGTTGGGCAAAAAACTAAATACTCCTTTTACAAAGCTTCTTCGTTGCACGGTGTTGCATTTCACAATAAACCCACCATCTTCAACTGTTTCTCTCACGATGCTGGCATTTTTTTTTTTACAATTTCTAACTCGACTCAAATTACGATTTATTTAATTTTTTTTTTAACAAACCAGTTTTGAATTTCTCTCGCACTTGGAACAACTTTTGGATGGTTGTTTTAATGCGAAGGTAATTTTTTTTTACTGCTTTTTATGTTTTTCTGGGAACACCGACCCGACAGTTTCTGTGCTGCGAGCTTGCGGGCGCCGAGAACTCCGCTTCCATCCTTTGGCGAACACTGATCTCGTTTTTGTTGTTGTTTTTTTTGTGCTCTAAATTATTTTGCAACTCAACGTTGAAAATACGCTCTCAAAATCGGGGATACATCGTTGGTGCAACGGTTTCGGTTTCGAACGCACGACTGAAGACCGAAGACCTTCCCGCCTCCGTACGGATTTCGCGGCTCTCATTCTCGTCGCGCAGCGCGTGCGCGCCACGTACAATGTGCGCTCTCGTTCTGGATCTTCAATGACAGTCGGTGGCTCGAAGGAGTCACCGCGAGTAGGTCAGAGGGTGCGAGCTTGGCCAGCTGAGCGAGATAAATTGTTCTTAAAAAAGACCGCGCGCGACTCGTTTTACAGAACGAAAGCACAGAACAGTTTCGAGAAAGGTCGCGCGGATGCGAACATTCGATTCGAATCTATCGAACCTTCACAAATATTCGAATCGCTCGAATCGCTCGAATTATTCAACTAATTTAAATCTTACCAAACTACGCAAGATCAATGTAAATAATAAACTGATCTACCGGCACGTTAATTTATTAATGTCCTGCGAAATTACTGAATACCTCACAAAAACGATGTTACAGCAGTATATTGTAGTAAGATGTCTTCGTCTGACGACACTTGGCACGAAGAGCTTGTTACTCGACAAGTTTCGAAAAAAAAATGTTATTCGACGAAATTCTTACCTGCTGGTACCATACTGATATGATAGGGCTTAAAAATACTCGTATCATTTCATTAGCTAGATTTTTCCCTTTTTCTCGATTTTTCCCTTTCTTCGATGTTCTTTCACCCTTCCTGACTTTTTCGTCCGATTCTTGCTCTTTTTCACCACCTTGTTGACCACTTTTTTCTGATTTACCGACCTCTTTCATATTTTTTCCACTATCTATAACTTCACTGCTCTTGAGTCGTTTAATTAAAAAAAAATTATAGAAATAGTTTGAAAAATGTTCAAGTAGTTTTCAGTATTAAAAAAAGCTCAAAAGTCTCTGATACTCAAAAATTTGGGGAAAAAACACCTTTCTAAAAAAATTGAAGTTTTAGAGGAAAAAAAATTGTTCAACTCCTCGTATCGCCTTTTTTCTAACCACCTGATTCTTATTTGCCTAGCAGGGTCAAAATGACCCGTTGTGTACTCGAGTCAATAGAGTTAAGCCTGTTGTTGTTTTTTTCCCGTTTTAATTAGAGTTATACGATTTTTCAGCAGATGGTCTCAATTTGATAGATGCGATATGAGTTTCTTTATATCTGATTCATATTCCCAGGTAAAGTTATAAGCTTTATAAATCGAGTTGTACCGTTGTTCCGCCCAGCCCCTCAATTATTACGACATCTTTATCCATAACCGCGCGAATCTAATTTCAGCGCAGCGAATCTCCGCGTTTCACTTCCTTGTCCAATTTTATTGCTACCAACAGCAATGAAAATGAGGGAAAAAAGGAGAAGAGAGGAGAGAAAGAAAAAAGTCGAGTAGGAGGGAAAATATCGAGGCATAATCGTCGGAAAATGCTATCTTCGTCGAAATCTCTCGGGCACAAGCGCCGTAGCTACGCCGAGGAAACAATGCAGTCGCGATCGAAGATTCCCTGGATACGAATTCCGCGAGCTTTCGAGCAGAGTACTTCGAAAGCGATCGACTTTCCCGCTCCTGCGACACCTTTTTCCAATTTCTTCGCCTCCCCTATCAATTTTCCTCCCCTTCGAACTCGTTATTTCCACGCTTTTTTCCCCTCCCACTCCCAATGCTACGCTATTTCCGGTTTATTCTCCGCCCCCTTTTTATTCCCCGATCGAGGCTCCTCGTTTTCCCGGAATCTCGCATTAGTTTTTGCCGGCCAAGCTCAGCGCGCCGACCTCGGCGAGTCACCCTGTACATCGCGTAACCCCAGCTCCATCCACCCGCTCACGTCTATAGACATCTATCAATTCTCGCGTATCTATAAACAGCCGCGACAAATTTACGACGTGATACTCAATCGAATGATCCGACTGCGGGGCGTAAGAATCTACTAAATTCTATCGAAACGGTTAAAACGCTCGCGAACCCCCGAAATTCCGAGACCCTCGCAAGCTCCCCCGTTGCGGAAATAATTCCTCGTTTTAATTATCGTCGCTCAGTCGCGAAAGTCGCGCAGCAATTTTCGGAATCGAATGCAAGGGAGAAAAAAAATTGGACAAAGTTCAAAAAACTTCTAGAAAATAATTTTTTTCAGCATCGAACAAAAATTTCCTAGAAACAATAAAAAACGAAATCAAGCGAGAAAAACGAATTATATTCTCCACGGAGCGTGGAAAAATTTGTCTGAAAGGTGAAAAACGCGGGGAAAAATAAGAAAATTGTTGAACGCGATAAAAAACGAATAATAAAAGGCGAAGAAAAAGCTGCAGCAACGAAAATGGTATCTCTCCGCGACCTGCTATCGAGGGCTGCTGTGACTCGCGATTTTTATTCAAAGAAGATCCGATTACGTAGATGTAGATATACTCGTATTATGGAGATGCAAGCGGAATAAAAAAACAGACAGACAGAGAAATCTACACGATTATGTAGATTCACTCGCATTACGGCGAACCGGGCAGCGAATAAAAAGCCGAGCGGAACCGAAATCTTAGGAAAGTGAAAGCTTCGTCGCGTCGACTGGAAAAACTTCCTATACTCTTCGTATTTATTTCGAATTTTATAACATATTTTTGTCGATTATTTTTCCTTTTTCTTTTAACAAATAATTTCAAGCAAAAAAAAACCAATGAAAATCAATAAAACGAATTTCGTTTGCGAAATTTGTTATTTAACAAGTGTTTTAAAAATAGGCAACAGCTACCCTCTAGTAGCCAACTTTACAGGAAGTCTACAGAATTTTTAATCCAGTATAAAAAAAATTATTGAAGCATGCAAAGATAATAGATTACAATTTAATCAGTAATTGAAAACCTAATTTTACCAGAAAAAAAAACTGAAACGGTTTCCCACCTGATTTTTTGACAGAACAGTTTGGAACAAAGGTGGCCCATTAGAATTAGTATTTCGAACATAAAATTGCGGTTTTTTGCGTAAAGGATTTATTATTCTACGAATATTAATATTTTTTAAATAATTCAAAGTTCGAACCGAATTGTTCGCACATCGCTAATTTTAATCAAATATAATGATAATAATCGCGCTCAGTTATAATTTTGGGTGAAACGTGCGAATATCGTTGGGTGAATAATTATTGTACGGGGAAATGGAAACACTTGTTGCGATCGTTCTCTAAATCATCCGAATACCGTTACTTAATATTTTCATCCGACGAAAAACTTCTCAACGATCTCGTTAATCCTCGCCTATAAAACTCGTTTTCTTCGGTGGCGAAAAAAATACGAATCGATAAAAAGTGGACTTGATTTACGTTTCCAGCTATCGTAGCGTGGAAATAGATCGGTACGAATTTTGCGGCTGGTCGATTTTTTGGTCGCCTCGTCAATTTCGTTTTGGAAATTTCGCCGAATGTGGAAAATGCTCGTTGTATTTTTACAAGCAATCGAGGCGGGGGGTTTACGAAACGTTGTTGTAAACCGCAGCGGTTCTCGGTATCAGCAACGCTCTCGGCAATAAATAAATCACGGGCAGCTTCTCTTCCGGGGCTCTGCCTTGTCTCGCCGTGTTTAAAAACAATCAATTTCAAGAGTTCGCTGGTATTTGGAAAACTAACAGAAGCTTCTGCGAAGCTCAAACAAATGAGTGTCCATAACTAATTTGCGATCGCGTTGGCTGGTCTAATCATATCGAAGCTCTCGAGCAGCTCAGAATTTTCAAACACCTTTCCGACCTCGATTTCGCCACTCCAAAACCCTAATTTCGCTAAATCGGTCCAACTTCGCTCGATCGCTATTTTTTTTTTAATTTCTCTCGCCTTCGTTTTTTTTTCAAAAAACTTTGTTCACCTTCGTCTCGAAATGTGATCCTTCCAATTCCTTTCCTGATACCCGGTTGTCTCGTTTTTCTCGTCTAATATTATTATTCGTAATAATAAAATAATTAAACGGAATTCTACATAAAATTGCGATAAAATTGTATAAAAATGCACTTGAATTATACGCGAATTAGAAATAATTATGTATTATCCTTTTTTCTAGGGCAGACTTTTTCTCGTCAATCTCGTCCCATTATACATGAAAAATTGGGCCGATATAATTACATAACATTTATGTATAATTTTATAGATTTGTTTCACAATTTTATTTGCAATTCTATATATTTATATGCAAATTATACATACATTTTATATAAATGAAAAAAAGTAGGTATAATTGTATAGAAATATAAAGTATAGTTCTATATAATGATGCAGGGTTGCAAAATATTCAATTTAAAATGTTTACATTTTTCATTTAAAATAAAACTAATAATTGCAATTATATAAATTACCCATTTTTTCTTAAACTGTTTCTCAAATATTACATCGTTAAAACATTTTTATGATGCATGCAATCATGAAAAGTGAATAATTTAAAGAATTTTTTTAAATCAATAATTAAACGAATTTGATTGATGCCTTTGCCAAAAAATGTATAACTAAAAGAATTGAATTGATGCATTTTTCAAGTAATTCAAAAATTAAAGAGTCCAACTTATGCATTTTTAAAGATTTTAATAATTTTAAACATTTACGTAACTCATTTTTCAGAAAATTAATCACTAAATGGGAAATAGGTTACGAAAAAAATGCATTTTTTGCGACCCTGTAATTATGTATAAATTGTGTGTAAATTTGATAATGTACCTGTATAATTGTATCGGGCCAATTTTTTGGGAATACACTTGAGGGAATAAGCGTAAAGAGGGTATGGCTCTAATGAAAATAAAAATAAAATAAAACGTGTATGATCAGCGATGAAGTATGTTGCTGATGGGCAATCAAGTATATCGGTATCTTTGAAAGAGTGACAA
Source organism: Arge pagana (assembly GCA_963969455.1). Classification (NCBI taxonomy): domain Eukaryota; kingdom Metazoa; phylum Arthropoda; class Insecta; order Hymenoptera; family Argidae; genus Arge; species Arge pagana. Next base: position 1,139,296 of record OZ018309.1, read on the forward strand.
GCAAAACTTCTACCAATCAACAGAAGGATAATGGCAAAACTGAAAGACGAGCTCAAAAAAAAATTTGAAAAGAATGTGAAAAAAAATATGGAAGAACAAACTTGAGAAAGGCAATGATTTTTCTAGAAATTGCGAAGCGTTGAAATTTTGCGTGGTTGGCGCAGAGACTCGGCGATAGAGAGACAATCTACGAGAGTGGCAGAAGAAACGCTGAGGGTGGAAAAACAATCGGTGCATTAAAGTGCCTCTCCGGGCAAAGAGTATAAAACGATGTAACAATATGGAAAGTGCGAGGCAGAGGTTCAAAGGAATTCCTGAGAGATTCGCGATAGAAGCTCTCGGGGCAGTTTCTTCGCGGAGTGTTCTTCGCAGCGATCGCCGACGAAAGCACAGCGACGAGTGTCGCGTGCTGAAACGAAATGAATCGAGACCAGATGCAATTCAAATAAGCAAATAAAAGCGCGATAAATGCGAAGGGGTTAGATGTTGACGGAAGGAGATGAAGTCGAGCGAAATTAGGGACGTGAAATTGTGGGGAAAAAAATTATCGTTCGCGATAGCATGTATCCATGAGCTTTTACTGTGCTGCAGGTTGCTGGCGGGCGATCGCGTTTTTCGCGCGAGTGAAGATTGATGGATTAACAAATACCTTTAAGCGCTTCGCGTCGCTGTTAATTAACAGAGAAACGCCAGAGTATACGGAAATCTAATTCGTATTTTGGAAATAATACGATCTTCGCAAATTAATGAGGATCCGCGACCGAAGATAAATTTATTCCCCTCGATTCGCGACGAGCAACACTCGTCGATCAGAATTTGCGTCGGGACGATTCAATCAAAATTGAAAAATGATTCGTTGGAGAGGTAGGCTTTTTTCGAGCTATACAGGGTGAGCGAGCTCGCGTGGCCACCTCTAATACCTCCGTTGTCTTTACAGTTACGAAAAAAATGTTACTTTTGGTATTACTTTCGAACGAAGATATCGATGGTATTATACTTTAGTCTTTGCGAAACTCCCCAAATCGAACTCCGGGGCTGGGGAAGTTTAACGTTGTTTTACGAATTCTTAGAGCAGAGACGTTGTTCCCGATGACGGCGAATTATCGGAGCGCTTGTTGACCGAGGGATAGGCAACCCGAATTAGCCGAGGTATGGAGGGTTGCGTATCTCGATTCGTTAGATCGAGAACTAAATCGTGGCGACCCGTGTTGCGATCTCGCGTCGTGCACAATTTTTATTGGCCGCCAACGTGCTTCTTCTCGATCTCAGACAAAAAATACCGACATATAGCTACGGAACAGGTAGGACCAAATTGATAAGCTGGTCGGACTTTTGTCCACTTCAGTCAAAGAGCCAGAAGTATCCTCGTTAAGCGAACAAATTCGAGTCCTTTGACACGAGGCAATAGATCGTGGGCTGACGTCGATAACGAGGGGAAAACGATCCAATTACGATCTCTTTGAGAATTACATCCCACAGCATTTGTGGTCGGAAATCAAGCCATAAAGCGTAAAAGTTTCAATCAGTGTTCAGTCGAACATTATTAGTTATTAGTTAATAAAAGAAACATTAGTTTCACAATGGTATTTCATCGCTTCAATGATAGCTCCTTATCAAATAAATTATAGGTAGTTTTCAGTGGAAATGTTTGGTGAGTATAACAAGAGTAATTGCATTTTGAATTCATTTATTCGTATATCAAGTTCACGGGATGAACGGTTTATACATTATCAAATCAACATTACTGCTTGTTAATCTAATTTGATGGGCTAGCGCAGCTTTGCGATCAAATTCAATTTGAATTTTCCGCCGTAACTACCCGCGCGCCACGACGGGGCTATTCCGAAGCTACATGCGTGCGGCGGCCATCGGCTACGTAGAGTGAAGAGGTTCTGCCAACCCCGCCTATGGAAGCAAGTTTACGATTAGCTGTTGGTGTTCCGAAAGTCTATTGCAATGGCATATAGAGATACGAATATCTTTGTGGTCTCATCGTTGCTGTCGCGGAATATCACCTCGAAGTGGTGTAAAAACAGTTGAAGTCCGTACAACTGAAACGCGATGTGTGATGATTGATCTGTTACCGCGCCTACTTACAACATTCGATTTCGGCGTTTTCGAGCATATCATAACCTCATCGGTATGACATCAGTCAAAGATCAGACGACTTGCGAGGAAGCCGTTGGCGATCACGCGGTGGATACTGCAAATTCAGGAGATTTCGACGAAAATTTAAGATGCGAGTCTCCAAAACGGGGCACGACTTTGTCGACGTCCACGAGCAGCTTCGAAGCACTGGATCCGCACGATCCGAACCTTAGTCGTTTGGCAACGACGATGTTCCAAAAAACTGGTGAATATCTCCAAGAAGAGCTGACCTCCACGCACGCCGAGTATCGTCTGCTCGAGCGACTGAACAAAGAAGCGATTGGAAAGTACGCCGAGTTGAAGACGATATCCTCCAACGTTTCCCGCTCCTTGGACGCGCTCAATTCAAAGTACGCGAAACTCCAGCCGCTTCTGGATAACATTAATGAAATCGACGACAGCGTCACGAAATTGGAACAAGCCGCGTACAAACTTGCCGCTTATTCCAAAAGATTGGAGACAAGATTTCGAGAAATCGAACAAGAAAGTAAAAGTAAATGAGATTCGGCAATGCTTTCACGTCGGACTTCCAATCAATATTTTCTCTCGCTGCAACTTTTTGCTCCATTCATTTCGTACGGCGTACCGAGTTCTCCAATTAACAACACCAACGTCGCGATTCTTCAAAACTGTACATATTCCAAAATTTCTGTTAGATTATATGTAACAGATTAATTGTATTAATATTATACTCATTGGCAACGTACCAAATCCTAGATAATCAAATGTTACCATCTACTTGTTTCACAAAATGAGTTTTAGATTGATTAACACTTTAGGTGTCTTATATGTAATCCTGATCATTTGGAAGTGCAGCTACGTAACAGCAACCATGAGAGGTCCACTTTTCAATTTGGAAGCAAAGGATCCTCCTGTTGCGATGTAGATAATAACGCTGCCATTTCGTATTATTCATATATTTCCATTTTTCTTGTCCCTTGATCAGTGCTCGTTACAATAATTTCCAGTATTTTGTCGTCAGCATTGTGCAAATACTTGAATTTGATTGCAGTTCATTACAGAATACTTATTATGGATAGTTGTCCCCTTTTTTGCTTCTTACGTACATGACTAGCTGATCTATGTTGGGGTTGGTGCTATTTCTTTTATATCTTGGGTATGTAATTCGTGTCGCTCAAGCACTTGTCTGTTGTACTTGTTTGGAAAAACTGGATATTCGATTTTGTTTTTGTTACTCGTCGTTCCGTACCTTTGGTATTTTTTTCTTATTCGCCTTCTTTAGCAACATGCATAGGCGAGTCATCTTTGTCTCTTCAATCCTGAATCTACTCCAACAATTGAGCTTTGGATCTGATTTCAAGACTGTTGAGCAGACAAAGATCATAACGAGACTTAGATTTAATAATCCAATGTTGTAATTCCATAACAGTGTAAATTTTGCACATGGTTATATTGTATAATATTGAATAATAATGAATATTAAATAATAAAAGCATTTTATTAGTTTAATTATAATTAGTAATCCATGGCCAAAACTACCCGCACTTTTGGTAACGTTGCGATGAAATATAGTCAGCTTCGCGTAACGGATAAAATTTGATCACTAGTCAAACAAGCTGATAGTAACCTAACGTCAGCGATACACTCGCGTTACGAATAATCTTCAATAGATTGACGATAAAAGTGATCGTTGCAGTGAAAATGTTACACGTTGGGACGAGTGCCAATTTAACATGAAAGAACTTATTTGGCTATTAACAAAAGAAGAAAATAATATTTCACATCCTCGAACAGTTTTTTGCTCCTGTATCATCGTTTAAAAAATAAATGAACAAAATAGACCGTTACTTGTTTCTCTTTTCTTTCAAAACGTTCTATGAAAAGTGTCCTTGCGACGCGGAACCCCCGCGATATACTGCAATATCAGAACTTTGCAAATATCTCCGGTAGACGAGATCCTGAGAAGTACGAATCACAAACGACGCTTGTCGTTATGTCGCGTATTACATCTTGGCACTGTCCATCTCGTCTAACAGTCCAGAAAATTTCCAGCCATTAGCAATTCGAGCGCGATTTCTGGTGCTATTGGGAATTCTGGTATTTCTGTGCTGCTGTTCGTGTAGCGAACTTTGTACGTGAAATACATACAGACTTTCTGAAGAACGTGTGACCTGCCGACAAAACCAACTCGTTGTATTTCTCTAGTACTATAATTTCTTGCTTCAACGATTGTAACTCACGGAATCTCTCGAAAGTTCACTTCGTTGGCTTCATTCTCCGCAAACTGTCCTGGACCACTGAGCATAGCTTTAATGGTGCCACTGGTCAAAGCATGTTCTCGTTTCACGATGAACTCGTGACCGTCGCTGCTGACCAATTTAACGTACATGGCATCTGGTCCTTCGCAGCCACCATAAACTGGTCCCGATTCCTACAAATGCACGAAATAATATAGAGTCTATCTCGTAAGTAACGGACCACGTTGCAGGATCAGGTAGGAAATTAAATTCTAAATTGAAAAGTTCTTTACCATTTTTCGAACTGACGCATAGATAATTTACTATTAATCAAATGAAGTAACCAATGAGGCGCGTGCAACGGTGGTTGAACTGGAAGAGAGAGCGTAAAGTAGGCAACCGCGCGAACGAGAGTTTAACAATTGGTGCCTAAATTCAAATGATTAATTTAATTTCCTTCCTGATCCTGCAAGGCAGCCTGTTACTTGCGATATGCTTTAGAAAAGAGGATACGAAGAAATATAACACGGAAATCAATAAGCATAACGCTCACGATGAGGACAATCAATTACTATAAGCATCAATGGAACATGATATTGTGACACACGTTCGATTATTAAAACAAATATTTTGACAAGCTAAGTACATGTAATGGAACGGTGATCCGCTAGTTATAAGGTGCCATCTTAGGAGAATCATCAAAGTCGACATAAATCAAAATTATGTTTCGTTTCCTCCAGATGAGAATAATTTTCCACAAGATTCGACTTACCCTTTCGGCATGCATGTTCATATCGGACGACATCTTCCGCGAAATGTGTAATTGACAGGTGAACTGAAAAAACAAACAGTACGTCACATATTTGAATGATTTTTAATCAGTCATCGAATTTTCGTGGAAGTTAGGTTAGAATCGTGACATTTATGAATTCTCAACGACCTGTCGTGAATAACGGAGCAATACACGGCCGGAGCATTGTAAGAACTGTGATAAATATACATGGGACTATTATTTTGTATACCTTTTTAAAACAGTGTAAAAAACTTAAGAATTAGCAAAACTCCGACCTTGGGAGAAAAATCGTCCCGAATGTAATCAGCACGATCAGCACTTATTCCTATACTGCCATGAAACATACCAAGATGCGAAAGTGAACAGCCAAAACAGAACGGTCAATACAAGAGCCAAGCTCGACCGTGGGCTCGAGAGTGACCTCGACCGCTCGACCCATGTATAGTGTATAGTCATCGTAGTCGCTACCGTCGCTAAGATGTCGCTACTGGTCCACTCTATGTGGGTTTATAATATCAATGACTGTAGACACCTGAGTTCGGGTAACAATAAACACTTAATATTTATTTAATTAAAACGAGATAACATTTATAATTTCTGCGTTGAACTTTGTATTGGGGAACGATCTGTCACGAGGCCACACGTGTCGTGGGCCGAAGAGAGAAGAGGAAGAACGTTCTGTCATGCGACCACACGTGTCGCGGGTCGAAGCGAGAAGAAGGAAGAAGGTTTGAAAGGAACGTTGGAAAGGATGTTTATTTGACAGGAAGGTTGGGATTTTCGGAACGCGGAGTTAGTAGCTGTTTCCGCCGTTGGCGCTGACAGCTCGGAGTCGTCGTTGCTGGTGGCGAGTCCGCCACAGCCATTCCCCCCCCAGTTTCCTTCACCGGAGGTGTAAGGAACGAGACTTTCTTCTTCTGGTAAGTTTTGGTTGGAGGGTCCATGGACGATCCCCAGTGGTGCTGCTCCCTTTTCGTGTCTTGTGGTGGTTCCTCGTCGGATTCGTCATTTTTGACGATGTAGGCCGGCTTCAGACGTTCGATTGAGACGGTTTTTTCTTCGCCATCTGTTTCGATGATAAAACGACGGTCGTCCAGTCTCTTGACGATCTTGAAGGGTCCGGAGTAAGGTGGTTCGAGCGGTGGTTTTACCGCGTCGTTTCGTAAGAACACGTGTGAGCACTTATCGATGTCCTTGAGCATGAACATTCGTGCTTTGTTATGGTGTGCGGTCGGTGTAGGACGAATCCCTCTGATGTGCTCTCTGAATTTTTGTAGGAATATTTCCGGCTCGACAGCGAAATCTTGTGAGATGAAGAATTCACCGGGCACACGTATGTTGTTTCCGTACAGCATCTCGGCACAGGAAGCTCCGATGTCCTCTTTATACGCCGTCCGAAGCCCCAGCAAGACTGTCGGTAAGAGCTCGATCCATGGGACTTGCCTGTTGCACATAAGCGCAGCTTTTAAAGTGCGATGCCACCGTTCGATGATTCCGTTCGAGGCCGGATGATATGCCGTAGTTCGGATGCGTTTGGAGCCGACTAATTTAGCGAGCGATGAGAACAATGAACTCTCGAATTGACGACCTTGATCAGTCGTGATTGTCAATGGTGGGCCAAAACGACAAATCCAGTTATTATAGAATGCTGCAGCCACCGTGTCCGCAGTCATGTTCTTGAGCGGGATAGCCTCCGGCCACCTGGTGAAACGATCGATAATTGTTAAACAATACCGAAAATCGTTGACAACGGGGAGTTCGATGAGATCCATGTGTATGTGGTTGAATCGCCCGTCAGGTATGTCGATGTGTTTGGGTTTAAGTCGATTATGTTTGTTGACCTTGGACCGTTGACATGGTTCACAGTATCGCGACCACTCAAGCGCATCCTTTTTGATACCGGGCCAAACATATTTTTCTTTTAGGAGACGGCAGGTGCTTCGTCCGCTTGGGTGAGACAAAGAATGAATCGAGTCGAAGGCGTCTCGACGTAGAGATTGAGGAATGTAAGGACGTACGATACCGGAAGTTATGTTGCAATAAACATCGATGCCTGGTTCGACGGAGAGTTGTTGAAGCTGCAGAGAAGTCTCGTTGCGCAGAAGTTTCTCAAGTTCCTCGTCCTCTTGCTGTGCGTCTTGAATCCGTTGTGCCGAAAGGACTCTGGGCATGTCGATACGATTGACGTGCTCGATGCGAGAGAGTGCATCGGCGACAATGTTGTCGTCTCCACTTACGTGGATTATTTCGGTTGAATATTGTCCAATAAAATCAAGTTGACGAATTTGTCGTTGCGAGATTTTGTCGGAGTTCCGTTGAAATGCGTAGATCAGAGGCTTGTGGTCGGTTCGAATGACGAAATGTCGACCATCAAGGATGTGGAGAAAGAATTTCACTGCCGCGAAAATCGCCAACAATTCTCTGTCGTACGTGCTGTAGTTTTTTTCAGCTGGGCTGAGTTTGCGAGAGAAAAATCCCACAGGTTTTTGGATTTTGCCGACCATCTGCTCCAGACACGCGCCAATGGTTGTATCTGAGGCGTCTGTTGTCAAGATGAGCGGACCATCTGGTGAAACAAACGTTGTTGTTGTCGCTTTTGTTACGCTCGTTCGGCACTCTTCGAACGCCCGTTCTGTCTCGGACGTCCACGGGATCGCTCGTTTATCGTTCTTATTTGATTCCTTCAGGTATTCGTAGAGAGGAGCTTGAATTCGTGCTGCACTGGGAATGCTTCGTCGATAATAGTTGACAATCCCCAGGAATCGTCGCAGATCTTGAATAGTTGCTGGCTTTGGGTAATTTGCCACCGTGCTCACTCGGTCATCCGGAGGTTTGTAACCGTCGCGGTTTATCGTGAATCCCAAGAAGGTAAGTTCGGGTTTTCCCAAAACGCACTTATTGGTGTTGATCGTGAGTCCGTTTTGGCGTAGTCTGTCGAATACGATTTTCAGATGTCGTTGATGTTCCTCGGGAGTCTTGGAAGCGATGAGGATGTCGTCGATGTAAACTATGACGAAGTCTAGATCTCTGAAGATCGAATCCATATATCTCTGGAACGTTTGTGATGCGTTTCTGAGTCCGAATGGCATGACGAGGAATTCGTATAGTCCCAGTGGAGTGGTAATTGCAGTTTTCTTGATGTCATTTTCCGCCATGGGAATTTGATGATAGGCTTTGGTGAGGTCGAGAGTTGAAAATATTGTTTTTCCGTACAGACCGTGGAAAAGATCGTGACTGTGGGCGATCGGATATCGATCAGGCACCGTTTTCGCGTTGAGAGCTCTGAAATCGCCGCAGAGACGCCAGGCTCCAGATTGTTTTTTCACTAGATGAACAGGACTTGCCCAGTCGCTTTTGGATGGACGTATCATGCCTAATTCAAGCAAGTATTCAATCTCAGTTCGAAGCGCTGATAATTTCTCACCGACGAGCCGACGAAAGTGCTGAACTACGGGAGCGCCGTTCGTTTCGATGTGATGAGTAACGTTGTTGTCCTCATTTTTGTTCAGAGTCGTTGTTGGTCTGGTAATCTCGATGTACTGTCCAAGAAGATCTGCATACTGATTATTAACCGAATTTATGGTAGAAATACTGTGAGTCGTCGTTTCCATGACAACTCCTGAGGTAGAGAGTGATGTGACCGAGTCAATAAGTCTATGATTTTTGAGATCGATCAGTAAGCCATAATGTGCTATGAAATCGGCTCCCAGAATGGCTGTTTTTACCTCGGCTATGATGAAGGACCATTTGAACGGCCGACGAAGGCCTAAATCGAGGGTCATTACCATCGTTCCGTAGGTGGTGATTTCTGTGGAGTTAGCAGCATATAATTTGAATGTATCACAGCGTAGTTTTTGTGTGATCAGACTTGAGGGCACTATAGTGACGACCGATCCGGAATCGACCAAGTATCTGACGTTTGTCGCCTTGTCGAACACGTGGAGACGGGTTTCTGTTCCCTGTGGGAGTCGAGTGCTGCCTGCGACCGTCTGATCCGTTGACAGCACCTCTAGTTTTCCGACTGTTGAGGTGTTTTCCCGAACGTACATGGGAGGCGACAGAGTTTGGCTTGCAGACCATATTTTGCATGGTAATGGCATACCCCAGTGTCTCGTGTTTGAGATTTGCCGCGAGAACGAGACCGTCGCTGAAAACCATTATTAGTGTTGCTGTAGTTATCACGACAATAATTATTCTGTGAATCTTTGTTGGCAGACTGTCGCAGATGGTTTTTTAAGTCTTCGTGGGAAGCAAGCAGGTTGGCGAGGCTTTTCTCAATCAGGGTCATCCGTGTTTCCAACGAGGTAACCGCTGCGACTCCCGGAGACTGGGTGTTTTGAGAGACAGCGAGGACGCAGGAACCTCCGCAGCTCTCAATCATAGCATCCGCCGTCTCCGCAATCTTCGACAGCGTCGAGTCAGTGCAACCAACCAGATACGTTCTGATATTTGTCGGCATGCACTGTAAGAAGCGTGAACGTAGGAAATCTTCGTGTACTACATCTCCTCCTAGCTCTCGCATATCTCTCAATAATTGCGTGGGTCGTTTGTCACCCAGCTGCAGCTCGTTCAGGAACTTCTGAATCTGTCGCTCTTTTGAATCCGTCAGGCGCCGAAGTAGAATTGTCTTGAGAGCTGGATACTTATCATATTCTGGAGGTTTTCGCAAGAAGTCGGAGATCTGCGCCATTATGTCCGGCGTCAAGGCTTCAAAGACCAGATCGTATTTCCGGGTGTCCTTAGTTATTCGCCGATTTTTGAAGATCGATTCGGCTTGACTGAACCAGATGTCTGGGACATTGCCGAGAAATGTTGGTAGGCGAACGATCGATACTTCTTGCACGTCGAAATCTTCCAGCATGGTGTTCATGCGAAGTTTTGCTGGGTCCTCAGGCGTGAATGGGCCGCCGCTTGCCGAGTCCGTTCCAGAATGATGTTCACTGCCTCTCGATTCCGTCATGGCGATGGTGTTTTTTAGTCACTGGTTTACCGCACTTTGTTTTTTTTTTGTAATCGCGTGGGATCACGTCGGGGTCACCAATTTGTGGGTTTATAATATCAATGACTGTAGACACCTGAGTTCGGGTAACAATAAACACTTAATATTTATTTAATTAAAACGAGATAACATTTATAATTTCTGCGTTGAACTTTGTATTGGGGAACGATCTGTCACGAGGCCACACGTGTCGTGGGCCGAAGAGAGAAGAGGAAGAACGTTCTGTCATGCGACCACACGTGTCGCGGGTCGAAGCGAGAAGAAGGAAGAAGGTTTGAAAGGAACGTTGGAAAGGATGTTTATTTGACAGGAAGGTTGGGATTTTCGGAACGCGGAGTTAGTAGCTGTTTCCGCCGTTGGCGCTGACAGCTCGGAGTCGTCGTTGCTGGTGGCGAGTCCGCCACATCTACTACTAAAGCCGTGCGCGGTGCTCGCCATTTAAAATCGAAATACGTATAAAAATTCGAAATGGGAATGCCCACAACATTTTCACGGCCGTCACGTATATTTCAACGGTCTTACTGACAAACAACATAATACAACAAATGTGAGAAACAATTGTGATCCACCATTTTGAAGTTGTTTCATGAATATCTATCCAATAAACGGTATAGACCATGGACCTAGGTACGGAGAGTACATTGATTTTATTTCACGACTGACGAACAAACGATTTCGTCTTCTTGTTTCCTTAATGCTCATGACCAATGTTAAGCTTTCTGTGGTAAACGTATGTACTAAGGGTACATGGATATATCGATGTTCTTACTCGATGCATCAGATCGAAAAACACATTCAAGTATACCTCAACGGTGTATCTTACCGCACGAAAATCTCTAGAGAGTAGATTTCGGAACACGGCTGGTATCATGGAGAGTGATAAAGTCTGCCGATGAACATATGTGGAAAACCGAATATATCTCGACTAGCCGACGGTGCTTTTATCCGTCCGTAAGATAACTAACAAACCGAGCTGTCAAATTTTGTGTACCGCGACCATTGACGATTTTTTTCGACCGCTTCGGAATTTTGACTGACGTTGACAGAAACGGAGACAACGTGTCCGGCGTGTATACGTGGTACGCTCGGATAAGGTGTGTATTACACGCGGTGAAACAATTGACGATCGAAGGAGGAGACAGGTTAGAATTCACGACGACGTGGCATGCGAGGTTCCGTTGTTATTCGTACGTGCTTCTAATCGAAGAGAAATAAAAATAAAAACCAGTCGAGATGCTGCGGCGGAGAACTGTCAGTTTGAAGGCGATCAAAGGCCTGGATGGATTTCCAAAAATACCAGACGAGTACGTCGATCAATCAGCTGTCGGTGGAACGCGTGAGTTCGACCAGCTTACGATTAGTCGTGGTGGTCCTCAACTCTGGTCGAGTCACCTCTGCTCATCCAACTCTACTAACCGACGCTAATCACTCTTCTTCCAGTATCGGTACTCACCTTCATCATCATGATCTGTTTGGTATACGCGGAGATTCAATACTTTTTCGACACCCGGCTTCGATTCGAGTTCGAACCGGACGCTGACATGGATTCCAAGCTAAAAATTAATATCGACATCACAGTAGCGATGCTTTGCAGTCGTGTAGGTGCGGACGTCTTGGATTCTACGAATCAAAACCTATTGGGATTCGGTAGCCTAGAGGAAGAGGATACGTGGTGGGAGCTGAGTCCCGAGCAGCGGTCACATTTCGATTCGCTCAAATACGTCAACTCGTACCTGCGAGAAGAGTACCATGCTGTGCACGAACTGTTATGGAAGTCTGATCAACCGACGTTATTTGGGGAAATGCCGAAAAGGTGGGGATAATCGAACGACAGGTCTTCGTTTAACAAGCGAATATTTAACACTAGGAACGATCATTGAAATTCTTGTGATACCTACCGTATTCCGTTGTATCCGTAGAACTAAAGTTCCCGATCATCCTCCGGACGCTTGCCGTATTTACGGAACTCTGGACGTTAACAAGGTGGCTGGAAATTTTCACATAACAGCCGGAAAATCCTTATCACTACCGCGCGGTCACATTCATGTATCCGCATTCATGACGGAGCGAGACTACAACTTCACGCATAGAATAAATAGATTCTCTTTTGGAGACCCAAGCCCGGGTGTCGTACATCCGTTGGAAGGAGACGAGAAGACAGCTGATAATCGTGAGTACGGTGCCAACCTGTTTTCTGTTCTTGTTTACGCTCGTTTGTTTCTCACGATTGCCACTGCTACTATGTACAGATATGACGCTGTATCAGTACTTCGTAGAGGTTGTGCCGACGGACGTGAAAACATTGCTGCGAACGTCCACGACCTATCAGTACAGCGTTAAAGACCATCAGCGGCCTATCGATCATCGCAAGGGTTCGCACGGGATACCAGGAATATTTTTCAAGTACGATACAAGCGCGCTGAAAGTTACCGTCAAACAGGAAAGAGACTCCGTTTTTCGATTTCTGGTGAAATTATGTGCCACCGTAGGTGGGGTATTCGCGACAAGTGGTAAGTCTCTATTGGGTCAAGCAATTTCACCGAGCATTTCTAATTCGCTTCTATACATACCGTTTCAGGTCTCGTCAATAATGTGGTGCGAGTATTTTGGTATTTGGTCGAGTGCCGATTCGTCAAGTCAAAAAGTGCGAATCGCGACGAGCGACGCGAGGTGTCCATTACGAGTCTGGCAAACGATCCCGAGCTGTCTACTCCGGTCAATTTGCTTACAGCTCCTACGTTAAAGCCAAATTTGAATCCAATCTCCGAAGCTTCTTCATGACGCGCTCTGCAAGTTTTCACAGCTTGAGACGACCACTCGTATATCGACTGACAAGATTGCAAGGATCTCCGAAGCTGATTTCCATTAACAACGCAAAAGAATGGCGAACATCTGGTGTATGGCGGTGAAACTGCTGAACTGGTGCGACGAAACTGATCTGCACGATACATAACTGCACAGCGAGGCATGTCAGACACATCTATTTCAGCATGCGAGTTTCGTTCCTTCGCTTCGCGATGCCGGGCATCGACGATTGAAAGCGATGGAAAGCTCGTCGAGACTGGTTAAGTACAATTGATTGGGCATCGACATGACACCGAATATCGATTTTCATCTCCATTTCATTCCAAATGCCCCCACGTTGCGTTGCGATCAGCGTTTACGCAATTCTCTGTAAATACTCGAGTAAGTATGCTGGATTCATCGTTGTTAATAAATTTTTCACCTACAACAATTCGTACAGATTGTTCGTGACACCATTCCAGTTTTTTCCTCTCTTCACAGCGTAACAAACAATCATTTCTGCAGATAACAAACTTCTTTGCAGTCCATTCGCAGCCAGCGCATTCCTGTTATGCGATAATTCAAGTCGAAATAAGCCTGCGAACTGATACGAGCGATTCGAAAACAACGTGGAAGGGACGAAAATAGAAATGGCAAATGCACGAAAATCACCGACCCAGTTCGAAACGCGGACGCGAAAATTCCGACGTCATATATCTCCAAGAGCATGGGAAAATTTGACAGCGAGCGTGGAGCATCACGTTCCTGGATCACGCGTACGCGACCCCAATGCTCGTCCGCGTCGGTCATTAATAAATGATCGGTGCCAGCGTTTCGCCGTATGATTTTGATCGAGTCGCCAGAGCCCACGCAAGAATATCAAACGATCGCCCGGCTGCAGAGCAACGCGATGTACTCGAGCATTCGCGTTCCGTAAAATCTATTTATACGCCTAACAATACAGTCTGTCGGCTGGCGACCCGCCTTTCGTATGGCGTGCCTGTTTCTAGCTATAACTACACGACTCGTCAGGAGCAGGTGTGTCCTAGGTGCGGATGTCGTTCCTCCGCAACGACTCACCTACCAATCGTGACGAATCGCGTGGATCTCGCCACAAGAGCAACGTCTTGCGGCCCACATGATGCTCCTTTTCTACACCTACATCCATGACAAAGTACACGACGCTAGCTAAATGGTTTGCTAAATATTGACGACACCAGCATCCATCCCTGGAAAATTCTGATAAAGCGTATTCGTTGACGTATTGCTATGTACACACGAATAGCTTGGCGGCACCCGTCATCGAAGAATTCCGTCGAACGGTCGCCTCGAAGACGTTTAAAAAAAGTAGTCAGCGACAGTGTTCGTCTGTGAAACTTTTCCGCGGTCAAGGTTCTGCCGCGTCCGAATTCCATGCCTACACCGAAACGAATAGAGGTACCTACCGTCCTCTACGTCAGAAATCATCGCGCCGATCACACCAGCCACGAACTCTGCTCCCCTGATAATTACTTTACCCACCTCTGATTAAAAGAAATGACCTTGAACGTCAGCCGAAGCCGGTAAAGTTCAAAAACACACCGACTAACCAGACGTGAATGTTGCGTCTAAATAGCATGATCCGATAATCGTCGAAAATAACGCAAAGGCAATTTCTACGAATTATTTTTACCAAGCGACGAACTTTCACGCGTCTTTGCGAGACATCGTTCATTTCCTGCGCCACATTCCATCGGATCAAGCAGAGAAACGACGTCGAAGGTTGTTGCTGACGAAATCGTTGTCCATCTGTAAAAACATCGCCAGTGACCGCAGGCATTCAAGAAAAGCTCGATTATACCTTCTTTCCTGAAATGGATCGAGTACTTAACCCATTGCCAGTATGTGGGGTCATTTTGACCCCAGGATTTTCTTCGTCCGAATGCGTAGTTCTTAACGCGTCCGAACGAATGTTTGGGCGCCTAAGTTTTGGGCATAAAATAAGCATCGTGTACGCAAAAAAGTCCTACCAATGGAAGAAACATAAATGGAATATTTACCCGAATACAACCATCTACATCACTTCTGGGGTCCCATTGACCCCGTATGCAGTTGGAGGGTCGTGGCTGGAGCCTGCAGTCGAAGCTTACGCATTCGCGTCTTACCGAGTCATACGTCTTTTCTCAGGTTCGCCAGGACAGGAAAAAGCTCGCCGTGAACTGGAAATCACGGTGGCGATATTTTGCCGTCCATGCCGCAAACCTACACGCGGAAACTTCCGCGACGAATGGGGGGGGGGGGGGGCGTGATCGACGCAAATTCTTGATTCGGAATGCGACGAAAATTGTGTGGAAGACGTGTGGGTGAGACTGGGCGCACGCCGCGACTCCCGCCGAGGCGAGATGACTTCCACCGCGTCGTCCGTTCACCGCGGTTGCGCGCCTCTTGGCGAGACGCCGCGTCGTCGCCGTGAGCCAGCGGAGAGGGTCGCAAGCGCGAGGCGACGCTAGTTGGAACGTTGTTGGAGCGACGCTGATTTCTTCGCAGACGCGGTCAGTAGTCGGCTGAAGGCCGTTCGCGTCGCGTTTCGACCGGGAATGCGCGAGGCTCGTACACGTGTGCGCGAGCAACGATATTATATCATATACTTAGACGCGTGCCGATGGGTATGCGAGGATGCCGCGACTGTACGCCCGTATAGTAATAATAACCGAGCGTGTACGTGATACCTGTCCGAATATATAATACTATAATACTCATCACCATTGGCCTACCCTGTCTTCGGGTCAACGGATATATTTATATAAACGCTGGTCGCCCAAGACCTTTTACGACCCGTGCGATATCGCCAAAACGACGAGTTCATCGTTTTACCAACGGAGCTTTTGGAACATGTACGAGAAGTTCTGGTTGCCTGCCAAGAGAAACGACGACGACGACGACGGATGACCTCGAGTCGTAAAAATATAAAAATCGGACGCTGGAAAATAGACGATCGAAGTACTCTCCACCCACGTTTCTCTCGCATTGCCACCTGACAATACTCCTCGGTGTTTGACGAGGGTGACAAAGCTACCCGGAGCGCGAGCGAGAAACGAGGACCGATGACCACGGGTGAAAACGACTTTCGTTGCGGAGTCGGAGATTTTTTCCAAAAACTATTTTCCCCGAGCTACCGATCGGGGTGAACATTCTGCCGGGGGCGGAGGGAACGTGGAAGGTGTGAAAGTGCGTCGTCGGCCGTTCACCAGCTGCCGGTGATTTAAATGTTTCAGTTGGATACGGAATGGCGGTGGTGGTGGTCCAGCTCCCGCGCCAATTACTTCTGCTGCTCGTTCTCGGTGAGTCGCGCGCCGCCGCCCCCGATCCCATCCATTTCTGCCCCCCCGGTTTCAGGAAAATCGCGCGGCCTCTCACAACACACCAGCGACTTCTCCCTGTTGCGTACCACGCAGCCAGCACCGAATTATTCTCGGCGCCGAAATTCTTGAATGAACATCATTATTCACGATTCCGTGTCGAGGCTAGAAAATCGCCCCAACTCTGACTTCTACGCGTACGGGGCATTCCACGCCAAATCGGACGTTTCGAATAATTTGAATTTTTCGTTTCCCTCATTTTTTTATACTTTCAAGTACCCATCCAAAAACTCTTTCCGGTTCCATTTTGACATTTTTTTAATCACCGGTTTAAAAAACTTTTTTTTCGGGTTTTCGCTCGTACCTTTCTCAAAAATGGTCCAAATTCAAATTTCTTGTTGTTGAAATTTTTGTTTTCTTACATACTTTTCAGAAAAAAATTCTAATAAATTATTCCAAGTATTCTCATACATAATTTTAGAGTTTACAGGTTTTGATCTTTTTTTTGAAACTGTACGTACTCTTCCATTTCTTCGATTCTTTTTGATTTCAATCCTTCCTTTGGTCTACAAATTTCAAGACCAAGTTTATAGTGCACCTATGATAATTACTAACTTTTTTCTATTTTTTAAAATTTCGAAAAAAAATATTCCAGTCTTAAGCATTTTTAATCTACTTATAAAAAAGAAAAAAAATAGTATTTATCATTGGTCCTACAATTTGTAGAATGAGCAAAAGCGTCCTATGAAAATTTCCAACTTCACCAGAAAAAATTCTTGGTTGAGTACTTGAAAATATCGCAAACTGAAGGAGATCAAAAATTCAAATTACTCAAACCGTCGGATTTGGCGTGGAATGCCCATATGTAGAGATGCATAGCCGTTGAAAATGTTTAAAGAAATCGACGCTTTTCTCAAAATATTGAACCTTTCGTCGGTAACAAAAAGGTCTGCCAAATTTTGGTCCAATTTATTTTTGACATGCCAAAATTACAATTTTCTATCCCATCATTGTTGTATAGAGAAACTGATATAAAATATGCTGAAAAAAAAATCAAATCGAGCGAATGATTTGATATCGAGTTATAACTGCAGCAAATTTGAAAAATGCAGTTTCGAGGTTACGAAAAGTTTGCGAATTTCTATTGTAGAAACTTTTCACCAAATTTATTCAGTTTTTTTGTTATTTTTAATTTTTTTTTGTATCAGTTAACGACGTCGCATGCATTTGGGTGGGTTTTAAAAGAGAAATGTACATTTCCAATCCGTTTCCAAATCGCTCGGTACATTTTATCGCGCGAGATAAGACGAAGGATCGTGGGGCTGCGAAATAAATTAAACCGTTGGATTCTATTGGGAAAATTTATTGTCTCGAGAACGTTGAACGCGCACGAGGCATTCCAAGTCGAATCTATTAAGATTCTGCTCCGAGCGTCGCGAATCCGACGCTCAATTTCTTTCACCGTTCAATTTATGCGTAACCGACACGGAAATAGACAACGAGGTATCTCAATTTCGAATGTGTGGAAGATAACAGTCGATTAGAAACGGTGCTTTGGTTTTCCATCGATATTTGTAGGCAGGTCAGTAGGTCAACGAGGAGAAATTTGAAATATTTCAATTATTGCATTTATTTACAAAAGTTTCATCTTCCACAAAAATAGAACCGCGTACATTGAAGAGAAATGAGCTGAAAAGGCTAGAAAACCGAATTAAATCTAGCTATTTTCCTCGCGAACTTTCCTCCTTCCTCCTCTGATAACATCAATTTTTTCTCGGCCTTAATTTGGATGCGGTGATTTTCGCTGCGCGAAGCTCTGTGGCAAAAATCTTCTCGGTGCACCGATACGATCTCGTCCTTAAATTTTGCGATAGCTCTCGAATTCGGAAACACGTTTCAGCCGGAGCAGCCGCCACCGGGAGGGACCTCGCGCGGACCCTCGACGAAAGCTCCGTTTCAGTTCCGCGAGGCAGAAGGGACACCGCGATGGATGTCAAGTGTCACAGCTTCAACGTCGGCGATCCGTCGAGGAACGAATTTTACAGCCCCAACTATCCCAACAGCTACCCCAATCAGACAGACTGCGTCAGAGTCCTCGAGGGTTGGTATCCAAACTTACCTCTTTCATTCCCTCTCGTCCGTTTGGCTCGCGCGAGAAAAATACTCGAACATGAAAAAAACACATCGCTGATCGATTCATCGATTGCCTTAAAAACGAAGGTCGCCTCGTTTTTTTTCTTGGGACAAATATATTTATCGTTCTATACTTCACGAGCAAAAAATTCCCCCTTTTTAAATGTATCTATCTATCTATCTATCTATCTATCTATCTGTCTATCTATCTGTCTATTTATTTATTTATTCAATCATTTAAAAAAAAAAAAAATCTTTGGGCCACGGGGACTTTTATGGTGCTACATCCGCAGCCGAGAAGGGGAAGCTGCTCAAGCTCGACTTTCGCGACCTCTTCGACTTGGAGCCGAGCGAGGATTGCCGCTTCGACTATCTCGAGGTTCGCGACGGGCAGCACGGCTACGCGAGGCTGATCGGCACGTACTGCGGCAAACAATTCCCGCCGGAGCTCACGTCCAAATCGCGGTACCTCTGGCTGAGATTTCGCAGCGACGAGAACATCGAGCACCGCGGTTTCAAGGCGATCTGGAGCACCGTGGAGCGACCCACGTCTCGTGAGTAGAAACCACACGGGCAAACAGACAACGTCTCTCCGGGTCCGAAAAGTGTCGTTGGACTTCGTTGTAGTCCGCTGCCACGATGCAAAGTGGCGCGACATTCTGACGTTACGAAAAATTAGATCCAAAAAGTAGGGGTGCGCGAATATTTATTTGTTGAATATTATCGGATAACCTGTTAAATTTAATGAAAATGAAATTCCAAAGATTCGAGCTATTCCAAAAATCTCAGCATAATTCGTATTTTCGATTTTTTAGAAAAAGTGTTGCTAATTTTCTGAGAGCCCAGGTTTATTTTTTTCAACGTTGCGAAATAGATTTTAATGACAACTTGTTGCGTAGAAAGGGTAAGGGCACGAAAAAGAGCATTTACTTATTTTCTGTTGAAGAGTTGCATTATTGGAAAAATTGCGCGAGGTGCGTTGATATTTATGCAGCTGTGAACGACAGAGTTAACGTGCTAGGATAATAAAACGGGGCAGTGAAACGGACGGGAATTGAAATAGCATCCACATGCTTTTCGCGAAGCGATGTACTCGCGTAAAGTGCAACGATTTACAGGCACTCGGTCACTGTTTCACATAAATGGATGCGAGCAGCAGTTTCGAATGCCGCTGCACTCGGCAGCTGGGACGGCAAAGAGTCCTCTAGAGATACGTCATGCGTACACGCGTATCATATACACGTGTCGCGGGACAATCGCGCATCGTAAACCCGCAGAGTGTCGTTTTCCATATGTATTTCCAAGTCCAGCACTGCGAATCCCCACGTTTCTCCGACGAACTAAATCAAAAAAAAAACCCTAGGAAATAGCCGATGAACTGGGCTTTGTAAACCTGCGCCTAAAATTTGCGGGGTTTTCTTGCATTCGCTGCCAAAAATGATCTGAAAGAGATGTGCCTACTTTTGACGGTACAGTTATCGAAAATTGCATTTTTTTTTTACCACGTTTTGCGATGCACAAACGCGAATTTTGAAAATTATAAAACCAAAAGTAGGCTCGTTTTTTCTGGAGCGAGTGCAAAATCCGCTCATGTCCTCGAATTTTGGAGATTTGGCTCTCGTTGGGCTTCATTTCCTCGCCTGAATGTGAGAGACACGTGCTCGGCAATTTTGGATTGCAGAGGGTGTATCAGCCGAGCCGGACTCGTGCATGATCAACGTAACGCATGCGGAGACGAGGATCAGCAGCAAGAACATCACGGCTGAAAAGTTGAAGGCGGAGAAAGACGGCCTGCCGCTGGACTGCATGTGGGCGATAATAGTGAAGCAAGGCTGGAGGGTTCGTAGCTTTACTTCCCTGCACGGCACGAAATTGTTTGCGTAAACGACAAAAAACGGGGAGTAGAGGAATTACACGTTTCTCGCCTGTTTCCAT
The DNA here is from genome assembly GCA_963969455.1 of Arge pagana. NCBI lineage: Eukaryota > Metazoa > Arthropoda > Insecta > Hymenoptera > Argidae > Arge > Arge pagana. The sequence continues at coordinate 1,159,624 of OZ018309.1, forward strand.
TCGTCTCGTTATATCGAGCTTGCGAAAAAAAATAAAAAAGGGGTATCCTGATGTAGAATTTTGGAAGGATCGATTTTTGTACTGCATCCTTTCAAAGTTTGGACCTTCGCGAATATATCCTCCGAAGGGATGTTGAAAATTTCAGTTATTCGTGGAATTTCAGCTGTCTTAGCGGCGAGGTAGCTGAAGGCGTTGAAACTTGATATCTCAGGTTCTGGTGAACTGATTTACTCGAAATTTGGCCAAAAAAATTGTCTTCTCCTCAAATTTCTGAGAAATCTAAAAACTAGAATCTTGGAGCTTCAGAAATCACCGGAAAATTTGGACATTTCTCTTGCTCCCTGAATTTTTGCGAGGGGAGGAGTACAAATATTTTCACTCGACTGCGATAAAATGATCGGATTTTTCTCCCTGGTGGCATAATGTACTATTTGCGTGTGTTTTTTTAATGGAATTTCAAAAACGTCTTACCTTAAAGCGTGATTCTCGTCGCCACTTCTTCGCGGCCCGATCGATCATCGGAGAATCAAGCTTCGTCGTCCGAACGGATAATCAACGAGCTTAAAGCTCTTTCGAGACTCTCGCGCGTATGCTCCTCCTACCGCCCTCTCGAAAATTGAGAACCCGATCGGTACAAGGATACGAACACGGCGAACTTTTATCGCTCGTAACGGGGGGGTAGTAGACGCCGTAAGCCAATGGCCCAGCCGGCGGTGCTCGTTCGACTGGATAAGAAAGAGGAGGAAAAAAAAACGCGGAAGACGATATTTTTGAGCGAAGCGTAGTCGTCTGCCCGCGTTTCCGTCATCCCCGAAGACGATGCGCGATACTTCGAGGGATTCGGAAACCAACCGAATTTTTCTCCCCGCGTTGTGAATTTTTACGAGGCCACTTCGTCGTTTCCGGTTCCGCGCGTCCTGCTTACACAAAAGCGAGGACAATTTATACGTAAAATCGGCGATCTCGCATCAATGGAACGATCAGGTGTACATGACTCGTCGAAGCGCTCGTGACTAGCGCTGCGGGTATATTAAGCATACGGGATGTTAATTCGCATCGGTCCCAGCGGTCACTGCGCTACAAACTACACGCCATCCATGGATGGACACATTTTTCAAAAGGAGTTTTTTTTACTCGCTGCATTTTTCCAGGTACGGTTGGCGTTCACAGAGTTCGAGCTGGACAAACCGAACGAATGCGACGCCAACTTCGTCGACATATTCGAGAACCGTACGGACATTCCGTCGCGGCTGAAGAACTACTGCGGCAGCATGGCGGACACGGTGACGAGCAAGAGCAATTCTCTCTACGTCCGTTTCTACCTGGAGCCAAGGGCTCTGAACAGCAGCTTCAGCGGCCTGGTCACTCCTTACCGCGACCTGCGCGCGGACGAAACTTGTGAGTAGGTACAACGATGGTACACACGCCGCATCCGCGTCCACCTTTCTTCCCTCCGAATCCATTTCCATGAATTCGATTGCATTCGTTTCAATTTCATTCCACGTCCGTCACAGCTGTGCAATAATCGATCCAATACATCCGAATGTCTTCGCATCGCGGACCCAGATGCACTCTTCTTCCTCGTCTCTCGAAAATCTCGTCATTTCGTCAGCTCGCGTAGGATTTTTATTTCCAAGCCTTTTAACCATTAAAACACTGCGTTTCCAACATTCAAGACGTCTTAGGTGTCTTTGACCTCTGCAAAACTCTTGGGATGCAGAGAAGGTCAAATAACGGTGATCGTGACTTTGACCTTGACGATCATTATCGATGTTCTTTCAAGGTCACGGCGATTTTTTTAAACAGGGATCCCGATTTTTTTCCAGACAATAAAAATACTGGTGAACACACAAAAGTGAGTAGCAACAGGACTAGAAAATTATTTCTGATTCAGCATTCTTCTCGTGCGATGAAGAAATTAATAACAGTGGAACGCGTCGGTATTTCCTTCAGCTCTGATGTTCTTTTATTATCTTCGAGTCGCGCGTGAGCTTGTTTTTGCTCGCTCCTCCTTCGTAATAAAGACGAAATTTTCCTCTCGCTCGGATATTCGAAATCGCTCCGGTCGAGAAATTTCCCTCGACTCGGGCGTCGTGAATTATTAGGCGCGTGCTACTCCCCTCGCGTCTTTTTTTTTCTCGCATATGTCCACCCTGCGGGGATGATTTTCAGAAATGTACGCCGTTTTTTGTATCAAACATCGTTGTCCTCGCTCGCGTTCAGGGCTCTGCGGGTTTCACGGATGACAAACAACGTGTATCCTGTCTCGAGCTGTGCGACGAGCGGGCCACCAGCAAATCGATGCCCGATATCGGTTCAGCGTCACGTACCCGCGGAACTTGGTATTCGAATCAACTTTGTTCCGGTTGACTCGACGGATCTCGTGATATCGCTTTTTTCTATTTGTCTGTCACGAACCCATCGATCAGGTTGCACGAAAAATAAATACACCGGATTCGAGTGTATACGAATACACTTAAATTTCCACGCTACGAAATCGCGTTTGTTTCAGCAGAATAATTCTTTATTTAAATAAATCAATTATCAACCAAAGAAATACTCAGTTTCATCAATTATGCTGGCTTCGATTACTTTGATATAAATAAATTTGACGGGTTTAATAAAAATACTTATCATTCCAACCAATACTCTTGTGCTTCGATGGACAATCAATTATTTCGATGGGATATTCGATCGATCGGCGGCGCCAAAGCAATTGTTCACGGTGACTTTCTTTCTCGGTGTGCTCTAAAGCCCTAACACCCTACTCTGCATATTGCCCACCGCGCGACGTTGATTGCCGAAGACACTCTCGCGAGACTGACCCGCGTTTCCATTGTTGCAGCGTGCGCCGATGACGAGTACAACTGCGGCGATACGACCTGCATCGATAAGCGCCTGAAATGCAACCACAACACCAACTGTCACCTGCCGTGGGACGAGGAGGAATGCGACGTGAGTAGACGACCCGATCGATTCACCCCCTCGGGGCACCCGATACCTTCGAGAATGTACCGCGCTACTCCCTCCGACCTTATCGTATCGAACGCGGGCTTGTTTCTCATTCACAGACAGGCGAATCGGCTGGATTCGTGGATTCCGAGCAAATGGTCATCATTCTCGTCGTCTTCTCGCTGATAATGTTCGGCATGTTCTTCGCGTTTGTGTTCAACTGCGTGCGGAAATTGGTTCGCGATCACAAAATAATCCAGGTGAGATTCGCCGGCGTACGCAGCGATTTCGTAAATTTGCTTGATTATTTACATTTTCATTTCGCTGGCAGCTCTCGTCTGCCGAGCGACAGGCCGACGCTCGTTGATGCTCTCGATCGTTGCGGAACGGAATAACAAGCACGAAAAAGAAACAAAACTAATTCTCACCCATGAAACTTTAATGGAATCGCTACAATCCAATTTCACGTTGATAAATTGAATTTTTTATTCCGAGAGATTTATTATTCTTAATGCTGCGTTTGTTTTCCTTTCGCCTTCTCTCATCACGCTATCTAACGCCGGAACGCCTAAAATGTGGGTGTTTTTCGGGAGGATTTTTTGGAGGAAAAGTACTCAATTAAATGTTTCGGAGAACTAGGAATATATTCGGCTATTTTGGACACTTATTACAAATAAATTTTTGCTAGATAAAGTGATATAAAAAGTAATCGGTTATGAAGTTAATTTCGTTGAAATCGCGCGAGGCCTACTCGTATGTCCGATAATAAGCGAAAGTCTTTGTTCCTTTTTCATTCCAGGAACACATACGGCAGTCTCGTGAAAATCGGCTCGACGAAATCGGACGAAAATCCACGCCCTGCCCCGCTTCAGGTGGGTCGCGCGCGGACGCGCCGCATCAGCAACAGCAGCAGAGGCGGGCATCCAGCGAGTCGCCTAGTCTGGAGGTCGCGCCCAGCAAGGAATTGCTGCCGCCGAACGCCTTGACCGCTCACGAGTACCACAGAGAAGTGATCGCTCTCCCGTGCGAGTACGAGGCTGACGATAACGGCGCCGGTGACCCCAACGACATTCACGCGAGCAACAACGCGAGTAACGCGACGCAGGAACGCATGCAGGAGTCCAGCGAGGAGCCAGAGATGCGCGACAACTCCTGTCAAACGCGCGAGAGCCTTTTCGATCCGCGTGACCTTCAGCCCCTCGCCAATCCACCGCAACCCTTGGGACTCGCGAGCCACGCACCGTCGCGGTCGCATTCCCACGCGCACAGCCACGGACATTCGCAGTCCCATTCCCACTCACCGTTGCAGCCCCATTCCCACTCACCGTCGCAGCCCCATTCCCACTCACCGTCGCAGCCCCATTCCCACTCCCAGTCGCAGTCCCGCTCGACGACGCGATGCTCCGAGTGCGGGACAGCCGCGCTCTCTTGCCCGCGGCACGGATCGCTGATCAGCGGCGTACCACCGCCTCCGCATGGCTGGTCGATGCACGAGGCTCAGTATCCGATCGTATCACAGTACTGTATCGGTCAGCCGATGCAGATGCCCGACTATCCACAGCATTTCCAAAGCCCGAGCGGACCCACGATTTCGCACGACTTCGCCCGACATTCGCCGAAGTACTCGCGGCAGAGCACCTTCGGCTCGAGCACGAGCGTCGGCAGCGGGTCGCAAGGGTCGAGCGGCGGGTCCAATCAGAACGCTAGCGGGCGGCTGCGTTCGAGCCGCGCACACGGTACGACGCGCGACCCGCGGTACCGAGCCGAGGCTGTGATCGAGGTGCCGGAGCAGCCGCCGCAGCAGCACGATCGACGTCCGTTCAGCATCGAAAGTACGAAGAGCGCCCCGGACGTAATAGCGACTCATTGATGGACGCGCGCCTTCGAACGCTGACCGGTGAATAGATTAGACTTTTCGGCGAGTATGAGTTGCAGAGTCGACGAATACGACGCGGAATCACGAGACGCGCAGTGATGGTGGCAACGCGAGGTTCTATCGAAAGATGGACTTTGACATTTTTTCTCGGTCGTGCGCGCCGCGTCGAAAGCGATGCGCGACGTGAGAAAATAATTTTTTAACCAAGCCTTCGACCGAGGCTTTGAGAAGGTAGATAATAAATAGTCGTTCGGCGTCTTCTGGGGGATTGTTGCATCCGTATCAATCGCGGAAACGGATTCGGCGGAAGGAACTCGCCATTCGTTTCCGCATGTTTACGATTATTTTTATTCTCTAACGTCGCTGCTGGTATCGGTCGACTGGGGACGGAAACGCGAATGAACACGTCAAGGCCGGAGGGCCAAAGATAGGATTCTCACGAGTCTGTGCAGCCTCGAGTACTAGACGGGCGCGTGGTACGGGCTCGCTGCTCCATTGAGAATGAGACTCGTCCGGTGCTTCGCATGTATTTTGGATGAGAGTGCGTGGGTCGCTGTGCTCTGAAAATCCGCGGCAGTTTCCACGATCGCTTTATGCCCCGTTACACGATGCAATATTATCGCCTCAGGCGACGATCCAGGGACCAAGATCCTTCGGAAGTTGTGATAGTTCGCGAAAAATGAAAAGAAAAGCACAGGCAGCCGATGAATAAAATACCTCGGGTACGTTACGCGTTTAACTGAAATCAATCTAGTGCTAACCTCTTTAACCTTAGGATCAACGAGAATGCAACGGGCATTCATTACATGTTCACGCTACACATTCGAAGTCACGTGTCGCTGATGTACGGTCAAAACTCGCGCGCGTTTCGCGAAAAGAGGGTTGACCAGGTTTTAAAATGAAAATTTTTATCGCACGGTAGACGCAATCCGTTTCAAAGTACGTAACGATATCGGAGAGCGTGGAACGCGAGGGAGAATAACTCGGCAGATTTGTTATACTATGATACATGTATCAAACCAAGAACGGCGGGTGTGCCACTTCTGATCGAAATATCTCGAAAACCATCGAGAAGTTATCGAGACATGCTGCGTACGAAATTGAGGTAATTTCACGAGGAATCCAATGCTTCATCGTCCGTTCGTCTCCGACCGATCGTTTTCGAAATATCGTCGATTGTTTCTCGCAGCGCGCTGTATCGCGCGCGCGACGTGACGTGTCTCCGCGTGTGGCGCGCAGGACACAGCGTGTCTCCGCCTGTTTCGCACAGGCATTTGTTTTTCCCGAACAATCCAATCCGCGTCACCGATATCATTGGCGTACCGGTTCAACATTCATCATTCGTGCGGATACACATGTAAAGCAACGAAGTTTCACTACGATCAACGTGTCCGAGAGTATATCAGAGATTGGTAGTAGACGCCCGTGCGTTCTGGACAAGCTCAATCACGCAACGACGTTGCGAGCGATCGGATCATCGACTCGTCATTTTCCCGAACCGTTCCAACGGTAAAGCGCGGTTTCGAACGTCGAGTCACCGTGTCTTGCATCCTCTCAGCGGGCCCCTTTCCTCCCTCGTCGCTGACAATAAGATCGATTCGTCCACAAATGTTGAGTTCTGCTCGTATCCTTCCCGTGAATCCGATGTAACAAGTACGCAGGGCGATGCGCGGCAAGAACCAAACCGAGGCGTGGCGTGCGTTCGAGTCGATCGATGCGAGGAGCTGCTGCTCTCCAGCGGTCCAGCTCACCCGTTTTCTCCGCTACCGCGCGGGCTATAACCCTCTATTACGACAATATACCTACCCGCGTTACGGCCTTACTATTTCAATCGGATAGTCGCGGATCAGCCGCCACCCCGTGAAAAAGTTAACGACGCCTCTAAGCACGAGATGAAATATAGAGATTTTCACAGCCGAATCAACTTTCCCCCGAACCCCGCCACATTCGTTACTTTAGAGCTGTCGACCTACACCCCAAAAAATATGCTTCCGAAGGGAACGGAAGACCCTGAACGGCATACAATCGCGACCGGATGTCGTTCCGATCGATATTCCCGTCTCGTGTCGTATCCCCGCGGATTTCTCGTCAACCTATCTCAACACTTTTGTTTCAAATCCGTTGTCAGCGATATTTTCGAGCCGATATCCGATGCACCGGACCAGACGAACCGCTCATTTCATTTTCCCTCGCCCATTTTCAGAAAAGCTCGCGACCATCGTTGATGCAAGCACCGAAGATTCCACTTCGCATAAAACTCAGGTGCTTCGGAATCATCGAAATCCCCGGAGAGCCAGCACTAGACTTCGGAAGTTCAGCGGTTCGAAATTCACTTAGTCGATTCCCCGGCGGAAACCCTGTCGATTTTTAATGGTCGCAGCGCGGCGAAGACTGAGCAGACGAGGTCGCACGATTATGAAAAAGTCAGAAATACCGCGCAGAGGTGCGATGAATTCTAGATTGTCAGCGACCGACCGTTGATGTAGCAAGTGAAATGATAGTGCTGTACAATTTGCCCGACCATAAAGTTTGACCTAGTCAATTAGTTCATCAGTCGATTAAACGGTAAATTCAATCGTTTATCTCATATAAAGTGAGAATTATCCTCGTAGCATATATTATCATCGCATTTTTAACTAATTAGCCAGGTTTTAAATTTTATGTCGCCCAAATTGTACCCCACCAATATCTAGCGAAATTTCAGAAACGAATTGCCCCATATCCAGTCCCAAGACGTCGCACTTCCAAATATTTTAATTTATTTGCTGTTGCTGCAAACCGGAAGTCGTCGTTTCGCGTCTGTGTTAACCCGTCTTCTTCGATATCTTCGAATAGGCATTCTTGGTTCCCGAGGATTAATTTCGTTTCCAAATGATGAAAAACGACGAGCGTTTCGAATAGAACAGGAGCTACCGTCAATTATCAGTTTGGGCGAGACAAGGTGGACCACCGTCATCCGTTATAGGCTCATCGTTATGTCGTAAAGATATTTATGGACATACAAAAAATAACGATCACGATCATGTATACATTTGTATTATAAACGTAAATATATGGCGTTATACTTATTTAAAACGAAACATTCACGTTTTTCTTACCAACCTCTTCTACGCAGCGAATCCCTGCTGATTAGTTTTTAGAATTCGATTTCTCTTCAATTTCCGTGTTCTCGCTGCATCCAAATTTCTATCTGCGAGGGTAAAAGCGAACGGAGAAAATTTATCAAAAAATGACAAGACACAATTTTTGAAGTGTTCAATTTCCTACGAAAGTTATTTGAATTTGTTCATCGACATGCGAGCTGCGAAATTCTAAAAAAAAATACATTTTTTTAATACTATTCAAGCGGAAAATAGAAATGGCATCTCCGGATCGTGAAAAAATCTCGGTGGTATGTAAAGTTATCAAACTATGACTCGACAACTCTCGAAAGCATCGGCGAAACTATTCGAGCTCAGCGGAGATGTCGGCGAGGAGTTACGGATAAACCATACCTCAACATTACTCGTTCAGCTCCATATAGCATCTGAGAGCAATTTCCACTCGGAAGCAGCGTCGAAAGAGTTTCCTGCCAGCTCGCTTCAACTCCTTCGAATATAATTCTCGCGGATAGACAACGAAGAGAAGGCAAACTTCTCTTTACATAAAAAAAAAACTGACTTACATTATTTTATCCCGAGCATGGTAAGGATTCATTTCAGTACAAAAACACGTAGAGGCGTGTACTTTCATTGAAAATTGTCCTCGAGTCCTCAAATATTTATCAGGTAAAATACAATTTTTTGGCGTTAGTATTCGTGATAAAAATGAAGTCGGTGATTTTATTCGAGGAAAAAAATTTTTACCGCTTTTATACTCTTTGTGCTAAGTTTTTTTTATAGTTAATAATATTTATGTCGGATTGGGTTTAATTCGAGGTATATTCGTTTCCAAAACGTTGTTGATAATGATTGCAAAAACTGGAAGTTTCATTTAAAAGGTGGGTAAAGGAAAATAAATGTCTCGTGTTTTAGGTACTTTATGTTAGAAACGAGTTCATGAGAATACATTGGATTATTCATGTAGAGTATCCTTAATTCAAAATCGGCTACTCCGCGTCGGCTGACCCAGTCGAGGCGGGCAGAACACTCCATTGGTCATAAAATGATAAACTGCTCGCTCCTCGCTGCTGGACAAGGCGCGATTGCGTTGACAAACGTATCGAGATCGCGGATTTTCGTTGTACGTGATGACAAAAACGGGAATAGGTTTCCGCAAACTTGCGTAATCTATTACGTAGACAGGCGTGACGAGGCGGAGTTGTTTTTTCATGCTTCCGTCGATCCATCAAATCCGCGTCGCACAAAGCATCGACGAAGCAGACAGCGCAGCGGGCTGAGGTATAAAAGAAGCGGATGGAGTTTCCAAGGTAGTGAATCGCGAGGTAACGAGGGTGAGGAACGAACAGCGGGCTTGTGGTAATATGATAATCACCGGAGACGCTGGCGTCGGGTGGCCGAAATATCGGTGCGGACGAAGCATCGCCAACGCGCGAGAATTTGGCCACGGAGACTGATGACCGGGCGAAGAGGTGAAGAAGAGAGGAACGAGCGGCTAATTCGAGCAAAACGCGCCCGCCTCATCTCCCCCAACGATGTCAGTTGCGAGAGCCACGATGTACAGCGATGTAGGTAGCACGAGGCGTCTGTTTGTTGGTAAATGCGCAGCGATCTTGTGAAAATTGGACCCCGGACAATTTCATTGAAACTTCGATAAGTTGTTGTCCTTCGCAGCCTGATCAAAAGCTCCAATGGACACTAGGTCAAAAAAAACCCATAGTTTTCGAGATACAGAGCATCAAATTTACGTTTGCCCGTATTCACAGGCCATTACTTCACAAAGTAAGTAAGCCAGTAATGGGCCACAATAAGTGGCCCACAGAGTCAACACTTTCTGAGGATCTATTCACACATGTACCATATGCACCATCGGCATCAGCATTACCCGACTGTATACACATCACGTAGTCCTTAAAAGATACACTAATCTAGCGTGTACTAGATGCGGGTAACAGACCCCTTTGAACAAGTGAGTTTGGTACTCAATTGAGAGTGAACGGACCTATGACCTTGGACTATATACCTATGGACTGCTAGTCTCGTGCCGTATCTCAATTCGTGCAAAGTATACACTGGATGCGCATTTGCCCTTGGGCAAATCGGTAGTGATGTCATGTCAGGCAAGCCAACTGGTCAAGGGGATGTGTCAAAGGTACGGGCAATGCGCCTCTTGTGCCCCTTTGGACAGGCATATTGCAAATACGAATTCGCTGTCAAGTCGCTCGATTTTTTCGTAACATAGAAATCGCTACCAACAGAGTGTAGAACCCTCGAGAGTGCATGCTTGATTGAAGAAGTCCAACTGTCAAAGGTGGTGAAAGGCGAATGCGCCGTGAAGGATAAGAGTAAAGGGGGTTGCACAAGGGTACTCGAAACGATTTGAGACAGGGTATCTATCTCGAGCCTGTTCAGGTCCGTGTAGCTGAGAAGTACCGCGACGACGGGAGGTATAGGACAGACGAGGAACTACAAATTCTGCCGGGAATGCAATTTAACTATGGGGAAGAAGAGATACGAATAATAACAACTCGTTTGCTAATTGGCACGGTTCATACTGAACTATTTTATTTTTCTTTATAGAAGAATAATATCAACTCATTTGGTAATTGGCACGGTTCATAGTGGTTTGTACTGCAGGATCCTACTGTTTTCATTGAAAGTACGTCAGAGGATGTATCCACTGAAGGAAGGAAGGAGGGAAGCCACATAGCCGCGTCATAGTCAAAACCTGTGACAGTTTTGGAAAACAATCAACCCTTTTAAGAGCTACACGATGTATAGAATCCGATCGCGCAACTTCCACGTGGTACACATCGGGTAACGCTGATGGCGACGGTGCATATGTTATACGCGCGAGTAGATCCCCGGAAGATAGTGACTCTGTGGATCACCCTAATACCGCGATTACTTACTTTGTGACACCCAGAGAAAACAGAGAGAGTGACCCGATCCTCAATGACCTGCCGCTGAGAACAGTGGAGTTGGGCAAATACCGTGACCTTGAGGCTCTGCATCTCGAGTACTATGGATTTTCGGATCTAGTGCCCATTGGAACTTTTGATCAGGATATCAAAGACAACAACATATTGAAGTTTCTATGAATTTGAGCGTGATCCAATTTTCATAAGATTGGTGCGGTGTCCTTTCGGAAACGACTTGCTAGAAGTACCGCGTATAAATTGCTGATTGATTCTTCGACAACGGAGCGTAGTAAAAAAAATGTTTTTCATCCGTTTTTAGCCTGGAGAGCCCGAATTTCCAGGAAACAGGAATTCGAAGTGGACAAAAACGTAGATACGAATTTTCTGTAATAATTTATAGTCCCGTTAGTTTATGGCAGACGCTTGAATTTCATCCCCAGACATCGGTATGGGCAGCCTTTGTGAGTAGGAAGCAAATCGATATTTCATCAAGCTTCGAAGATATCGAGGAATCGCAGAGAGGATACACTTTATCCCTCTTCATCTCCGCAGTATCTTTGGACATCCTTTGTTACCGAAAGCTGAGCTATAGCATGAAAGAAATTCCTTCGCAAAATAAGACACTCGTTTACCATAACTTTCCCCTTTTTCGCTGCAGCGCACTGTGCTATTGGGAAATCCAGTCACGGATCCGATCGAGCTTAACGAGAACGCGTTTCGTACGTAGAAGATGCCGCGTAGGAATTATCTGGCCGCAGCGATAACGCGTTCCATTTTCAGGTTGCAAGCATAATCCATTCCGAACGACCACTATCGGTACATCGAGCCCCGAGCGAACGAACACCAATTGAATCCCGTCCACGTTCCCAGTTTTTTTATATTTTTTTCATCGATGAAGCGTGACCGGGCCACCAAAACCGTTCAATCGCCCCGATAAAAGCACCCCAACCGTTCAAATATGTGCGCGGATCGCGAGTTTCGCGCGATGGACCACGTAGCGTGAGACGAAGTCGGGTGATGCCAACTTGTAAGCCCCCTTCGTACAGCCCCAACCCGCTAATGGCTCGGACGATTAACGATTAACGACCACCGACGGGGCTTATTGCGCGAGCGAGATTATATACATACATACATACCTATAGCAACGTTTTATTTAACGAGTCATGTCCGCGTTTGATAAAACGGATCAGAAACGAGGTCGGCGTATTTTTCCAAGTGAAAACTCTCCGCCGAAGGCACCTGTGCTGAAAAACCGAAAAACGTTTGTGCAGAAAATCGTTTATTTTACTCAACATCGCGCACAGCATCCGGGAGCATTGGCAGGTCACATCGAGGAGGAGGAAAATCTGTCTGTGGGAAATCGGTCGAGAGACGCGAAAAGCAATCGAGATTTTTAACGAGGCTTAACGAAACCTCGCGAGAAGTCTCCATGCACCCCGCGCGAGGAGTGCCCCGAGGTGTCGAGTCCTCCTCGACGCTCTGGCTCTAGACGATGGGCGCGGACTCCGAGTGTCAGCTGTTACCGTCGCGCTTCGGAAAGTAGGGTAGCGCCGGATAAGCGGGTCATGGTACGCGGATAGCTTCAGTTTTCCACCGAGAATAGCGGCGGCTCGATCCAAGTTGTTTCCACCGCTGTCAAGCGAACTTAGCCTCTCGACTCATCTCGATGCTGGCGCATCGATCACGCTGCCAGTGCAGCCGAAACCTTACCATCTCCCGACGCTCGTACCTCGATTCTCCACCGGAACTTCAACGACCCTGTTCCTGTCTTCTTCGTTTTAACCGACAATCTTTTTTTTCATACGTCCACCATTTTTTATCTCCTATCTCTGTGTTCAATTTCGAGTTCAGCAACCCAAAAAACAGACGTTACACCCACCTCATCGAAATCAGGATAATTTTCCAAAAATGTGTCCGCCATTTTGAATTTCGGACTTTGAATTATATTTCCGGAAACAGGTACCAGAAAAATTGGAAATGCGAACAACTTGGAAAATATGGAAAATATCTAGGTTTCCAACAGTTGTAGAGCACGTTGCGTTATGCTTTGTGGACAGAGTAGGATGCTGGTAGGAAAATTCATCATGCTCATCGAGAAGATTCCACCTGTGCGTCCTAGTTTCCTATGCCACGTATCTCTACACACGCGTCGCGCGGCACACCGATGCGCCACATCGAGCAGCAGCCGCTGTCAAGAGTCTCCGAACACCGGAGACGTCGGGTCCTCAGATCGGCTCTCGCGGTATCCGGTATACGCGACGCCGCGACTCGATCGAAGTACTCCGCGTCACTCGAACTCGAGAGCGTGATGTCATCATACCCTGATCACCACTCGTCACGGACGGATCTTCAGCGCGATGAAGAGCCAGGGTAACCCGAGCTTTTTCCTCCTTTTTCCTCCTTTTTCCTCCTTTTTCGTCCTCCTCGTCTTCCGGTTTCGCGAGCACGGAGAACACATTGGCGAGTCCGCACTCGAAGACATCGCATACGTGTTTACGATTCTATATATATATATCGAATAAAAAAATCTGCCTAGCAAATTCTGGTCCGCTCCACCCCATAATTATAAAATTATAAGGATTTGAAAATGTGTGTCTTTAAATCGATTCTTATGGACCTGCCAAAAATGACACGACTGATGAATAAAATTGTACATCGTGCAGAAAAATTTGAAAAATACGTCTGCAACAATATATCTGCAAAAGTTTCTAAAGCATTTTTATTATAACTCACTATCCTGTTGGTCAGAAATCGAGATAAGTTCTCAAGAAAATTACTCGAATGTTCAAAATCTCAATTTTGAATAACTTAAATGTTAAAACTTATATATAATAAAAATAATTAACAAAATAACAGGAACGACTTTGCGGTGATAAATAAACCGAAACGCAATTCGTTGCAATGCTGGAGAATTTTGTACAACAAGATTTATTCCAACGAATTAAATTACTCGATATATTAATTTAACAATTTACATATTCTTCGTATTTCAACAATCAATTTCTTATCCCTCCTTTTTCATTTACTCTACCTCGTTGTCTATCTATTTACCCTCGTTTTTCCAAGATATGTACAAAATTCCGCTACAAAATTGATTATAATTAATATAGTTATTATAATTATTATTAATTATTTTAATTATTCGCAGGAAGGGAATAAGATTTGGAAGTAAAATGTACAACTGACATGAAAGACGCGCACGAGAATGGAATAAATCTTATCAAAGTAGCTGTCTTTGGTTTTGGAGATTTTGAGAGTTGCGGTGTGCTCCAATTTAGTGATTCGTTTCGAAACGCAACGTTTGGTGTATCCGTCAATCCTACATCCTTCCATCCGTCCTCCTGCATTTTCATATCCCATCCAAGTCTTTGCCATCTGTGCGCGTCTCTCGTAGTAAAAATGTTGACGATCACCACTCCACGTGTTGCAACAGCCAGGGGATTCCTCACACGGATTCCTGGGCCTTTCTATATTCGTAGACGCTTCCCCGCTCCAGAAAGCGAGTCGCGTTTCCGTTGACCATCGAGCTCTTGGACACCTGCGTCGAGCCTTCGACTCCGTAGCCACCGCCACCGGGAGTCTCCAGCGTGAAGACGTCCTGTAACAAGAAGTTCGTTCGATAAAAGAAGAGGAAACGTTCTGATATATTCGCGACAGTTCACGTCTAAGCGGACGATTTGAAAAAAATGTTATTTTCGATCGCCTCAATTTCAGCGGCGGTCCAATTCCAAGTTTGGTAACAAGTCGCGAATTACGTGTTTGCTAAATTCGTGCGGCAACTCACCCCAGGGAAAACGGTAACGGCAGTCTTCGCGCCAAGATTGATCCGTCGGCCGTCGGCCCGCGTCAAGGTGTTGCGTCCTCGTTCGCCAGGCTTACCGCCCGCGAGTCCAGGCGGCCTGTGAACTCGTCGCTCGGTGAGGACAGACAGGGTCATCGGAGCCCTGCAACAGTGTCGCGATTTCACAACAATTGCGTCAACGAAATCGAGAAACAATTCCAAATTTGTAGCTTCGATGTCAGGAGGAAATGTTTAAAGTACAACTTTCCAAAATCTACTTCTAGAACCCAGATCAGGTTGTTGCCTAAAATGTGCGAAACTGTCGACAGTCAAACTAGCTCTATTAAATCAATTAACACCTGCAACAGTTTACCACAAAAGCTAAAGGAACTCAAAGGAAATCAAGCTAAAA
This sequence comes from Arge pagana, assembly GCA_963969455.1. Lineage (NCBI taxonomy): Eukaryota > Metazoa > Arthropoda > Insecta > Hymenoptera > Argidae > Arge > Arge pagana. The sequence continues at coordinate 1,174,664 of OZ018309.1, forward strand.
AAATGGATTGGGTCAAATTACTGAATAGTCTAATAACTCGAGCATACATCTTTTTCTGACTTCATTTTACATGATAGACATTTATATTTTTGGTTTTCACTTGAAATATTGAAATGAGTAAAAGACCGGCTGTTGGCTCTTGCATCGAGATAACAGTGTTATGAAACTACATATTAAGACCTAGTTTTAGCTAGTAACACCCCTAGTTTGTCGAGCATCTCCTACACTATGGGTCAATTTGACCCTATCCACTATAACTTCAGAACTACTGACGTTATTCGCTTTAGAAAAATTCATCTATAGTTTGAAATAGTGTTGAAGTACTGTTGAGTGCTAGTAGTGTCTGGGAGGTGTTTAACGTACATAAAAAAATCCGCAAACAAAATCACTTTTTGGGGAAAAAAATGAATTTTAAACAAACAGAAATTGTATACCTAGAAGGCTATAATACCGCCTTTTTCCAAACGGCTGAATTCTATTTTCGGTGAAAGTCGATAACAGGGTCTAAATGACCCATTATGTCTGGAAGGGTCAAATTTCCAATCCTACGCGCAGATATTATTATTATACCTCTGTGAAGTCTACAAGTATTCTTTTACGATAGCAATACTATTGTAGGCGTTTTGGGTTAAAATAGATAAATAGTCAAATAAATAAATAGGAAGTCTTGGATTGCTGCAATTCACTTTAAAAAAAGGTTATTCGCGAAAATGGTTTATAAGATTCGATTTTTTCGACCGGTTTGTTATTTTTTAAGCCTGTTTTTTAGTTTGGTCATTTTCGGTTTGGTGATCGGTCGAGTTTTTAAAAATTTGGACTTTTTCGAAGATACTCACCTGAAGAGAATTTCACGCACGACTCCGTCGCCACCGCGATGTGCTCCAGCGCCGCCGCTGCCCTCGCGTAATGAAAATTTCGAAAGTAGGAGCGGATAACGAAGCTCCAGAATTTCCGGATCCGTGATCCGCGTGTTGGTCATGTGCGAGTGGACTCCGCCTCTTCCGTCCCACGTTGGTCCCTGCGTCGGGGTGAGAAATTCGCGTTATCGCCGTCGCGCCCGAATTCCCGTGCGTGGAGCACACTTTTTTTCTCGATTCATTTGGGGTAGCAGGCGCGAGATACATTTTGCCAGCGGGGTTTCATCGCGGTCGGACTCTGATTTTAGGCATCTACTTCGAGCGAAGAATATTTTCACGCGCAATTTAACATTTCGCTTGTTGGAGGAAAATAATATTAAACGAATACCGTTCTCGCCGCAACTTTATTTCAACTCCGCAACTTTATTACGACGCAAATGGAACTTGAATTAGAAAAAAAATGAAATATCGATTGATTTATTCACGATTTTTACTTCAGATGTAATTTTCTAATGTCTGCGCGGTGATTTCGTGTCGCGTAGACCGAAAATGCGCTCATATAATACCGGATATTGTAACGATACAAATTTTTCACGGACACTGAACCAGAATTTGAGCATCAAGTGTCGAGAATAATTTTAATACATACAGATTGTTAGAAAAGTCTGGAAACGGTCAAATATCTCGAAAACTAAACGTTTCTCAGAAAAGTGTTTCGAACCAATGTTGTAGGGTTGCAAAAGTCCTATTTAATGATCATATTCGTTTGACCTTGAGTGGACGCCTCAAGGCGAGGCCGAAATCAACTTGATTTTTTTAAACAGAACACCCCATTTTTTATGGCACAGTATTAAAGCTGACAGTAAAACGTTTCCAAAACACTACTTGAAGTTCTATTTTTGTTGGGAATTGCCTGAGTTATGGACTTTAGAACTTACGGTGCCCCCAGCAGTAGTGTTATCCAAGGTGCACCGCGCGGAGGTTGCACTATCGGCACTAATGCTCGCGGCATGCCGCGGCACCGTACGCTCTAAAGCTCATAACTCGGGCAATTCTCAACCAAAATAGGTCTTCAAGTAGTGTTTTGGAACCGTCTCGCTGCCATCTTTAACACTGCGCCATCAAAAATGGGGTGTGCCATTTAAAAAAATCACGTCGGTCTCGATTTTACCCTGACGCCTCTACTCAAGGTCAAACGGATATGTTTGTGAACCACGCACCTTGGCAAAATATGTAATCAGACATTTTTTGTAAGAAATTTGATTTCCCACAACTTGTTCATGAATTTTTTGTTGCAACTCGAGACGTTACGCTGGTAACACAGAAAACGACAATTGTCGTGGAAATTGGGCTTTTACGGCCAACACCGACGAGACTGTTCAAGATAAAGAAAAATGCTAATGGACACTTTTAAAGAGTCTCTAATACACTACAGATTGCGACCAATCGCAATAGCAAAATTATAAAACCGAACTGAGATATAACAATTTTTAAAAAAAATACCATGATCTACACGTTATTTGAGAGGAAGTACTTAGAATTGAAATGAAGGGCCCAAATTTTGAGGGAATTTTTCTTTCGATGCGAGGAGTCATATAAAAAAAATTTTTGATCCAAATGGAGCACCATAATGGTTATGTATTTTCGTATAAGTTAACGAAAAAAGAATAGTTTTTTTTTTGATAGACAAATCAAATGAAGGCTTACCGCTCCGCAGCCACCAGCAACGGTCTCGTAGTAACCCCAAGTCTCATCACCGAGGGTAACGTTGTTCATGCATCCCTGAGACGCGGCGCAGGCTCCAAACGCGGCGAGAACGACGTCGACGACGCGTTGCGACGTCAGCACGTTACCTCCAACGACGGCGGCGTCCTCGGAAGGATCCAGGATCGATCCTTTCGGAATTATAACCTTCACCGGCTTCAAGCAGCCCTGCGCGTCGTTAAAAACAGCGATACAACCAAGTTATTAAATATTAAATTATTATTGAAAAAAAGAGACAATTATGACTAACTTATTGTTAAATAAGTGCGATTTAAAAAATAAGTGCAGTCGCGTTTTTCTCATGCACCGATGCAAAAAAGTGCGTATGCGTAGTTTCTTGAAATGCGTTCCGCAATACTCCTCAACTTTGACTAATAACATTTCCTTCTATTCTCAACCGTTTAGGAGATACAGCTCGTTCCAGTTCCACGGGACACCCGGTATAACCTGTGATAAGGTCTATTAAGTGTATGATATCGTTATTAATTACAGCACTTCAGCACCGCTACTTTTTTTGTAACTAACAAAAGAGAATTTTATTTGTTTGCTTATCTCGAAGTGGTTAACCAAATCTATGTATACAGGGTACTCCATTGGACTCTGCCACCCCGAATAACCTGGTTATTATTGATTGTACCAAAAAATTTGTATCGACAAGTAAGTAAATTCTGCCCACCTCTGTAGAAATTAAAACTGGTATTAATAAACTCTGTTAATAAATTAAAATCCCAGCGATGGCATCTCAAGTTCCTCCGCAGGCAAATTGGTTTCACCGATCCAATAATCTCCCCGCTACTATTCGAAAAAAAGGGAAAAAACAACAACGTGGAAAAAACAGCGACTCCCCCGACAAAACTGGGACAACTTTTGGCATTTATTCCCAGATGAGTACTTAAAGTTCGCGGAGCGTTAATTAGCATCGAATCGCGCGACCCTCGAGTCATTCAAACTTGGCCCAACAAAACCGAACTTAATAATTAAATAAGGACCAACCGCGTCGGTAAAAAAACCTTGTTTCACCGTCAACATTTAGAATTCGTGGGAGGGAAGAGAGATCTGGAGAGTTCTACCTCCCATCGTACCTGATTCAGCGGCATGTCACGCCCGACGATCGATCGCAAACAATATATCAGCGCCGAGAGGCTGATGGCACGTGGCGCGTTGCAGTTACCCCAAACTTCGTATCCGGTACCCCTGTTTCAAAGAAACCAACGTCAAGGATTTTCACACTGTACTGGTATAGGGCGGTGCAACGTCATTTTTGTAAATAACGAAATATCTTCGGTACCCTTCATTTTAGCACATCTGTGTTCTAGTACTTTTCCACGTGGAATTGAACGCTCTATCGAATAAATAAATAATACATAGGTGATTCCATCTGAAAAACCGAAGTTGACCTTCGTATCACCTCAACGCCTCCGTTTACAAAAAAACGAATATGACCAAAACGTGTCCCTCTTGAAACCTAACAACTTTCATCCCAAACGTTTTTCTCTACGACCAATGCTTCTCGAGTTGTTCAGCTGCATCATTTAAAACGGGACACCCGGTATATTCCTAACATTTGAGTAGTTTTCTTCCAAAAAATTCCCGAAATCAGCAGAATTTTCAGTGTTTGTACTGGTAGAGGACTTGAAAAGGTAGGAAAAGTAGTGCGGCTGCTCTGTAGTGTCGGGTGTCCGGAGAGCGCCAGAGCATACGTACGAGAAGTCGAAGACGGCCGAGCTTTGCTCCACATCAATGTCGACTCGCAGCTGAATGACCGTGCCGTCGTCGAGGTAATCTCGAGCATGAAGGGTCGACTTTCCTGTCCGCTCGCGGCATTGCAGACCGATCTCGCGAAGCATATCTCGTACGGCAACTTCAGCGTAGTTCTGGATGTGACCCATGTAGGCTTGAACGACGTCCAACCCGTAGGCGTCGATCAGCTCGTTCACCAGCTGCGATCCCTGAAGAATCAAAAGCCGCGTTGAGTATCACGATCGGAGTGAGATTTCGGTGACACGTTGGTCACATGATGCTAAAAGACATTCGCGCTGGTGCGGGTGCAATGGCTGCGCGCCGCAACTGTCGACGCTCACCTTGTGATTCGCGGCGATCTGAGCTTTCAAGTCGCTCAGATTGTCGGAAAGATTTCGGGTGCCAGAACTGCCGAGTATCTTCCCCGGTGCCATTAGTCGCTCCGTGAGCTCGGCTTCCCTGAAGACGCCGTCGCGAACCAGCAGGAAACTCTTGAAGGTGGCACCTTCCTGAAAATTCAGGGTTAAATGAGCGCTATGTCAGACCTAACTCGAGGAAAGTTGCTGAACTCCTCAGGGTCAGCCTTATTTTCTTTAACGGAAACTCATATTTTTCACCAGGGAGCCAGAAAACAAGTAAGCTTTGTCTGAAACATTTTTATCTGAAACGAAAAATGTATAAAAGGTATAGCTCAAACCATCAAAGGGATGATTGATATCAGATTGTATTGGTACTTTGATGATGCCAGCATCAATAATACGTGAATCAATTTTATGAAAACCAATTTTTTGGCTCTAATGAATAAGTTGAATTCGAAAATCCACTAATTTGTGTAGCTACTTTTCATAACAGTTTGGCAAACCTTATTAGTTTGAGGTATCGGAAAATTATGACGAGTCACCTGTTGCAGACTGGTAGAGTTGGGTGGCATCGAGCCAGGAGTTATCCCACCGATGTCCGCGTGGTGGCCTCGGGAGGCGACGAAGAATATGGGCTGCTCGATGTTGCTGGAGAAGGAAACGCGAACATTTATACCGAACAATTTTCTGACCGGTAGGAGATTTACCTGCGAAATACCGGGGTGATGACAGTCAAGTCGGGAAGATGAGAGCCACCCGCTGAAGGATGGTTGGCAAGAATCACGTCGCCTGGCTGGAATCGACCCTCGAAAGCTCGGAGCTGAAACAACAAGTGTCGTAATACGACAGTAGCCCTAAGTGAGTATTCTAGTCCAGAGGGGGTACCTCTGAGCTTTTTTGAAATTCGATTAAAAAAAAGATAGAAAATATTTGTACTATTCATTTTTTTACCAGACACTCGTCAATGTTTTAGAAATATATTTTAAGAGATCACAAGAAAAATTCCAAGTTCAAAAAGTGGTAAAGTGGAGGGTACAGAAAATTTGATGCCTCCTGGTTGACACGATTCCAACGCTTGTAGTCAGCTTAAGAAAAGGATTTTTAAGTAGTAAGGAAAATGGCAACCTTTTGAAAAAGAGTCTATTTGTTGATAGACTGCTGCAGAGAAACAGAATCGAAGGAGTCTTCGAAAGAAGGAACGAATAAATTTGAAGAAAATTTGGGCAACCTGGTATTGAACCGTTTCCTGCATGGCGCCGAGATGCACCGGGATGTGGGGAGCGTTCGAGACGAGTCCGCCATCGGGACCGAATACGGCGCAGGAGAAGTCGAGACGCTCCTTGATGTTGGTGGATATGGAAGTCCTCTGTAGAATCCTGACGGGAGACAGCGAAGCGTGTCAGCGAGAGAAACATGCTACTGAGTTTTACCACAGACCTGCCCATCTGCTCGGCGATGCTCATGAAGCGATGGGAGAATATGCTCAGCTGAATCGCATCCAGCTCGGGTGTGACGTGGCCGTGCGAAGCTGCCCCGATGGCTATCACCGTGTCGCCGCGCGACGTGATCCGCGCGGTGCAGTCCGGTTCGACGAGCAGAGTACCAAGACCGTCCATGATGATCGCGGGACCACGAAGCTCGTGGCCCGGCGAGAGGCTGCCGAGCTGATAGACGTCGGTGTCGCGGTATCCACCCTCGAAGAAAACCTGCGTCGTCTGCTTGGCAAAATACACGTTTGATTATAATAATACTCTTCGTGGTCGACTAAGAGGAGGTTCTCGGAGTATTTCGATAGCACCAAAAAACTCGGCACGAAAAGTATAACGAAAAATAGGTGTTCACGAATAAAAGCTACGCCATATTTTTCCCTCGAAGAGAAGCACCAAACTCAATTTTATCACGAATACGAACACCAAAAAATTCTGTAAATTATGGCCACACAAAAGTATCACATTTAAGGAGTATACGTTCCAAATTTCAAGTCCAAATTTCCAAAAATGAAGAAGTTAGCATTTTTTAAGTGAGGAACCATCCTCCTAGCTTGTTTACTGCCTCATGATTTTTTTTCACCTCTCATTACATGATTTCTCGTATCTAAGTTTTTCGTTCTATATCTAATATGCTTAGAGTATGTTAGGTAACTTCGTTAAAAAAGACGGTCCCCAATACTTTTCTTGTTTCTAAATTACATCTTCACTAATGCTTGCAATGAAGTAATGTAAGTTTTTCTTTATGAAGCGTGACGCAAATACCATAGGACCTTGAATCGACTAATATATTAGTTAATTTTTGCTCGTTGCATAATTAAAATATGAACACAAAAATTGTTTGTCGATAAAAAATGTGTATGGTGCTTTTATTCGTGTAAAATCGGTAATTGCTGCTATTATTCGTTAGGGTCGACGATTTCAAAGCGTCGAGTCTCACCTTTTCCGGAATCGCGGGTCCTTTACTCGGTGGTAGATCTTCTTCCTCGGTGATGGACGTCTTCCCAATGCAGCGAACGCGCACGTCGTCGACGAAGACCTTTCTGTCGGGCATCGTGAAGCCGAATTCCGTCTGATACCTGCGAGTGAAGCGAATGGAAGGAGAAAAAAAGACTCGTCAGACGTCTCATTTCAAATTAACGCCACTCGGATACGCTATATGTGCGGAAAGCTTCTACAAGAACAGATTCCCATTTCTCCAATCCGATTTTTCTCCAAACCGACTTTTCTCCAAACAGATTTTTCTCCAAACCGATTTTTCTCCACACCGATTTTTGTCCAAACTGATTTTTCTCCAAACCGATTTTCCTCCAAAACGATTTTCCTCCAAATCGATTTTCATCCAAACCGATTTTTCGCCAAAACGATATTTCTCCTAGCAGATTTTTTCGCAAACAGATTTTTCTGCAAGCTAATTTTTCTCCAAACCGATTTTTCTCCAAACCGATTTTTCTCCAAACAGATTTTTCTCCAAACCGATTTTTATCCAAACCCATTTTTCTCCAAACCGATTTTTCTCCAAACCGATTTTTCTCCAAACAGATTTTTCTCCAAACCGATTTTTATCCAAACCCATTTTTCTCCAAACCGATTTTTCTCCACACCGATTTTTATTCAAACCGATTTTCCTCCACACCGATTTTTCTCCAAACCGATTTCCCTCCAAAACGATTTTCCTCCAAACCGATTTTCACCCAAACCGATTTTTCGCCAAACCGATCCGAACCGTCCTTCTTTTCGTCCCCAACGAACCGTAACCAGCTAGCACCTCACCTTTCGAGGAACGTGGTCAAGAAATCGCCATGCGCCGTGCTCGAAACTCCGCTGCTTGCGACCTTTGGGCCACACATCAACGCGCAGTCCGTTCCATGGTACCGCAGATGAAGAAATGGTTGTACAACGATGCGCGCATCGTCGAAACTTTGCGCCCGTAGTTTCGCTCGAGCCTTGTCCTCCAGCACCTTCAATCTCGCGTCCAGCCGATCGAACGATTCTGAAATTGAAATCGTCACGAGTGCAAATAACAACCACAAAAATAATAACAATAACAACAAGAACTACTCCAACAATAACGATGATGATGATGATGATAATAATCACCTTATCGCGTATTTTTATGGAAACAAACAAAGTTTGATGAGACCACGTCCCTTACCCTTCTCGTACAGCTCAATGCTCGGCTCCTGAGCCTCCTCGACGACGTCGGCCAAGGCCATGCCGTACGCGGACAGTATACCGGCGTATTTGTGAACGAAGACGGTCTTCATGCCCAGCGAACGAGCAATGGCGCAGGCATGCTGTCCTCCGGCTCCACCAAAGCACGCAAGTATGTGTCGCGAAGTGTCGTAGCCCTTGGCCTGGGTTAGCGCCCTTATGGGTCGACACATCGCCTCGTTCGCAACCCTAACGAATCCCATCGCCACTTCCTCCGTCGTCATCAGCACCGTCTCTCGCGTCCCCTTCTGACGCGCGAGGAATTCGTTTATCTACGTCGAACGATACGGAAGCATGAGCAAGAAATACTCCCATCCCGAGAGAAACGACACGTTTGTAACGCGCATTTTCCGCGAAGCATCAGTTTTTCTACGCGATCTAGAAAAATCGTCCGGAAGAAAAGCGTTCATTTCGTTCAAAAGCAACATTTCGAAGCAAATGTTCTTCCCCGAGTAATATTGCAAATTGCTTGGCTGTTTTCAAACTTGCAATGCGCTACTTATACGCGACGATTTTTCCACATCTCGGGGGCCAGTCACGTAGTCACCTCGGAAGTGATACTCTCGAAAGCCTCGAGAGTCCGAGATTTGTCCAGTGGCTCGTTCTCACCGGGGCCAAATATTTTCGGGAAGTATTCGGGCAGGAGTCGACCGAGGGCCAAGTTCGCGTCCGTCACCGTCAGAGGACCGCCCTTCTTGTAGCAAGCGGGTCCAGGATGAGCGCCGGCGCTCCTCGGGCCCACCTCGAAGAGTCCCGACCGGAAGAACAGCATCGAGCCACCACCAGCTGCGACCGTGTTCACGTCGAGCTGTGAACGTCGATTTCACACGAGGAGTAGTTACATACACGGTGCAAACGAGTAAAGACGGAAGCCCGTGGCTGTTCACGTCCAAATTCATCAATTACTAAGGCTCCAAGTCATAAGGTACCAAGAGCTAGAATTACATGATCAAGAAGAGTGGTCGTAGTGTACTTTACAGCCTGCTGTTCATGGTATTACAAGGTTGTTCAGCTACTAGAAGAGAACTCGTGAACAGCAGTTATAATGCTTAGCTGAGAAAATTGATGTATTTAAAGAGTTCCCCTCACAGAATTGTAATGCTTGTAAAGTTAAGATTATGAAACCTTACTTTGACCATCCGTAGGGACTTCATCCTTCTAGAGAAAGACCGAAGGCCAGCCTCGAATTTAGTGGTCCAATACGCCGAGAAAGTGTAGTTCAGTATGAAGTACACGTCTTTTTGAGTGGTACTCGAGGGTTGCCTACCTGCGCGGCTTGAATAGCTACTCCAGCCGTCGTGCTTTCGTAGACGTGCTCGAATGCCCCGGCATAACGACTGACGTCCGTCGAGGTTCCACCCATGTCGAATCCGATGACTGGTAGCTCGCCGATTTTCCCGTACGTCGTCATGGCGTAGCCGACAACGCCACCGGCGGGACCGGAAAGAATAGCCCGAGATCCGTTGAATCTGCAGAACAAGTGGAGAAATAGTATACAGAAGCTGATTGCGAGCCACTGGGATCGCACTCACGAGGTCATCGGCGTCAAACCACCGTCGCTCTGCATGAACAGGACGTTGACTCCGACAAGATTGTTCTTGAAGCCCGACGCGAAGCCCTAGACAAAAATGCTCGGATAGAGGCAACCAAAACTGGATTTCTCGTTTTCCTCTCACCTGAAGATAATGCTTTATGTGCGGAGTGAGATAAGCGTCCGCCGATGCGGTGAATCCTCGGGGAACGATCCTAGTCATAGGCATGACGACGTGCGACAGCGAGACATGATCGAAGCCCAAGTCCTCGGCGATAGCTCCGACGCGCACCTCGTGCTCGGCGAATCTGTAAAAAATGTTGTCTAGAAATCTCTTTGAAGAGATACTGCACCCCTGAGAAACCGCGTCCCAGCACTTACGCGTAACTGTGAGCAAGAGCCACGGCCAGACTACGAATACCACGTTTCTTGAGCTCCACGAGGTCTTCTCTGAGTCGCTCCTCGTCCAGCTCACGAATGACGAAGAATTCTCCACCCGTCGAGCCCGTCACGCGTCTCCAATCTCCTATCTCTCCCAAGTGACATCGTCCTGGCAAAGCTGGTAGCACTCGACAACGCACCTCCACGACTTCCGAATAAAGCACTTCCGGAGTCGCGACTTGCTGCAATAATCCAACGTCACGTTGTACACGATTTCTCCGTCTTCCTCTTTGACAAATGCGTAAAACAAATGATCTCGAACGAGACATACCACAGTTCTTATCAATAGTTTCACATGGAACATACGGATTTTGACTCGCTGGCATTTTTTTTTATTTTACAAGTCCGTGCCATTTCCAAAATATTGTATATTCTATATTCAAGCATTACTTTCGTGATAAAATGGTAAACATTCTACACGAAAAATGTGCACATTACACTGAAAATTATTTCGCAACCTGTGTAATCATTTTGGTGGAAGATTTTCGAGATTGGGAATAAAATGTCAAGGTTGGGGGACCACTCGACGCGATTGCTGGTCAACCCCATGACGGACACTCCGCGATAGCGAGGGGAATACTGACCAGGTCGAAGATGTCCGGTCTGGCTTGGTTTCCGATGTAGAGAAGATCCTTGAAACCCTCGTTCACCAGGAGAGCCATCTTAGCCCCGTTCCGTTCGAGGAGCGCATTCGTCGCTACCGTGGTTCCCATGCGAATCCATGCTATCCTTGACGCATCGACTTTATCCTTCATCGGATCTCCGGTCTCCTGAGACATTTGAGAAGAAAGCTTGTACGATTGCTCGAAGGATTCTTCATCGCAGCAATCGCGATGCTGCGGCGTGACACGTGTCAAGGAAAAACGACGTTCGAAACTGACCTCTTCCAAAATCCTGCGTATCCCTTCTCGCGGCGCATCCTCGTAGTTGTCAGGATCCACGGAGAGGAGCTTCATCACGCGAACTTTGCCCCCGGGACACTCGGCGTAGACGTCGGTGAACGTGCCGCCCCGGTCGATGGCGAAGCCGAATTTCTCGCGATGACCCATCGTCGCCTCGGCTAGACCTTCTCACTCGGCGCCGTCTTGACTCTGGTGAGTTTTCCCGGTCTGTTCTTCGCTTGCGAAGAGTTCACCGCGCTGCGAAGCCCAATTGATATTGGTATTGACGTTGACATTGATATTCATATTTATTGGAACCACAGCTCAGTCGCGCCGAAACTGCCAACCAGGTCATTTATTATCATTATTGTTATTATTATCATTTATACTATTTGTGGTTATTGTTATTATTATCCGAAAGATCGTAATATTTCGCGATTGTAATACCTACTCGGATCACCTCACCGCGCTGAGTGGCAAACTATCAGTTATACGGGTCGTGAGAAGGGAAAGTGGAAATCTATAATCGTGGCAACCTGCCGAACGAGTTGTTTATCCTATTCGATGTGAAAACTGATTGTGATATTTCGTAAGTGTCTATAGATGTTTTCAGTAGAAAGGCATACGCCACGAGTTCGGTGAATCATTGCCTCACATGTTTCCCATCCGTCGAGTGTATCGTGGTAATCGTTTCGATCGGCATTATCGTCGCCATCGTCTATTCTCCGGTTTGATTGAGAAGGATGTTAACGAACAATTTTCACGATCGCAAAGGTCTTGTCAATTTGCGAAATTTGAATCCTAAGTATCAGGCGAGTAATTAAATAGTAGATAGTTTAGGAAGCTAGCGTCCATCGACATCGTCAAGACTAAACATTACTATGTCAAGGTCTGAGATATCGTTCGACAAGTACAGCGAGAGCTGCACTACTCACTCAGCGAGGAATGCGAACTGCTAAACATGCGCAACGAGCATCACTGAGCAGAGAAAAATGCAACGCCTTCACCCAACGCCAGTGCAATGGAAGAATCCATCGAATGGAATCCGCAGAATAACGCGGCAATTAATTAGACCTATTGTACGAGCAAGTAGCAATTTTGTCAAGTAACGTTCTTAGTCCCACACACAAAAGCTGTATAACGAAACATTACTTTTTCAAGTTAATAAAGTTTCACACGAGTCAGATTTATTGCAGCTGTAGTAATTGATTTCCTGATTTTATATCGGTTTCTAGGTTTACCGTTATTTTGCCCGTCTGCATGCTCCTGGAGATAGCAATTTTCGCAACAAGTTGTGCGGAAAGAGGCTACGTACCTACGCGAAATTGTTATGCGCCGATAGAAGTTGCGATAGCGAGACAAAGTTTGACAATCAGGTGCCGAGTGTCGGGAAGTCGACAGAGATATGTCATTCCGCGAAATAATGGTGCTTTCTTGGCTGCAGCGATTCAGTTTTCTCTCTCCATCAGTAAATAAAAACGAACGGTTATCTACACGGCTTAGTACGATGGCAGCAGGACTAAATTTTCAACTGATAAGGGGTTCAACTTCGAAGGAAAGTTAATCTCGGCGAGGAAGACCGTTGTGATAAAACAATAAGCATAACACAATGAGACTTTCAAGGTCACAATTTAAAACAAGTGTAAAGAAGTCGAGACGCGTATATTTACAATACTTTCGAAAGTTGCGTAAACTTATCTTAAGATCAAATCTATTCCGCCCGGTGTGATGAAACGTACATGCATAATGTTCGAAGGATGTTTTTTCACTGTAACCTCGATAACTTCGTGAGAAAAAATCGTGCAGTAATCCACATGGGCTCGTTTTGCAGGGAAAAGACGAAGCTTTCTACTCACGTGACAGAAATTGAGCTGCCATATTTTGTTCGCGCGTCGCAAGCTCGCAAGTTTGGGCGAACATTTTCGAATTCGACGGGGCAGGCTTGAGAGGCTTGTGACTCTGTTCGAGTTGGAGCAAAAAATAAGCGGCACCGAGTATTGAAATGAGAAAATCGCAAGCTTTCTAACGAGCTTTCGATGACCTCGATACGACTATTTTTCACGAAACTAGAATCGATCGAGTTCGGCTTAGTTTTCCACCGATTATTTTTAGTCCTTTAATTTTGACGTGAGGTGTATTGGTAAATCAGGAAATCTGTTTCCTCGTAGTGGAATATTACTACTAGTTTTCAGATTCGGATGCTAATTGAATTTGGATCTTCTTTCAGAAATAAATTTTCGTGAGCAACGTTGATACGATGCGACGACGTGAATAGTATCGCGCCTAACCGAATAAGATCCAAGCAAGAACTGGGCCAGATAGCATTCAACTAGCTACGCCTTTCCAAGTCGAATGGGAAAAAAATATCCGTATTTCTTATCTAGCCTTCGCAATTTTTTATAAAAAAATTATTTAAACAAATTACGATAAAAGTTGTCTAATTCAAAAAACTAATTGCACCAAGCCATTCTACGGAGAAAATTACGACGAAAGCCTATGTAACACTTTTCTGTTAAAGTTAAATTTGTTGGTGTAAAACAACTTTTATCATAACTTTTTTAACAGGTTCTTACAAACAATTGCGAGTGACGAAATGAAATCATTTTTTTTCACTTGCCTATGAATGGCATAGTTAGATTGATGCTATCTAGCTCTTGCCTGAGCCTTAACGGGTTAATAGATTAATCTATCGCTTATCTGCGCAGAGATACACACGTTCGCGAATAGGTACCTAGATTCTCGTCAAATGATCGATATGCTTTCACAAACGTTTACCTCGCGCAAACTGCGACAATTATCCGTGCGCATATGACGCGTAATACGTAAATAATTATAATTCTTACTATCATCGGCGTTTATCTAGAAGAAGCTCGTTGCGATGTCATCGAGGTGACCACCTCGACGCTATTGTTCGCTCATTTTACGTAACATCGCGTTCACCTCGTGTGAAGTGTAATCTATGAGAAGACAAATTTTCCAAGCGTTGAATAAATTAGAGTCGAACAATTGCGCCGCGAGGTCTCAATTTTAGAATGTTTTCGAGAAAATCTGTTCACAAGGGTTCAAGGTGTAGCACGAATTTCGCGCCGACGTTGCGTCAGTCACGAATGGGCAAGGTGGCGATCAACAGTTGTCTAAACGGCGATCGGCCTATTTAGTGTCAACTGGGACAGTGCCATGCTTCTGCTAGATTTCGACACGTTTGTTTTCACGTCTATCGTTAGACGTTTATCTCTCCGCGACGCCAGTCGCACGCGCCGGCGCTAGGCGCCAAAATGCCAAATGCCAAAAACAATTTCGAACGAAAAATATAATTTGGATGGCACTTTTTGAGAGAAGCAGAAGTGACTCGACTGAAAATTAAAATCGCCTAAATTTTTTTTTTATTCAAACTGAAATTCACGCAAAATACTAATTTAATTATACAGCGGTAAGGTCTTTATGTATGTTAAGGAAGAACGAGTGTGATAATTAGAGAAATTTGATTGAATTTAAATTCTATAAATTGATAATTTTTATTCATTCAACATAAACTGAAATACAGTTTTATTGATAAATAACGTTCATTATGCATTTAATAATAATTAGCGGAAATATTTATTAGGTAAAACAAAATACGAAATTGTTTGGGTGTATATACAATAATATAGTGATATCAATGTGATCGTTTTGTATTTTTTTTTTTATTCTATGTATTGTTGGTATAATATTGCATAGGTGCTACTTTCGCGAAGTAACAATCGGTACTTTTTTTGCAGCTATGTATTGGTTAGAAGCCAACATATATTTGATGAAGTTACGACGTACATATATACACTGCGGGAGAAGGGTGTAAAATCATGAAGTGCGAAGAAAACTGCGATCAAGTATACGGAAAACGGAATTGAGTTGGATATGGATGAGTGCTGAATACAGAAGCATGTGCTATTTGCACTTCGAAGAAGCTTCGTAGACGAAAGTCGACCACGCGCTACGGGAACATTCGGTAGACCATTAAAATAACATTAATGTTTCGTTCGTACCGTGAAGTTAATGAGTTTCGGAATGGTATAAGTATAAGAAAGAATACGTGAACATTTCATGTTATCGCTCTACTACGCTATGTCCGGAAACTTTTGGACGGCAGTGTAATGTATAGATGGAAGTTTCGTTTATTTATATCCATTTTTTGGAAAGTATGTTTGACGGCCAGAAATCAAAGCGAGAATACGGTCTCCCGTATTCTTTTGGCGATTTGGTACTATTATTCGTGGATCGCTCGTTTTCGGTGCTACTATTCGTCAGAGTCATAGATATGATGTGAGAAGGAAACGTGAGACTAACTTACGGTAACCACGACGCGAGGAGACACGACCACGAAGGTGTTCGAGATACCGCGTAACCGCTGGCCCAAAATATTGGTATCACTCACGCGCTCCGGTTTGACAGTCGACACGTGCCTGCGATACGATTGCGGCACGCGGATGCTAGTAACCGCGAATCGTTGTCGGTGCCGCGACCTTCGAGCAACGAGGTTGGTAAACACGCGCGCGTGTCGTCCCCGCGCGACTGTACCTACCTTCGCGCCTCAACGTAAACAATCGGTCGACCTGAGCGACGTGCGAAGACTCCGCGTCGCTTCTTATCAACGATGGAGCTAAATTATTGCGGAGCCTTTAGGTGTGGATTACGCAACGTCTATACGTGTCACGTCTATTACGATAACACTGCCCGCTCGAATGTTACCGCGATGGTTGGTAGAGGCGCGATCGTGACTGAGCTGCCGATCCGCGGCGGAATCTTAATATAGGGCAACGAGCGGCAAAGTCACGCTGAGACCGCGCGCGACGACTCCCTCGCTCGCGTCTGCTGTCTCACGCCCGAGCGTTGACTCGCGAACTTTGGCGGGGCTCGCGGGCGCGAAAATCTGCTGATGCCGCGCGCGGACGCTGATGTCGTCGGTACAGAGGAGGGCGCGCGCGCGCGCGTCACACCGACAACATTTTCAGCGCGTAGTCACGAGAAGTTTTCCATCCGATCAGCGAATCTGAGAGCGAGAGTGACGATGCTGCTCGATAAAAATGTGCAATAGTTCGGTTTTATGAAATCAGCGCGAAGCAGATACTTTTCTTGAATGTGTAACCCTCGGTCGTGGGTGAGGAAACAAAACAGAAAGAAAACGGGATCGTCGAACTGACCATCCGATAATCCATCGAGCGACGATGATAAATGCATAACAATTGAATCAAGTTGAAAACAGGCTGAAAGTTCAAAATGATAGTATCAATGCGTGTGGAATGCTAATATGATTTTAATGATCTGGTAGGAAAAGATGTATGTATTATATGGAATTACGTAAAAAAAATTGGCCCGACACAATCATGCGTAATTTATCTAAAAATTAAGGAATTGCGGAATGGGCTGAAAAATAACGTGCAAACGAGCTAAACAGGTTTTGGAAGTGAGTTTGAATACGTCGCCCTGATTTGAAAATTCAGTAATATGATTTGAGAACTTACAGATGATGGAAATGGATCTACGAATTTGAGGAGAAACAGAGAAACAAGTACCTACAACGAATTAGAGATATTCTTTTTCATAATCGTGTTAAACGAGACTATAATGATTTACTAGAATTATGATTTATTCTTGTATGATAACTACACGCAGGAAAGAATTGTGTCCATGCGACAAGATACCGATGCGTTCAGATTTGTCACATAACTGTTTGCATCGCAGCAGTGAAACTTGGAATGAGTCGTCGAATTGTACCTGTTCGCATCGCTGGGCCCCAATCAGGTTCAGCAGCTTCTATATTAGCGAAGTCATGTCGCAATTTTTTCTGTGAATCACGTGAACAAATCTTCGAGATCGTGACGTTTGGTGGATCGAATTGAATTCCTCATATTTGTCCGGTTTTATATTGTATTTCACTTCTTTGTAAATAAATACATCATTTTCGTTACTTGACAGGGTAATCCTGTGGTTTTTTCGCGGCGTATTAGTAATCAAGTATTCGTTCATACCGATTATCGCATTCGGTTCACCTGGAGAAATATTACGTTCTATTGTTACGAAAATATTCTACAAACCTCTGCAACCACGCACAGATGAATTTTCGTTATCAGTCAAGTGGCTGCGGTATTGGAAAAAATGTAGCTATTCATACATACGCGAGGAGTGATAATTTATCAATCATTAACAAGAAAATAAAGATATGATAACGTACAATTCAAGTGCTGTCTTCAACGTGTAGCATAGGTACTATACAAAGAATGATACTGCGAAGCATATGCTTTGAGTTCGATCTGCGTACGATAAACTTTTGAGATTGGAATATTGCATTGACGGAGATGCAATAATGATTCATGGCGAATAATATTACAAGTTGAGAAATGCTTTAGACAATGGATGTGATCTGAACACTCGTATTGCCCGTTTGCCTAAACATATTTCTTCAGAGTACATCAGCGAACACTAACGATGCACCACACTCGGTTTCGGAATTGCTTTCCTCTCTAGGAAATTGGAATTATCAGTTGAGGTTTTCGATGTTGGTTATCTGCAGCGAGCAGATTTTATACAAATAGTGTTTGGATATACTAATATTTTCTTCAAGGATCATCTGAAGGCGCATGGTCATCGGTGCGTCACAGGAACTCGAAGCAAGTTTCTCCGCAGAGGCAACGGCAAGAGAATCGCCGAATCCTAAGGAGATACCGGATGCTGACTATAACCGAACTTTTCCTTCGAGAATGTCGTCGTACAGTTGACGGGTTAGTCGAACGTAGCTTCCAGTTTTGTCAAGAAAGTATACGGGATCCTTGATCTGCGATGGGAACAAAATTATTACCAGGTTTGTCCTTCGCGCATTGCTATCATACACTACCTTTGTCACGTTGAAAGCTTCCAGCTGAAGATCACGTTTCTTCAACTTGAAGGTACCTGCAAGAAGATAGATTGATGTGGCGAGTCTCTCATCGTGGATATATCAGCGAAGAAGCTCACCTGTCACAGGGAGTTCAGAAAGTACCCGTACGAAGAGGGGTCGAGCGTATTGGGGCAAGGCCTGCTTCACACCCTCAGCAAGCTCTGCAAGGTTCAGCGTACCCTCAGGATCATAGATCGACGCCATACCAGCTTTACCCTCGTTCCCTTGTACCTACCAACGAAGCAAAGTACAACATTAGTGTGATTCCTCGCCCAATATCAAAAGGCTGGTCAAAAAGCGATGCGTTTTTGACTATATTCGCGAATCATCAATAACTTCAGCTGTTACCAATAGTTGTTAGCAACACACGATTGGAATCGATAAGACGTCTGGCTTCTTTCAAGCATTGGATGTAAGTCATCTCGTATCACTTGTGCGGGCAACACTTAACATATGTGGGACATGAGTTTCATATGTTTGCTTACCTCCACCCCGTAAACTGCAGCATCTCGAAGTCCGATGACGTTGCTGATGACCGCTTCGACTTCGGAAGTTGCCACATTCTCACCTCGCCACCTGGTAGTACGATGGTATTAATACGATACTGAATCAGGAATTGAAACTCAGAAAGAGACTCGACTTACCTGAAAGTATCACCAGTCCTGTCTTTGAAATAGAAGTACCCCAACTCGTCCATTACCAAAATATCACCTGAGAGGGAAGAAGAGAAGGTCATAATAAATTTTCAGCGCTTGGGCAGCTCCAACCACCAAGCTGCTTATTTTAAAATTTTCTTTTCTCATATCTGATCGAACAGGACACTAATTAAGCTGAAGCATCAAATTGAACGGAGACCGAAACAAAAACTGTAATTCGTGTATCATTCTTAACAAGGAAGGAAATATTTACGTCAACTGAGCAGAGAGCCGGTGGCATGACCGTACAAAATACCAACCGTATACCAACCAGAGTTGAAGACTCGATCGCCTCGTTTAAAAACATCATGCACGATCTTCTTTTCGGAAGCCTGTTTGTCGACGTACCCACTGAAGTCATTGACAGGTTTCTTCGGATTTATCTTGCCAACGAAAACTCCAGCCTCGTCTGCAATTCACGAATAACATTCCGTTACATAATATCTGTTTACATGATGTACTCTCCAAATTGTGGTTCGCATAGTCGTAAGCGATCAAGCATTCATTTCTTTAGCCTAAGGTTGCCCACTCTGATCGTTCAGTTGTAAAGATGAGGTAATATTCTCGAAAAAAAAAAATAGGATTAATGAACTGACCTAATAATAAAGCTATTCTACTACATGCGAGGTATTTTTCGTCTCATCATATTGTACATATACCAACCAGGCTGACAAGGAATGCAAAGACCATCAGGGCCTCGTAATGGTTCTCCAGTTTCCTCGTTGACTCGAAGCAGAGCAACCGGGTACAATCGACCAGCATATCTCGGCACAAAGCCGACGGCACCAACGCGGCTATCGATGTTTACTGTAAAAAGGTTAGAGCACAGTCTATGAAGTAACTTGAAGGAGTACGAACAGATAGAGTGAACTCAACGGGACGTGACCCTTCAGATGTTTGAAATCGCACGACTCGTAAAAAGAATATTCTTCGAAACATAGGATCTCACTCTGTAATTTTTTCCAAACTTTATCAGTGCATGGAGAATCTCTCTATTCTGCGACACGAAGAGTTCAACATGTTTTTCTTATTAGTTATAAGATGCTACTACACTCACAAGTTTAACGTAGAATTCATCTCTTTAGAAAGCGTGAAAATTGTGAAATGAGAATTAGGAAGGTACATTATTGCTTTCGAATGTAATTCCAGCAAATGATTTCAGAAAAAGATACCCACCCAGATTAGAGTTTCCTTCCGTAGCTCCATAGAATTCGCCGATCTGCTTCACTCGAAATCTCTCCACGAACGGTCGCCAGATCTGGGGCCTGAGGCCGTTACCAAAAAGCAGCCTTACCGAGTGAGATGTGTCGTTGGGACTCGGTGGGACTGCCAACAGATACCGACATATCTCTCCGATGTACTGCGCTACCTGGGAAACCCATGTCACACATGAGAACGCTAGGTTAATTTGTGATATTTTTGATTGAGCTGTCAATGACACCACGGATCTCGACCATCAACAGAAAAGATGCTTCGTCGAGTATGACCAAACTATGCTCGTGAGCCTAACAACCCAATGAACAAGGATTCACGACTGCACGCACCGTACACTTGTATCGAACACAGTCTGGCCAAAAGTTAGAAGCACTGAAACGTCGGCGAAGAACAACGGTGACACCGCGCAAGAGTGCCTGACCAGCTCCGACGACTCCACCGGCAGTGTGGTACAGAGGCAGAGCGTCGTATATACGATCTGTACCTCGCAGTCCAAGCATCGAGTGTACGCCACACGACATCAGCATATACCTGAAAGCGCGACGAAATAAGAAGTCTTCTAACCTTTCAACAGCCTTTCGCTATCAAGTTACGGCGATAACGTTCGCTCCCCCATACCAATTACCCCATACCACTCTTTCACTCTGTACCCGTTTCTGTATACCGAAAATGGATTTTTTACAGAAATTACAGGGTTCACCTGAGATTGTTTATGACCGCCGCCTTGGGCATTCCTGTGGTGCCAGATGTGTAGATGTATATGAGACTATCCCTGGGACTACCCTTCGGGCAGGGACCATCCGAAGCCAGTGGCTGGGGCGAAGTTTTTGCCAGTTCCGAGCTGAGGTCGATCACTCGAGCTTGCGGCGTGGATGTATCGTCATCCTCCGACCAACGATACAATGTTAGGTCAGAAATTCTGTCCTCGATCTCTTTCACAGCTAGACAGTAACGAGAACAAACCAATCGATATTTGAAGAAAAACTGAGCTTCGCTTTAGTGACAGTTCGAAGGGAATTTTGTTTGATTCGCGGCGTACCTTGTTCCATCTCGGTACTGTATATGGCAGCCTTGCAGCTCGCAGCATTGATGCTATGAAGCAATACGCCTCTGCGAAGGTTCGTATTAACAAGAGCAGCGACGAGCCCAGCTTTGCTCAATCCCAACCAGATGCCGATGTACTCTGGACGGCTTTCCATAACGAGAGCGATGCTGTCGCCTTTGGACAGACCTTTGTTACGGAAGTAGCGCGCCACCCTGTTGCTGAACTCGTCCAACTACAAAAATGACAAACAGATGTTTCTTTGTCACAGAGTGTCTAATTTTGACCAGAATGGAAATTTTATGTCCTTTAAGGATTTCGAAGGTAAAGAACAGACATTGTTTCATGACTTTTCGTATCTTACCAATGCTCTTTATTCTACTCTTTGAAACAAACTGGTATTACGTGCCAATAAAAAATGTAAGACATGTTCCTTGCTGTAAGGCAATATATTTTGGGATAATCTAGAAAAATATAACATAGTCTATTTGGGAACTCTGAGCAATGTCATCTAATCGCCTTGCACGAATAGCAAGGATAAAATGATATTCTTTTTTAGTAAAGTTATATGAATTAATTTGTGAAAAAAATAGGCACCACAAGGAGCGCCACAGAGATCTGTAAGAATTCTCTGTATTCCTCGTACACCAGTGCAGAAAAATGTTAGCATCCATGTGGAAAATTATTAATTGCACCGGATGCGTTTTTGTGCGTTGTCAAAAATTCGTTGTAGCGAAGGATGAAGGATCGTCACGTATCGATGCAACAAAGTACCTGCCGATTCGTCCATTCCTTGTCCTCGAAGACGTAAGCGACGTGATTGGGCGCCGCAACGGCGAGCCTAGTGAAGACATCGGCAACGGTGAATCCCCGTGACTCCCACCACCATAGAAGAACGTTCACTCGTAGAAACCTGAACGCACCCCTGTAACATAAGACAATCCAACGTTAGTTGAAGATGGTGTTTCGGTATATGGACCATGCCGTAGCTACGATCGGCGTTACCGTGCCTCGTCAATTTACATTAATTACGTTACAACTGTTGGCCGAGCCTCGGCTGCGAGGCTCGTTCTTCTCCAAGTACCGTAGATCGCCTCGAACCGATTGTGAGAACATAATACTGCCGAACGGTATGATCATTCGAAGGAACAGAAATCATACTATTTCTGGGAAATTAGCTTTCTCATTTTTAATTTTGTACCCAAATTTCGATCGTACATCGAGACGAAGCTACAATAAGCTAAGTACTCAGTTTTCTAGGGCGCAAAGTGTAAGTTGAACATGGGAACATCCGAAAATGTTCACCGCAAACGAAATACGAGACAATGTCTCGCGTGTCGAGTAAAACCATCTGCCAAGGATGATAATTTTCAAAATATCGAGCCACCAACTCAAAAACTAGAAGAAAAAAAATATAGCAGCTGGTGAAGTTCCGAGAATCAATCGTTTGTTACGCTCAGCTATCAGTTAATATAGTCAACTTTTGCCAGTAACAAATTTCGCAAAACCATTGCAGTTTTTTTTTTTTACACAAATTCATTCGCATCTCCTAATTTCGTTGGAATCTAAGAAAATGAGAATGCATTCGAGTTATAACAAAAGCTGAGCCTTGAACAGTATTTTAAGCGAATAATAACTCGCGTTTCCATAGCAACAATCAAGTTATTCAATTGTGTTTTATAACTTGCTGTATTTTTTCCACGTAATTATCGACTTTCTTGTTTAACATGGCTACCTCTTTTACGTGCATGATGTCCAAAGTCTAGAGAATTAATAGTATTGTCGCAAAGTTCACGAGTGGATGATACTCCGCTGAAGCGTGGCCATTGAGATTTATTATCATCCTCCACCCAATTTCACTTTGCCAGTACGAATTTTGTGCATGTACGAGGTTTATAAAAATTACGTTCTAATTCGCTGCATTTCGTGTCAGCCAAAAGACCAAATATCGAAACGGACGCGTGAATGCCAACAATTCCGAATAAAGGCAATAAGTATGAAATTCGACACGTCCAGCTTCAAATATCTGTACAGGTACGTAGGCAGTGAGACAGGTACATGTAGCACGTCGAGCTAACATAAGTACGCGCATGGATATGTGTCCGCAAGTTAACCGCAGGCTAACCACCCAAGACCTGCCATCGGAGCTACAATGCAGCGTGTACGATAACGCGGCCGTGCGTGTTGGATCGATGTACGTAACGTACCATCCTGAATTACAACTCGCGATGCAGTCGAGGCACGCTTCGTTCATTCGTTGTGCCATAAATCAGCCATACCGGTCAACTATCCGACCACGATCCATTGCGATATTTCCTCGAGTACATGATACGCAAAACCTTGACCTTCGAGCAAGGTTATTTCGATGCCATTATCATTCTCCCTGATTATAAATATTATGCACAAAAAAAAAGAAAGCAAACTCGACGATCTTGGTTAAGGATGGACGAGAGTCCATGTTTATCTGATTGTGAGTATAATACGATGACTGTTATCAACAGATGCCTATTAGTTGTTTGAAACGCGGTAGCAAATATTCGCGGAAACATTCGACGAGACGCGTTCGCGTATCGGCTTTCGGCACTCGAGTATCGAGTGACGTGGGCACGGAATTATTATGGGTGTCGATTTGTCAGCTGTCCAGGTGTCAAACTCGTTTCTCTCGCTGATCCGCATGCTATCCTACCGTTGTAGTTCGTCTTTCATCTATCTACCGTTCTTATGTATTGTACGTTGGTTATCGCGAACTGATACGTTGAAAACTGTCGTTGAAAACGCGTATGAGATTTCATAAACGTTTTTCACAAACCTGAAAACTGTATGAAGGCAAATGTACAATGTGTCAACGTAAACCGGAAGTTCCTGTAAGGTCCGAAAGGCAAACTGAGATAAATAACCTAATAAACGTTTTTCCACTAGATTGAATAACGTGGCGATAGAGTAGATTCGAGTCGAGTAGATACGTCTCGAATGCACGATTCGATGATTTTCCTATTCGTTCCTCGTTGGGAAATATTTCGTTTCAATTATTTCCCAAATCTGTAGCGATGATCCGGTGAAAACAAATGTGCATACATAGGAATAAGAAATGCGATACGAATGAAAATGTGTGCGTGTATAGAACGTACCCGAAAGATAAAAATGTTGCAGAGACGATGTCACTCGGTGACACAAGCAACAGTGAGTAAATACAAATAACACCGGAGACTGTAGATGCGAATGTAAACGATATGAACCATTGAGTATACGAGTGCTTGGTATGAAAATCGAGTGACAATGAGTATCGAATGGACTGAAACGGAAAGCAGTACAATGAGATGGTTCGCGGGGGATATGTTTAGCCGGCCGAGACAACGCATGAATGCGTGCATCCTGGATTAGATTTCCAACCGACAGGACGCGCAACAGGCGATGCGACACAGCGTGTCGCGGAGTGATATAGTATCGGGGCGAGAAACGTATCGCGCGAACGTGTGTCGGGTGGTATAGTCGCGGGTAAATAATTGCGCGCGGTATCGAGCGTCGCAGTGGTACTCACAATATGTCCCTCGGCAAAGTTTTGTAGATAATGTACATCAAACGCCATCGTGTTGCGACGAAGAGAAAAAGAGCCAGGAATATAAGAGCGAGGGTGAAGAGAATTTGCAGGCACGTTATCTCCGTCATTGTTATTTCGCGATCGCGGATTCTCCCCTCCCGTTCGCACCCCGCGATCAACACGCGGATACGAATCGGACAAGTGTACTTGGTAAAGGAACGGCGTTCGTCTAAAGCGCAACGAATCTGTCGACACACTACTAATACGGGGGACAGGAACAGCTCGGCAGCCCGGCGACTTCGTTCGCTGTGCGCTCCCCTCGCGTCAGTTTTCTCATCGACGATGGGAGGGAGGACGGCGGAGACGTCGGGAAGCGGGAAGCGCGAACGATGAAACGAGAGCAGGGCCGCCGGAGGTGCGGGGTAGTCCGCTGGCACGAAGTACCGCGCGCGTGGTTGTAGCGAACACGAATCATCGCCGAGAGACAACCGCGAGAACACGCGGTACGACGCAGTTACGGCAGTTGATAATCCAATCGTTTGGTCAATGGTATATTGTACGGGACTATATGACTATGACGATGACGATGATAAGTGACTTGACGATCGTTTGTTTGACGCAGTGGCGAATTTGCTCGAAGGCTGAATGGGCTTGAGCCTAGAGCGACAAATTTGGGGCGATTTTTTTTTAACCATCCTACAGAAACCAAAAAGATTTCTGTAGAACGGTTTTCCGATGTCTTACAGAAAAGGGTCTATGAGACATGTTTCCGATGACTTAGCCCTCTTCCCTTTCGTTGCATATTCAACGATACCGCAAACTTCTTTGTTGTATGATAAAACACCCAAGCACTAATAATCGGTCTCTGCCCACACTTTGTGTAAGTGAGAAGAGAGCGAAATTGCGGCGAATATATTTTCCACTTTTTCCACTACCCACTCGTACAAGTCGGACTACTGGCTGGGGGCTGCGAACTGGATAGTTTATGTATCTGTTGATATTTGGTATTGGTTGGGAATAAATTTATTATTTTTCAATTGTGTGTCAGCGCAATAAAGATTATTTAATTAGGTTTACGGAATGTATATTAGTGTGTAAATAACATACATGTTCCCGCTTTGGTAGTCGCACGTGATTGAGCTTTGATTAGCTTAGAAAGATATCCGAAAAGTATTTCTCATGAAATTTCAACCAAATTGTTGGAACGTAAAAATAATCTAGGAACCGACGCTTGTAGAGGAAAGGGCGGCAAATATTTAATGTGTAAATCCACCATTGGTGTGCCGGGCGTCGGGTTCGGGCGTGTTACACGGTAGCACAGCGTAATCGCGCGAACGAACAGTTTGCAAATGAATAGATAACGAGCTGCCGCTGATTACCTCCGATTAAAATACTGCTCGAAATAGAAAGCGATTCTTGTCCGAGGAAAATGTATGCGAAACAAACGATTCTGCCGAATGTGAAAATAATCGCTGTATTTGTCTATTCACTGGTGTACCAAGCATATTTTTTAAAAATGTTAACGAAATTATTCAGAGACAAATAAAGATATATATATATATATTTGTCATTTTTAAATTTTGGTTATCTTGTTGCTGGGTTGAATGTTAATAATTACTGTATGTGTAATGGAAAAATTAATAAGCAGTCACATTGGTACCTTTTTGAACAGAAATATTTGAAATGTTGTTAATGGTTTTAAATTTAAATACATGCAATTTTTAGTCGTCGTTAACGCAAAGCTATTCGAATTACAATTTTCCCACATCTTAATCGGATAGATCCTAAAGGAATTCAAGTATGGGATAAATTCAAAAACATAACAAAATAACAATAAATTGTGATAGTTCCCCTTCTTTCATGTTTTGGAGCTTCTCTGTCATTTGCAGATATGTTTGAGGATTATTTACCAAGTGAGTGATAAAATACTAATTTCCAATTTGGAAGCACAAACGAAATAGTCACCTGCGATATTCTATTTAAGGGTAATCATTGCATTCATTTGCTTTACACCTAACTTGTAATACCCCACTTACACTTCTCTCGTATTCCGTTGAAGAGTAATGATTCCCAATTCCCGCTCACTCTGTACATATCAGTTGATTTTGTAGCGAGGGCTATCGAACATTCTTGGCCCAGGCTATCTGCCAAAGAGTACAATAAGGATCAACAAATGAAATCTATAATTTATTTACACCATGGAAAATCACGCTAAAGACGGGTATAAACTAATTAACATCAAATTCGATATCACAAAATATAATATTTACACTTGGATTCAAGGTCAGACCAGTGCTTCAGCTCGTGGGATGATCGACGTTTGTCATGAGTACGATTTGATCACAGTTCCTGAAAAATCAAAAGCACGAGGTTGTTCAATATTCTAATTGTGTTCCAAATTCCACGAGGACAATCCATTTTAATTCCCTATCTTGTGGAAATGAGGAAAGTTAACTGTTACCTATGTTGGCTTGAAATATTTTTTTCTTGAAGTTCACACGTCAACATTTTCTTATCACAATCGCAAATCAGCTTCTACTTCAATTTTTCTGTTACAGTGTATGGTTCGTCATTTGCGCAAACTGTACGTTATTTTTGATTAAACAATGCAAATTACAAATAAAAAGGTTCACATGGTTAACGTTTTCCGATTACATTAAAGTTAAGATGTCTACGTTACAGAGAATAGGTGTTGAATATCGTACGTACGAATACCTCGAGTTTGTATGCGGATGGTTGGACCGGAACGAATAACTATTTGACAGCTAGGTAAAGCACGGCAATGTCCAAAACTGAAAATGATAGAGGCTGTACCAGCTATGGAGTATCATCGAAAAAAAAAAACTATTTAGATCCGCCTTTCGCATACAAGCTTTCAATCAATAGTACAATAAATAAATCAACGAGGCATGAATTTAGGAAGCGTTTGAGCGTTTTGTTTATGTAAAAACGGAACGGCGTGAGATGGTAAAAGCGATGTAGATTATTCGTCTTGGTCAAACTCGGTAACGAAGCCAGTGAAATTTGAACGATGCTTACCAACAATAATCAATATAATTGTCATGACGACAACGCCGATGATAATTCTCGTTCTCATATTTTGCAGCCAAGCTCTACGACGGGCTTTTTTAGCAGTGTCGTGAAACTCATTTCCTGCTGAAACGAGACGCTCGCTAGCGACTTGCAAATCTTCCATTCGTTCTCCACGTTCCATTACTTTTTGCACATTTTCCCGCATCACGTCGGTAACTTCTTGAATCTGGACTCGGACGCTGCAAACAGTAATTATTTGATCGCTAATGAAGGCCGAACGCTACAGTTCTTTTAAATACCCTCTAATTAATAAATTGCTAACATTGTATCCATCATTTCTCAAGATCAGCTATACGTTACACTAGTGTTTCACTATCAAAATTTGAAAATATTCGGAATTCATATGAAGTTGAAGTTTCTACGTTAAAAGTAGGTCTATATCTGATGGATAGCAATCTGAGCAAACGTTATCATGGGATCTATATCAATAATGACCGAGTCTAATCTAAGAAATCTCGTGAAAAATGATGAATAGCTGACGTTATCACATATATTCTTGATGTCGGGAATTCGACTAGGACAATTTGTGAAATACCAATTTGAATGGGATTGCTGAGTGGTATGTTTGGTGAAATGTATATATCAATGGAAAAGAATATCACCTGTCCATCTTAACGTCCGTGGATTTGCCATAACTACCAGATGTGCTTGGGCGACTGTAATGAATCAAAAAATACAACTTTAGTATCACTACGACGAGAAGTATTGACGATATGGGACGCGGTTGGATCGGTTGTTTTACAAGTAGGGTTAAGTAAAGATGTTAACTCGTATCGATATCATGCTTACTTAAATACCATTGCCTCATCCTCATCGCTGTCATGGTCGAGCAGTGTTTCCTGCCAAAGAACGAATCGTGGCAGTTACTAACAATTATTGGCAGCAAGACAGTTGTACTTGACAGACAATTCTGAACTCACTTTTTCCACGTCTTCAGCGGTGTACAGATCTTCGCGAGAGACGCTTCGTTTGAATTTCGGTGGCATTTCGTTGTCCTCGTTTGTATGTTTTTATGTCGGAGCTTACTTCATTCTCGGTTCGCTGATAGCCTTACATTATTATCTGATTTCGCTGACGCATATCGGTGTCTCGGGCTCGAGAGCTCGTGACATGACAAACCGTAACCGCGATCACTGACACAATACAATGGGACGCGACAGGCAACAAGTGACAACACTGACAACGTAATCAAAACGCATCGTCCGCGGTCCGCGAGGCTTTTAGCTCATGGTTAGGTTCGCACGGCGACGCCCGCGCTCCGTGATCAAATCAGTGATTGACGTCATTGCCACATAGTTCGGTTCTCACCAAGCGGTACAACAACAGCCAATCACAGCCTAGTCATTCCGTCGTATCTGAAAAGGAGAGCTGTGATTGGCGGTTCACGTGCCGCTCGTTTATCGCGCACGCTTCACGACGCTGCATGTATTCTCAACCAATTTTAGAGAATCTTACTGCTGAACTACGATAGTATTACTGGCAGCTCAAATGTAATGTATAAATTCAGCGTACTGATCGTTGGAAGTAATTCGATGCGAGGAATGCGTTTCGATTATTTCGGAACGCAGAGGAAGTTGGTGTTACGCTCGATTCGAGTTATCGCGTATCGATTCTATCTCGATTTCACTACGTCGAGATCGCGTAACCTTCTTTCGTTTCCGGCGAAGTTCTTTGCGCTGCCGCAAATATCCACGTGCGAAGAAATTCTTCGAAAATACCTGCAAAATGGATAAACCAGTCGTACTTGCTCGAGTGATGAAGGTGCTCGGCCGCACGGGATCCCAGGGACAGTGTACGCAAGTCAAAGTGGAATTCATCGGTGACCAGAACCGTCAAATTATCCGCAACGTCAAGGGACCGGTCCGCGAGGGAGATATCCTCACTCTCCTCGAATCCGAACGTGAAGCCAGAAGACTGCGATAAACGAACCATTTTGCATTGGGATACAAAATACCACAAAATAGGTTTCCAGCACAAGAATTATATCACCTCATCGATGAGAAACATTCGCGAGTCTGGTGGATGGATTCTCCAAACGGCACCCGAACACGAACTCTGATCTGCTTGTACCAGTAACCAGCTCGTCATGCAATAAATCTTATGCTGTCAACCGCTAATCGTAAATCTTTATTTATTTCACACAAAACACCCAATTTAACCGTAATACAGGTAAAATCCCCAAGATATTTGTGCGCCAAGTCGATTTTCGTTGCTTTTCGTTTCCTAACCTCACTTTACGCCAAGTCGCATGGCGTTGTTATGCTTCTCGTGTGTCATCGGTGGTTTTGCGTTTTTGCTAGTTTTCATCTTCGAAGCACGTCACAAATCCATACGTACTCGAAGTAAACACGTAAATGCGGTTTAAATATGTTTCTCGTGATCGTCGCTTGAGAATTATAACAATCTGAGATCCTCATCACGAATCTCTATAGGAAAATACGTTCTTCGTATTTTTTGTACAGGAAAGAATATCGATGTAAAAGCATTTTGTCTCGAGACAGGAATGGAAATGGGGTGGAAATTAAATAGTTGCTAAATAATTGTCGTTGACAGATTACGCGAATGAAAAATTGAAATAAAGATATCAGTTCTTCGTATATTTTCGCGTGATAAATTTACATTTGTATAGAAAATCTTACACATCTATTTACATCATATAACCTGTAGCGTGACGGAGATTACACGTTCGAATTTCAGTGACGGCAGAAATATTTGGAAAACAATACGATAGTTTTTATGTCATGTAGTGTTTTCACATACTGCTTCCCCGTTCCTCGTAATTATATGCGTCGCCGTTTCAACGGTGGAGTATCTCTCGGACTAGTAGATGCTTTGGATGTGTTATCGACGCTTTGTCTAGTGGGTCGTTTGGGGCCTCGTTTTGGCCCGTCACGACTCGATTCCGAGTCTTTCCTTTCCTTCTTTCCAATCAAAGCTGTAAACCAAACATAGATTCGAGTATAATTCCAATGCTGCGTTCAACGTTCAATGATTCTTACCAGGTTCTTCGTCGTCTTTACCCTTCGGCCGACCCTTCATAACTTTTTGATCCTTTTTCAAATCCTTCAAGTCTCGAGATTTGTCTTTCCTCACTTCCATTTCTTTAGTTAATTTCTTCACTTCTTCCTTTTTCTTCTCCAATTCTTTGACAGTTTTAACATCTTTCGACAGGGTATCTTTTTTCAAAAATTCTCTTATATCTTTGTCTTTCTTCACTTCCTTGAGCTTGTCTTTGGACAGTGTTTCTTTAGCCTTGGTATCAGTCTCGTCCTTCTTTCTGATTTTCATGAACGCCGAGAACTCGGATTCGGGTAGGGAGAAGTCCGTTTCGTTGCTTGGAAACGGCAAGTCTTCCGTATCATCCTGACGAAAGCAATAACGACGCTTGAATCCGAATGCTCGATATTTTCAATCAGAAATAAAAAATTACTCACCAGAGCCATCAGGTCGTACATAGATTCTAGATGGTCCCAAATGTATTTCAACGAAACGTCTTTGTGAATCGCTGCTCGAAACTTTTCCCAGATGCAAACCATGTGAAAGTATTTGTTGATACCTGTAGACAACGTCATTCTATGTTTGCATAACCTTAAAATTTCACCGAAAACGTTCCACGCGCGTCGCGATGTGGATTACGTACCGACGGGTTTATGTCCGTTCATCGCGAAAAATAATTGTATTTCGTTGTCGACGTTCCATTCTATTTCTTCCGTCGTATCAGTTTGTTTTTCCTTCACAGCCATCGGGTAAGGTTAAGTTAAGACAACCAAGCTTTACTCGTCTCGACCAGTCTCAACGCTTCTGATGATACATAGGCGGAACTCGATGAAACAGCTGAATCGAGAATCGATACAAACTATCGAACGATCGTCTATCGATACTGCGACCCACGAACAGCGTTGCCAGAATATTTTCCCAGAGGTCGCTAGCGTCGGTTCTGAAGCCACTAGAAAATCACTAGTCTAGACTATTCCACTAGTTTTAGTCGTAAAACCACAAAATCGGTAACACTATCCACGAATGTTGCGAGGATTCGATGTACATTCATAGATGTACGCACGAACAGGTGAGATCGATCGACTCATCGGACTCGCTCGCGCGGCGCCACCTATCTATGCGAATCTAACTCATGATCTAACTGTACATCAGACTACCAACTTCTTATCAACCAACACTTACGCGGGTTGATGATTTCTAATTGATATAAAAATATACATAACTGTGCGTCTGTTTGCCAACTAAGCAGTCATCCCATCAATCGCTTTGTTTTCTCTAAAAGAGCGTCCGAGTATTTATAAAATTTATCCACTTTCATGTATATTCGCCGAACCCCGTGCAATTAAAAACTTGACCAGCTCATTTCGCGGAGAGCGAAGCTCTTCTTTCCATGTTTACAAAAAATTTACGGGGCATAGTACGAAACTTTTCAACTAATCACGAAGTTCTGCGCATAGGATGCATTTAAATTCTCGTTCAATCTTCTTCGTCTGGTCAGAATCGCAAAAGTTGAATCTATCTTTCACAGAACCTTACTCTGCTTCACTCATGCAAATTTCAACCTAAGGCCACCTATTTTGAAAATGGCGTCCATTTCTCCTAACAAACTACTTAGACAGAATCGCAAACTACTTAGACAGAACCGCAAACCGTCAGAGATGGAATTAAATTCGTCAGGTAGAAAGTTCGCAACGCGGTTCGATAAATCCACTGTTTTTTCCTTCTCTCGTCCGTTTCGCCGGGATCCATGGATCCAGACAAACGCGGATCGCGTTTTAAATCGTGATTCGAATAAATAAATCTATTGTCATGTCGGCTCCATTTGATGCGAGTTTCCAGTTGTAATAACGGAAATAATTAAGCTAGAGGCTCGGACGGAAGACGCGTAGACACAGGCAGCTGGGGAGCGCGGTGACTAGACGATGTCCGCTGTTATGCTAGCTCGATCTTCCAACCGAGGAAGTGCTGGGAAGCGTGAACCTTAACGGCCCGAACTGCCTCCGTCGAGTTGAACAACCCTGGTCTTTATCGACGTTACATTTTTATTCGATCCGCAACGAACCGATATCACATCCCGCAATATTATTCGACGTCGCATCCCACCGCGATCTACGTACGAATCGCGTCGAAAATATTTCCCCGAATCGTTGAAATAATTGTCGAAACACCAATTTTTCGAAAATTTATACTAACGGCAAAATTTCGCGAAGCATTCCGATCCATCTTCTTGCCCCTTGTTTTTATAATGAGAAAATGGCAAATTGATCGAAACATGTCCGAGGAAATGATTGTTTTAATTATTTTCTCCCCATCTCTCTCTTCATTACGATCTCAATCAACGAGTAACGGTCGGAATATCTACTCCAGCAGAGTGAACTATTTGTCCCGTGTAACGGTAAGTTTATTAAAACACGCATCAAGGATGCGAGATTCACATTCATCGTCGCTGCAGAGCTTCGCACGGTTCGCGGGAACCCAGAATTAATGATTCGTTCCGCGCTTTGTCGCGCATTTTATCCCGCACACTTTAACACGTCCAAGTCATCTAGTACCTGCGCACGATCGTCGCATTTTTATCCGCACGTGTCGTCGAATAGAATAGAATAGACTCATTTTTTATCGCTCCATTGACGGAATATTACTCTAAACACATAAACAAGAATTCTCACCAAAGACGAGCTCCTGATTTTAATTGGCTGTACTCTCTAAATGAATTTGAAAATTTCCCATTCGATTAACGCGTAAATCTTCATTTTTCTTCATTCAATTATCTATAACTGCGCGGCATTTCGCGTTATTCGACTGGTCATAGGGGCAAATAGTAGAGGAATCTTCGCTCTTCGAAAGTGCCTATGCCTGATTTACTTTTCGTGAACCGTGTTGCCGGTAAACACCTTAATAAAATACATGTTTCAAATTTTCTTACGTATAATTGGATTTATCTCGGAAAACATTAGCTCTACGGCTTAGACTTTTCAAATCTTTTTTGTAGAAAATTAAATTTTCAGCAAAAAAGTACTTATATAATCTTGCTGTAAAGTTGATGGTTCGCGAGGAAAAACGAAAAAACCATAAAACTCGGTAAAAAATCGAGTTTCAGATTTTTTATCGCCGACACGGTTCACAGAGCGTAAATCAGCTGTGGCCACTTTCGAAGAGTGAAGACTCCTCTACAATTTCCGCCTATAACCGATCGAATAACGTGAGATGCCGCGCAGTTATAGATAATTGGAGAAAAAAAATTAAAGATTCATGTGTTAATCAAACGGGAGAATTGCAAATAGATTTTTAGCAAGTACTCAGAATTATAAATAGGGACTCATCTTTGCTGAGAAGTCTTTTTTATACGTTTAGAGTAATATTCCGTCAATGGAACGAGAAAAAAAAACGAATCGACGAAAACGAAGCACACGTTAGCGACGCCTCAACGTGCATTCATACTAATCGTCGTCATTTCTATGCAAACATTGATAAAAACAATGAAATGCGTTTTTCTGTAGCGACGGTTCGAGAAATTAAATGAACTCGAACCCGGTTGCAAATTCTTTGAATATTCGAGGAAAATGTTACTAGATAGGGGAAATGTAACTAGATAGGCGAAATGTTACTAAGAGCGAGGAAGTGATTTTTTGAGGAGTAAAAAGCGTAATAATTATTCGATAAATAATCGTAATTCACCGTATGTGCGATGTGAATATTGCGCGCTAGCAATAATACACGCCTGGGTGTTCGCGCGAATGTGTTATTTATTCGTTAGCTAGAAAGATACGTATCTGCAAGAAGTGGTCGTAAGATTTTTCGCTATGCGTACACCTGCATAGTCGTGTTTTAATTGAAAGGATAATTATAAGAACGATTCTATGAGCCATATTCGTTGCCGTTCACGGTCTCCGACAAAAAACGAAACGTATATCGTTCGACAGAAAAGAAATGCCGTTGGCCTCGATCCGCGACGTCAATTGTCTCACCCGGACGAGCGAGGAGCGGTTTTCATAATTCGAACGTTTTTCCCGGCGTCGACTTCCCACGGGAATTCGTCCATTCACGCCCCGCGTTCAATTATTTTACGAATATTTCGTTCAAAAAAACAATAGATTGACTAAGTTTCGCGAATTGCCATCTGAATTTTCCGCGATCCACGATTTTTGGCAGGCATTTTTCCCGCCAACGAACAATCGATGGGCGGCATCTAAACGGCAGGCTAATCTCTCGCTGAACGCACCGAAACAATGCGCGGCACGTGGCAACCAGAGTTATACGAGATATATCGTAACAAGTATTTGGAATACAAGTTACAAGATACACCCTTAAGGCAGGCGGGCCAATTAGACGCCCCAAATTCTGCAGGGGTGTAGGACGGGGAAAAAAGAATTAGCCAAATGAACTTTTGGGGAATTCTACCGATATTGGTACTAAAAAAAAATTCGTTCAATGTCCAACGTGCATTGTAATCCAAGGTATTAACATTATACATTATGCAGCTCGCAATACAAAATGAAAATTCAAAAAGGGATTTCAGATATAAGATGAAAATACGTATTTTGTATGTGAGAAAAAAGAAAGAAAGAAGCAAACAAAAGAAATGGTTGGAGAGTATCGTTGAAAACTGAGGGTCATGTTAGGACTCGAATGGGGTAGATCGTAGAAATAGTTAGCCGATGGGATTACGAGGAAAATGGTTGGGAATCTCGACAGGTAACTAGGGAATACAGCGAGCGGGTAATCCGTGAAGCGTAAAGGAGGGGGGGGGGACGTTAAAAGCCCAGCGCCGCGTGTTTCTACGTCTACGAGTCTACGTCGATGCCGCGTCTCTAGGTATCCCGATATTTTTTTTCGCTCGCAGACCATCTAGATGATCCGTACACGTTTAGATGAGCGGCTAGGTATCTCTCTCGCTCTCTCTTCCTCGCTGCTGCCTCCATTCGCCTTTTTCGAGTCGCCCATGTACCGACGCTCCGTGCACGTACGAGCGCGCGCCGCGTCGGTAGCGCGCACACACCCACGCGCGAGCGTATATATAGAGATGATGACGCGGTCGGGAGGCGTCGAGGCGGCGAAGAGGAGAACGACGCAGCGTAGGTAACAGGCACAGGGAAGAGACGGCGGTCCAACACCGTGTGGAAGAGATAGTGGTCGGTGACCTGAAAGGAACGTTGACTCCATGTAGTCAATCCCCTCTTTATATTTTATTCCCACCTTTACCTTACCTCACCTAACCTCACGCACCGAGTGCTCTCCAACTTTTGCCTCGTTTACTTCGGCTCCACTCGGCTTACCTCCGATCCCAACCCGACGACGATTCGTAAAAGGTCGCTGGAAATCGATTAAAAAAAAACGACGATCGATCGATGGAGTCAGAAGGATGCGAAATACATTATAGTTTGAAAACACTGAAAAACGCGCTTTCACAGTAAACCGAACTGAAAAATAGACGAGAGGAAAGAAAAAGTATAAAAAATAACGGATAAATAGGAAAAAAAAACGAAAAATTGGAAAATAGTCCCAGAGCATATAAATCGAATAAACCATTCGATGAAAAAAAAAAACACGAGCAGTACGAAAGTTAACCTAAAAACGGTAAAAAGAATCGAGTAAACGAAATGGGAACGTGAAGAGAAACGGTAAAAATAAACGAAGGACGTGGAAAATAATGAGAAGGGAGTGATGGGAATGAGAAACAAGCGAGCATCGTGAAAATGGCACGGGGAGAGAGAAGAAGGAGGGTGAGATGAACCGGAGCAAGGGGAGGGAAACGTAAGAAGAAGGATGAAGTGGAGAAACTGCAGCAACGGGAAACGTCGACAGACGGGAGAAGAGTAAGAAATACGGGGAAGAGTCGAGATAAGGATTGGAGAGAAGAGAAACCGGGAAAACAGAAGAAGACCGAAAACGCAGGATGTACGTTGCGTGCGTACAGCGCATGTCTGGTCCCTGCAAGCCGTGTAGGTCGCATCGCGAACGTTTTACATATGTACACCGAGCGGAATCTCAGGAACCGAGGCAGCAGCGTCGGTGCGTAGGTATGCGTAGCGGATTTCGCTTCGATTGATGGCAGAAGTACAGTTCGTCGGTGCAGATAATGGGAATGATTGATCGAAGGCTACGCGTCTCGCGCGCCGCAGCGCAGAGGACGACGACTAGCGCCATCGGGTTCCGACTTTTACCGTTTGTTTTTTGTTTTTTTTTTCGCAAGTTTACAGAAATCAAGCACGGGTACGATGAGCCGCCGGCGGTGCAGTCGAATCTAGGCGTAAGATTGTGTAGGTTCGGTTGCGTAAGTCTCAGGTTTACACGAGCGACTTGTGACTTTCGGATTAGAATGAAGACAGGTCGAAGTCCGCGCGTGGAAAGTTCTAGCGACTCTGGTTATTGCTCTCAGTTTCCTTTCTAGAATCGCGTATACTGGGTGAAATAACGGACGAGGCCGGGGCGCAGCCTCGGCGAAGGGTCGGCGTCGATCTCAACGCGAAATCGACGGGACGATCGCCATTCGCCTCTCGGCACCGGACACCCGTTACGTTCGATCGCCCGGGATGGCTTCTCCTCTCTCTCTCTCTCTCACTCTGTCTCTATGTCTCTGTCTCTCTCTCCCTCTCCCTCGCTTCTTCGGGCCGACCGCGATCTCTTCGTCCCTTCGACGCCCGATATTGTCTCGCGTCTCCTCCGCGTCCTTCTGCTCGGTCCCCCGTCTCACCGTTTTCTTACCTACTAGCAACGTTCGCTAACGGGAATTGATGGACAACGTGACGGCATTGGCAGCGGTAGATGAGCCTGAAACAACCGATCGAAGGACTCGGACTCGACTGCTACTTGTACTTACTCGACGCGTTGCTACTTTCGTCACGCGATTACCGATCACCGCGATACACGTAACCTCCGTCACGTGTCGCGTACCTCCGCTAGAACACATCGAATCACGTAATTTTCACGTGCTTTCGAACTACAGTTCCGGCTAGAGGGATCGAAACATACCCATTTTTCTAGCTTAACCAAACGGAAATATCGAAGCGAGGTCTAAACACAGCGCACTGCTCGACATATTTTCCTCGTATTTTAATTTTTAATTTTTTTTATCACCCGTCCTGTCGGCCTAAATGTTATAAATAGGCACATAAATATTATAAATAGGCGCATAAATAATTAGCGAGCACTCGTGGTGGTACACGGTGAAGTGTACCCCACCTAAAGTGCTCCAAAACCGTCGGAGATCATAGATTAGCGTACGATCAGTTCGACAATGAGCATTTGTGACCGAATAATTTTTTCTCGGATTCAATCTGAGATTTCCTACACTTGCGGATTACACTTGGTGTGGGTCGTCTAACAGAAAAGACTCGAAGACTCGCCTGTAGACGCGGAATTGTTAGTGACGATGCCACGCGATTTTTCTATCCACGACTCGATAACAACATTTTCGACGAGTTTAAACTTTTTTCCCGTAGGAGGTTATGTAAGAAGGGGCGTGACGTCAGCGCGCCGACAGCGCCCCGTGGCCTTCCCCGGAAGTAGGCGCTAATTCCGCCATTTGTTATCTGTCAGTTTGTCAGAAATTCCCGTAGTCGTTTTTTGCGCACGTACAGCGCGTTTCCACTTTTGAATAATCGCTCGGCACAAGTGTTTATTGCATTCGAATCAGGGTCGTTAAGTGGACGTTGAACCGTCCGAAATATTCTCCCTCTTCGATCACCGTCTCTCAGCTTCTCGAAGAAACGACGCTTGCGAGAAATGCCAGCGAAGAATTTTTGGGTTGCAACGGTTGGAGGAGAGTATTGCGTTCGAGAGAGTTCCAGGGTCATTTCAAAGTGCCCTTTGTTAAGTAGAGAAAAGTACGCCAACGGCGCTGGTGTCGCCGAGGCGCGAGGTTTTGCACTATGGCGTACTACGTCAAGGTCACCCAGAGGTCACTGGTATTGTTTCTCGCGTAAGTGCGAATTCGTTTAATTCGCGACGCGAGTTTATTCGCGGTGAGAAACGTAGGCGAAGGAATGATGGATGAAATATTCGACTGTTGACGGTTTTTTTTCGGTTACGTAAGGTCGCAGATGTGTGCGTCGGCTCGAGCAGGTTCCTAAGGTATTAATCTGTAAAAGCAATGTTTTCCTTCTCACCGGAGCGTTGTCCGAAGTGGGGATAATATGACGCCGCGATAGAGACGTAAGTAGAATAGTGGATTAGTAGAATAGTAGAATAAACTCGCGTAGACATCGACTGACCTCTCGTATTTGAGCGGCGTTAGATAAAGATGCGAGCAAACATGGCAGGATAATGAAAACTCGGATGAAAACGTGCCTCGAAATTTATGGAAAGTCTACGCGCATCGGAGAGACGCGCGTGGAATACTGATAAGCATCCGCGATCCGGTTGACGCGACGTTTTTGCCGTCGACGCTGCTCGAGCGCGGAGAAAAATACCTTCGCGATATTATCAACCCACGTTTCCATCATCTACGTTCGTATTTTTCAAAATACCGATCTCAACAATGAAAAGTAAGATTTTTGACAAATTTCGACCTTAAAATGTCCCCTGATTTTCTCACGTCGATGCGATATTTCGGCCATTATGTGCAGAGAAAGGTGCTTTTGCTCGTGTCGTGAAAACTCCCTAGAAATAAACCGTTTGTTCCTACAAAAAAACTGGTTCAAGCGTCGTTCGAATTTTCTGCCTAAATCTAAAGTATCCAATACATCGCAAGATTAAAGGGATTCATGCCAGCATTTTTAGGGAATTTTTTCTGACGCCCAGTGAGAAGACAGAACTTTGAGTTTTTTATCATTCATTTATAGGTAATCTCAGAGTATGTATATAAATTTTTAGCCAAAAATATCCAATGGAAGGTGAGTTATAGCGCTTTGAAGACACCCGCCTCGAAGAAATGGACGCCCTCTTCCTGCACGATTCCGCCTGATTGGCTAATCTGAAATGAAAAAAGTTAACGTGCCGAGCAGATATGAAGTATAACCTCTAGATCCCGTCGCTTCCACAGCGGTTCATCCTAATGGAAGTTCAAACCAAGTTTAAATCCCCTAAACCATGTTTAAAGTTTCCTATTAAACGTACAGCCTAGTTGGAGCCAAGTCGCAACAGCAATTAAAGTTGAGCCACTTAAGAGAGAACGACTCTGATGCGTACATACCACAATACATAGAATTCGAGCACACGTTTTAATCACCAGCGTGGCTGGAGAGCGTAATTGAATGCGAGTAGATTGGATCGAAATTCTGGAATTAATCAACCGTGGAGGAGAGGGATCTATTCGATGTATTCCAATGATCGTTAGTACGTTTAATCAGGACCTTTTTCTGCTATGAAATCGAATTTTTGGTCCTCGCGGTATCCTATATTCGCTTAGCGCCGCGTGCTC
Organism: Arge pagana; assembly: GCA_963969455.1. Taxonomy (NCBI): domain Eukaryota; kingdom Metazoa; phylum Arthropoda; class Insecta; order Hymenoptera; family Argidae; genus Arge; species Arge pagana. The sequence goes on from OZ018309.1 coordinate 1,214,789, forward strand.
CCGCGAGCGCGGGGCTCGCGACCGCGGAGCCTCTGTATATATACTCGCGGCGACGGTTCTCGTCTGCGAGAGCGACTCGGCGCCGCTCGCCATCTAGCGCCAGTTGTCGGAACGATTCCGCGGAATCGCTCGGCATATTTGGCTAGTCGGGAAGAACACTCTTCCCGATGTTCCTTAAAGGAAATAGAGACGCCCAGCGTCTTCGCACGAATCGGAAAAATGGGTAATAGAGAATTAGCGTCCGCCAATGTCGCGCGTGACGGATACAGCTTGGCGACCCTCGACCAGATCTACGGAACGGCATACAGACTTGCGAATCCGGGTTTAGTCCCGAGAGACTAGAATATCCGGTTTGACGTTACCTACGGTCGGTATATACGGGCGGATAATCCTCGGATTACGCAAGACCTGGCGGAGACTCGAAAGAGATTCGAGGTACAGTATATAGCCGCTACTTCTCGCAGCGGGGAGAAAGAGAGGTGAATTCCAAAGTGTTGCGTTATGTAAACTTTCCTGCTGTAGAGGCACGCATGTGCGAGATCATTCCGTCCCTTCGTCTTCTCGCAAAGGTCATTTCGAGCTGAATACGTATAAATTGAAGAGGATGTGCGGCGCCGCCATAAAATTCCTGTTTTTTTTTATGCAGCCATATTCCAGGTGATGGGCAACACATCGCTTCGCTACCCCCACGGCAGACCATCGAAGCTGCAAATTCACTCTTACAAAAATTGACAAATGATTTTGTAAAATTCGCATCAACGTAAACAATGGCCAGTCGAAGTTGCGATCGCAAGCGCGTGGTCTTCGCTCGAACTGGTCGCCATTTTGTGAAAAAACAGAATATCAAAAAAAACCTACGTCACACCAAAACTGCGCTTATTTTCAGTGGGGATCCGTGTGGTTTGACGATTTCGGATCACTCTACGGAGAGTTATGCGGACAACCGTCAGCTAAGACGTTAATTGGCACTAAATCCACGATTTGGAACCTGTTTGATTTTTTGTTCTATACTCGGAATCGGATCATAAATTGCTCTAAGCATGAATATCCAAACTTAAATCATACTTGACGTCTTCAAGAAAGTAGGTCCATTTCTAGTCCTAGTCGTGCTCGAAGTAGCATCCTCGAAATGTTCTCTTCTACATTTTTCCGCGGATTTGCGCATTGGTAACTGGTTTCGGCCACCCTGTACGTGACGTACCGTTCGCTCGTAGTTTACGTGTCTTCTGTGCATTAGCATGACGCATATATGATCGTGTGTACGAAGTCATAAATGGACGCCCGTCGTACGTAAGTGGTCGCGGTAATATAACGTTTGACGCAGGTGTCGGCTAGCATCGATTACCATACCGGACCCGCGTCGAGTATCGGCGGGTTTTGAAGAAAATTGCAGAATTTATGGAGAACGATCTCTGAGTTGTAGGATCGAATTTGTCGAATAAATTGGGCGAAATTCGGAAAACCACGCCGATGAGTACCTCGGCAAAATCTGCACGGGATAATAACATGCATACGAGTGGAAAACCGCAGAGTTCGCTCCCACATTTCTCCTTGCTTCGCCGATGTGTTTTTCTCAAACTGCTGACCTTGAAAAATGAATACGAGATACCAGTTCGCGAAAATTATCGTTATTTCTTCGAACACTTTTTTATCGACCGTTTTGTAAGTCTGCGCTATTTTTAGAGCCTTCAGGAACTCCAACTACAATTGTTCGGATTCGATTTTTTTTTTCAACTCACTAAATTTGTATACATTGGCAGATTACATCGCCGTTGTTGTAACCCTGTTTTTCGTTCACATACTGGTTTCTGCTCCGCTCATCGTGCAACTTAGATCCCCTTTTCGACATCTCTCAACCCATGTCTTCGCAGTTTTCGTTTCTCCCGGATTTGTACATTTTTCGAATATTTTATTGATCACAACAAAAATTATGCCTAATAATTTGTGTGCCGTTTCTTCAGCTCTGTGAAGCAGAATACCAAATTATATATTCCAAATGTGAGAAAAAAAAATAAAAAAAAGAGTAAAAATAATGGAAGTAAATTCGATTTTGAATGTGATTTGAGGCTCGAAGTGATGTGAATTCGAATAGCAGTTTCTGGTGCGATTCGATTAACACGTAGAAGAAAAATCAGACTTTTTCTAGTCTATTAAGATCGAGTACGTTTCGCGAGTGCCTCTTCACTTGCATATAGCTGAGAACTTTCGGGGCTTATTTTCTTGCCCAAGGCTGACTGAGACTTACCTTCGTTGGATTACTCTTTTTCTCAAACCTGTTTCCCCCGTTTTCGAGACTTTTCGCTTCGTCGGATGTTTATTTTCGTTTTTACGACACTCACCTTTCAGCAACTTCTGTTCACCGTTCTGAAACTGATCGGTCCCTCGTCGTTTATTTTCAGCCTCGTCTTCTCTCTCGGAATTCCCTCCCCTGTTATTTCTCATTCTCGCAATTCCATTCGCAGCATCGTTTCGCAACGAGTCTGCCTCCCGTTTCCGGTTCTTCGAAGCCGAAGTACGATCCGCGACCCCGCGCGACATTTTCCACCATTTTTTTAGGCTTTTCGATGCGATGGGAAAATCCTGAAAAAATCCTGTGAAATATCATCGAACGACGCGGGATTTGGCGAGATTCCAGCTGAAATCACGCGTTTCGCCATCTCGGCGATCGCAATGTGTGTCGTCCGTTGCTATGCACCTGACGCTCGTGTCTTTTCCATTCTGTTTTTTCTTTTCGTTTCTTTTTGTTTTTCTTACCGACCACCTCTCTAAGCCTGTCACTTTTTTTATATCGTTACGTACCTCGTTCGCTCTCTCGTTGTACTGTTCGTCAGCCTTGAACCTATTTTACGACGAAACGCAGCGCGAAGTACGTGATTAATATGTTATTCGTCACAAAGATCGGAATTTGAAAGTGCTATCGACTCGTTCACAATTTTTATCGTTCCATTTATTATCTAATCGATTGGAACAAAGGATTTCGCAAAAAAATTATTAACTTTTTATACTCGTTTCCCGTTATTTATACGTTTTTTGCTCCGATCTCAATTGCACCCATTTTTTAAAAGTCAAATATTTTACATTTGACACTTTACACTTTACATTTCACACTTTAAACTGTACACTCTACACTCTACACTCTACACTCTACACCCTGCACTCTGCACCCTGTACTCTGCACTCTGCACCCAGCACTCTGCACCCCGCACTCTGCACCCCGCACTCTGCACTCTGCACTCTGCACTCTGCACTCTGCACTCTGCACTCTGCACTCTGCACTCTGCACTCTGCACTCTGCACTCCGCACTCCGCACTCCGCACTCTGCACTCTGTACTCTGTACTCTGCACTCTGTACTCTGTACTCTGCACTCTGCACTCTGCACTCTGTACTCTGTACTCTGCACTCTGCACTCTACACTCTGCACTCTGCACTCTGCACTCTGTACTCTGCACTCTGCACTCTGCACTCTGCACTCTGCACTCTGCACTCTGCACTCTGCACTCTGCACTCTGCACTCTCCACTCTGCACTCTGCACTCTGCACTCTACTTTACATTTTACATTTTATAATTTTTTATTTTACAATATTGTATTCTTCATTTTAAATTTGTCGAATATCGGTGACTTTAAAAATGACGTTCACTTTCACCCGAGCATACCAACTGAAAAGTTTAATACTCGATACTAATTACCATGTCAAAATAATTCGTTATCGTGTATTTTATTTCATTCCATCAACTCGAATGAACATAAATAGCGGAGAAAAATATCTTCGACGCATATTTCGTGAAAGGATATTGAAATTCCGAAAATAAGAAGGTAATGAAAAAATGTCACGCCAATTATCTCGTTTCGGGCGGAGGAAAATGAGTGGACGAGAAATGTTAAGAGATTAAAATTCGCCAACGGTGAAGGAATTTTTTGCAATCGTTTACGCGAAAAAAAAATGATTTTTCTCGAACTGTAAACAAATTTCGACGAAAAATGTGCAGAAAAAACAACAACAAAACCGAGCGAGTCGAGGAAAAATTGGGAAAAATGTGGAAGCGTGAATATTTGCGGGAAAATAGAATTTCGCGGGGCGTGGGAATGCAGAGAAAATATCGAGTCGCGTTTCTGGGGGTAATTTTCGAAACGAGGAAATAGTTTGCGCGACGAATTTCGCTCTGAAATCGCTATGATCGATGTCGGGGAAAGTTTGCGCGGTGCGCGAAAGCGAAGCGTGGTGTCGCGATTCGTAGGAATATGTACGTACATATATACGCATTTTTCTCCTCGCGTATCGATAATAACATCGGCAATCGTTCGCCGCCCGGAGACAGTGACAACGACGACCGTATCGCTGACGACAATGACCCGCGACTTTCTCTCGACCCCCTAAATGCCCAATTTTTACCAATTCGACTTTTCAAACCCGACATCAGAATCGAACTCGATTTTCAAAGGAGTTTTTTTTCTCTGGGGAGGAAAAAAAATTCCGGCGAACGGAACGAATTTTGGTTCTGAATAACACGTGCTCCGTGTAAATCGAACGATTCGTCGCGCGATGCCATGATAATAAAAAGTAAGCGATTGGTCTCTCCTCGATCAGCGCCGGATTAACCTTGGGGATAGATGGGGCCGCAGCCCCAGGCCCTAGAGGCCTGATTAGAAGAGAAAAATCCAATAAATAACTACCAATTGTATGCATTTCAATAAAACGAAAAAACCCCTCTTTAATCAACATTTTCACACGAATGTAATTTTTTGATGAAAAAAAAGTTCCACGCCAATATTTTAAAGAGGACCACCTATACAGGTAGAAAAAGGGTGTCTGCATTTTATTGAGGATCATTCGGGGAACAATTTATTGCTGTGAATAGGTTTTATTTTTTCGACCAAAAAATATTCTTTCCACTATACACCGTTTCGATGTATGTATATTGTTGTGCACAATTTCAACCTGTGGAGAATACGTACGTACGAATGTGCGATATATTTATGTACTATATTTATGTACTTTACTATTTGCAATGCGTGCTTTTCCGCCTTTCACGAAAATTGCGTTCTTCTCTACCCTTAAGTAGGCCGCGTGGAAAACTGGCCCCAAGCTCTGCGGAGTCTTAACCCAGCGCTGTCCCCAACCGACCAGAATGATCCTCGTTCCTTAAATTTTCACCGGAACTAAAAATTCCAAAACACCATGTTTCACGTCCTTTCAGAGCATCATAACTATTAAAACGACAATAACAATATCCACGATATAATCATAACAGTAATAATTCCGTGTCCAAGAAAAGGAATTTCAGGCGTCGCTATTTAACTATCAGCACAGATTGCAGCCGTTCGATTGATTGTGAGTTGGAAAGTTGGAGATTCCTTTTTTAGGACACAACTGAGCAAGTTACATAATTGTTGCCTCCCAGGTATCAGTTATTCATATATATGAAGCACAGAGTCAGGTAACTGTGCGCAGCGGCTAAGCGTGCGCATGCCCTTTATCTCCAAAGGGCGAGCGAGGGGGTCGTGACATGCACAAACAATTTGAAGGTATATTACCGGAGAATTTAGCTACCCCAGGCCAAAAGACCTCGTATAATCCGTTTCTTTGTTTTCCAACATAACAAGAATGGGGTACTCCAAAAACAACTATTCCCATCTCGGCAAAGATTGTCACCCCGCACTGCGGATAGCCACAACGGTAGACGATTTTTCCCCCTGTCGCTAATTTATCAAGGTTTATTTCCCAGCATAACTTTTGAGGCATGTCTGTTCGCGGTTAAGTTATAGACGTATTTATAAGACGAGTGTGCGCACGCGCACGTCTACTTGCACGAAGTAGCGATGAATTGGTGCTGAAATTTTTTTTTTTTTTTTTTGGAGTGTGTGATCACTGCCAAGACGATTCCGCGTAAAACTCCTGCCCATCGACTATTATATACCTATTTTATTTCGAGTTGATTTTTGTGCAACTGACTTCGATGTGATTCTGTGTTGATGAGTCGACCTCTTATTACCCATTGATCTGGTCTCTTCCGTGACTTTGTATAGTCAGTTCAGATCATCCAAGAAATCAGCCCGGAGTGAAAAAGCTTTATGTTATTGAGATAATTCGCTGTTGAGACGTTTACAGTTTTAATTAAAAAAATGCGTACACTTACCCCGCACGAGCGCGCACGCTTGCCCGCAAGCGTGCAAACGCGTTCCGCGTTTTTCTAACGACTCCGTTTTTTTTCTAATCGTGACGATTTCCTGCGCCATTTCTAAATTCGATTATTAGTTAAGCGAATACTTTATCAAATACATGACCTCATTTGGACTCATTTTTACCGCTTATTATCGAGTTTTTACACCACTTCGAATGCTCGAGTGGTGCGGTGTGCAAATGGCACTCTGGTGGTGCGGAAAAAAATGTTTTTTGACGCGTTGGAAAAAATTCCATCGGAGTGACCTAAATGACCTTGAATATTGTTATCCATTATTAAGTGGCGAATGGTGACAAATTTAATTTTCTTTTCCGCAAAAACTGTTGGAAAACTGATTTTCCAGCAAGCGCGTGGAGATAAAGATAAAAAATGAACGTGAAACTACTCGATTTCGATGTCTACGCCGACTTCGGTCGACACCTCCGATTTCGAAAGGTGAAAATCTTTGGCTGCTAAAAAGCGCGAAAGTCTCGTTCGTCGAATTTCTAACTGCACGAAACGAAAGTCGAGTGTCGCGCGGACAGGTAAAAAAAAATATGTCCGAGCGAATAAATCGGCTAACGAGCGCGTCTTTCGTAAGACTGCGAGGCGGATCTCTGGCGGCCAGCCTCCGTCAATATTGAAGAGTTTGCTGGGTTTGCAGTGCCACGTGATAATTGTAGTTTCGACACGCGCGCGCGCGCACGATACTTGAACTTTGCATCGACGTCAAAGTCGAGAGGTGCGGAAAAAACTGAGAGAGGAAAAAGAGAGAAAAAAAGGAATGAAAAAAAAAATCTCGCGTTGCGAGGGAAAAAATGAGCGCCGCGGAGAAACATCGCCGATGCGAAAAAAACCCCAGGCCTTCCATGCATGTTTATCCGCCATGTAATTAATGCTAGGCAGTCGTCGAGGCGAATGAAAAATCGGCAAAATTATAATAGCCCGCGAGGTAATCCAAAGTCTCGCAGCTTTCGAATCCATCATTCGCCGATCGTCGAGTACAAAATGGTGGCTCAACGAAGTTTCGTTGGCCTCGCACATCGCATCTGTACGTAACTTAATCTCTCGCGTTGTTAAAACGATTAGTAAAAAACATAAAACCCGACTTTTTCTCGTTTCGCGCGAAGAATACGAGTCTACTATCACAAAACTGGGGGCCCCATACGGAAAAACAAGGTCGACCTTGAAATGACCTTGAAAATGACCTTCGAGGTCAAAGTCAAGGTCACCGCAAACGGCCCCCTCGGAGGTGAGTATATTCTATACGAAACGTTTTCGGCTAGCTATCACAGTTTTTGAGAAATCCTAGAGCGAAAGCCAAAATGGGACACTATGCAGAGGAGACAGGGGCAAGACGGCCCACCTAAGCCGACTATTATTCTTTGTGACTTTTAACCATCAAGTCGATTTACTCTCGTCCAACTTTAACTCAATTCACCAAAATTTTGGTGAAGCTCCTGAAATTTTTTTTTGGGGGGCAAGACGGCCCCCTCCGAAAAAAAATGATTTTTTTTTTTTAATTGTAAAAAAATTTCCCGCGTTATAAATGTTTACATTTTTCTCTTTAACAACTGTATTTACTTTTATATTACTCGAAATAACCTTTTTTTGATATAATACGAGTAATTTGTTCACTTCTGTAGAAAAAAATTGAGTGTTTTAATTTTTTCCAAACATATTACCAAATACTGATCAACTGGATTTTAATTTAATATTGCCGCCAAAAACACATGATTTTTGGTTAATTTTTGAGGTGCCCCAGGGGCCGGTCTTGCCCCGGTCTCCTCTATGTATTGTGGCGTAAGGAGAACGGAGGAATGACCAGATTTTGACAAATTTGTTCGAGGGCTTTTTTTCCCGGTCGATTGCGAATTGTCGACGTTTTGCGGAGATATTCGAAGCAAGGTGTTGCAATGGAGAATCGAGTTTCACCGTTGGAATATGGGTATAGAGTCCCTTTTCGGGCAGGTGCAACGCTTCCTTTGTCCCTTGTCCCGTTAAGCTGTTCCTAAATTACGAGAAGTTCGGCAAAGCGATATGCACGATTTTCAATATCGTTCGACAATGTAGGACAGCTTTTAGAAAATGTAGCATTCGCTCGGAATTTGGTCTCCGCTAGGTGTGTTCGAAATTCGAATGTACACGCAGATACGTAACGGGAGAACGGAAAGAAAGAAAGTCGACGAGTACGAGTACCGCGCGCAGCTATCATTAATAACCAATAACGACTAATGGATTCGTAACGACGACCGAAATAAATCGAGCGAATTACGAAAAAAAAACTGAAGCCAACGAGGCGAAAAACTATTTCGAAAGATGGGAGACAATTTTCCGTGGTAGAGTTTCATGCTTGCCGGAAAAATTCTCTGTGCAGTAGGGAATAGCGCAAATTTCAGCTGCTTTCCTAGACATTTTGCTCGCGAAGGCGTTCGATTCGATCGCGAGAGAATCGGGGAAAATCGCGTCGGGGAAACATGTCGCGGCGAAGGAAAACAGGAGAAGTTCGTGCAGCCATGACAACCGAAACAAAAGAACAGCGATCGCAGTATGGCCGCGCAGCGTGGCGCGGTCTTGGATTTCGTCACGGAACGAAACTGGCCAGTGGTCAGTGGTCACGCTGATCCCCCACTCCGTCGCCGATCTTACGTAATCTGGCCTCTCTGTCCACCCTTCTTCCACGTCCATCCGTGCGTACCTCTGGCGCGAGTCGATTGTTTCCCGGCCGCGCGGCGCGGAGACGCCGCGAAAATTCACGGAGCCTCGACGTAATCCGTCGAAATCGCTGCCATCCTCGTCCTGATCCGACCAACGTCTTCACCGTCGCTTACCGACGTCACCTCCGCACCTGTTCTCGCCAATATTTATCGGTATTTTCCTACGCCTAGAGGTCTCTCGCATCAAGCGTGAAACAGCTCCACGCTGTTGCGCAGTCTTGGCTGTTTCAAATAAAGAATGAAAAAAAAACCGTACAACGCTACTCGAGTACATGTCTGCCGTTTGCCATAAAATATCCTCGCATCGCACGTTTGTCCTTTGGTAATTGTTGCCGCGATACTTATCTACCTACCACAATTTTTCACATATTTGCCGCACAACTCACCGATCCATTCCGCGAAGGTAGGCAAGAAATATGCGGGCAACATCGTTCTCTTAGAGAACGAACTTTATTTCTGAAGCCTTCATCCCGGATGCACATCCCATCTCAGAACCCAGTCCTCAAACTGCTTTTTTACTCGTTGGCCGTTTTACCGTAACGTCGACTGGGCCAACGAGTTTTGGGACTGCGAAAACGAGTGCTCCGCATTCTTATTTATGCCCAGGCGATTCGCTCGCAAAACAGCATCAGCCATCGAATATCTATGGCTACTATTGGGGTGGTTCGAAAAAAAAATATTTCTTTCTCTCTAACAGGCTCAAAATCTTCGTTTTGGCATGAGAATAAGTCCCTGAAAATACGAGCTCCTAGTATTCACGTTACATAGCTCGCACACATATTTTTGTGGACAAAAACGTATTTTTCCGGTGTAATATAAAAAAAAATGGGCCAATTCTACGGAAAATTCAACTCGTTATATGATTGATAAAATGACTCGGTCGGTACAGTAGGGATCTGGAAATGCCCGCACGACATTTCTTCGGCGAAACGGGAGGCAGCATTGGGAAATTTTCGCAAGACAGACTTTGCACGTTCAGTCCAAGCTGTGGATCCATCCGAAGAAGCGAGTAACACTAACTTGAGTGGGCTCGCGTAGATTTTACTTTAGACGGAGACACGGCGCTGGGAACAGAAGAAAATTGTCGCGGAAACGGTCAACGATTGTCGCAGAGGTCATAAATTGTCGGGTTTTCGCGACGATGCGAGTCGAAATGGATGGTAATTGAAAATTTGCATGAGCATCGGGGGTCGGCGAGCAACTGTTGTCGGTATCGTTTCGTTTCGGGTCGTGAAGTTGGCTCGGCGCAAGCGTCGAACGTGCGACAGGTGGTGAACGTTGTCATTACGTAGGAATGCATTAAGCACAGTTATCCTCGGAAGACGTAAGGTCCTTCGTTGTATCCGGTAAGCGAATACGATCGAGTCGTGAACCTTCTCTTCGTTCTCGCGCCTCGCTCTTCGCTTACCCCGGCGTTACTCGTTTGTTTTTCCACCTTCCACCGCGGCCGACGGAATGTTCGATTTTCGAATAGGATATTGAACAATCGTTGGGAAAAATAGATTTCCACCGAGGTCATTAAAAACGTATCAGAAAACAAACGTCGTTAGCCGCGCTCGAACCGATTTTCCGAAAGCCTGCGACCTTCGCGGGCGAAAAGAATCTCACCGATAATCCAGAGACGTATCGCGCTGAAACTTCAATCAACAATTTCGTTTCTCTAGAATCAAATTCGAAAATATTGTTCCATTTTTTTATCCCCATTTTTTACCAATTTTTCCGAAATTTCGCGTACCGAACCCCCGTTTTTTCAAAATAGTGAGCTTTTTCCTTTTTAGCAACTCGCCGTCTAAAAGCGGAGCGTTTTGCATATGAAACTCGATTGAATTTGCATGAAATTTTGCAGCGTCACGTCACGTCACTTTATTTCCTTTCAATTCAGACGACCCCGATCAAAGTTCACACTCGATTCGGTGTCACGAAAAACAAAGAAGTGTCCGAAAGCGAATAGGCGTTTTATAAAAAAGGAATTCGGTTGACTTTTTTGACTCGACTCAATTTCAGCAAAATCATCACGATTTAAATGGGAAAATTCGTGTGATACTAAATTTCTTGCTTTTGTGCATTTTTTTCACGAAATTTGAAAGAAAATGAATAGGGAAATGATCCGAGAGGAATAGAAAAACGAGTCTCTCCACTTTCCACCCAAATTAAAGTTTCCATGGAAATTCCATAAAATTTCAATGGAAAAGTTAAAAATAAATTCAAAAAAACATCGCTCTCACCAGGAATAAGATTTTGGGAGAACATCGTCGTCGTTCCACGACTCGATTGTGAGGATATTAGCTAGTTGACGAAATTTACTACTACACGTTCGAATATCCTGAGTTTGGTGAGATTGTTCGATTTTCGAATTTCCTCCAACGAGATCACGTAATCTCGATGGGAGGGGGAATAAAAGACGACGATCGTTGCAAAGCCGTGCGAACGATAAACTAATGGACGATATATCGGTAGAGCAATCGTTACGGCGCTGCATAGGTAAAACTATTGTCGATGACGTGCTAAATGGCTGCGCATAGATGCGGCAGTCGGCGAAGCAGATAGAAGAGTCGCGGGACTGGATTCGTTGATTTTTGAAAGTATTATATTGTATCGCAGTCGCGCGAGCCCCGAATCGAAATAACGCGTGGAAACGGGAAAAAAAAGATCGCTTTCGACGCATGGAAAAGTATGGCCACGATCGTGCGCGAGTCCGCTTCGAAATCCCCACCGTCGTCGCGTTCCTTGTTCCACGTGTGTTCGATCAGCGCTCACCTGTCTCGCTTCAGTCGTTACGGAGTCCGGTGTCGCGACCAATCAGGGCGCCTCGAGCAACAGGTGACCGTCCAATGGCGACGCTTCGAGCGCTACCATCGCGCCGCAGCCTACGAGCTTTTCCAAACCTAAGTGTAGTACGAATGCGCACCGTCTACCTCGTTTCTTGCCTCGCATAGTCGGAAAAAATGTCGCTTAACGCGTGAAAATCGCTGCCGTTCGGCAATAAGAAACAAACGAGCGCGGTATAGTTTCGCGCTGCGGACACCACGATCGAAATACACGCGGCGGTCGCGAGGTTAGTTTTGTGACGACGACGCGAGACACGATATACCGCCTCGCGCAGGACTCACCGACCGAGTGCGAAAGATCCAAGAAAAGTGTTCGGTCGCATTATGCTTTGGACGTTCGACGATCTAACAGTGTTGTTGATATACGGTCTAACGGTGAGTCGCGCGGATCGTACGTCGAATTCCAAAATTCTCCCGTTGATATATCCGACCGACGGACACTCCTCGGCCTCGAATCTCGCGAGACACCGATAAGACTAGCGTAAGGCTGCAAGGAAAACCGTAAGAAGTGACCGAAGAACTGCGACCCCGTCCGAAAAACAAGTATCAACGATCTCCCACCCCGTCGAACTTTCTCAAATGTGAAGGAAAAAAAAACAACGCATAGGCTCGAAAAACAAGTCAAAAGCGGCAACATCGCGCGTGTTTTTCTCGGGATATTCGAAACGCAACCAATTACCGAGCTCCAGAGTCATCGAGTCGCGAACGATAATTGTAAGCGACCGCGAATCATTGTTGGAAATCGTAATAACACCGTAGACGTTCGAAAATCCGGCCAATAGGAGGAGTAAGCACAGCGGGCGAAAACGATCGAATAACGGTGACGGAGCGATCAGAAAATCGCGACGTACGAGGAAAACAATCGCGCGAAGGTGCGAGCGAAACGCGAAAACGATCGCAAAACACGAGAAAGTCGACAAGTCGCCGAAAAGTTGACGATATACGGGCGAAAGAATCGAATAAGGTTGGGATAATCTGGGTGAAAGACGAGCGAGCATCGGTGACGTGCAAATAGGAGGCGCGAGCGAATCACGCGGTGCGAGGGAAACAAACGCGAAGCGGTGATAGAAAACAATTGAAAGGCGCTCGTCGTGTCGTCGATATTCGTCGTATCCGTGCATCGTACGTACGTATCGGCAAACTCGTGTCGCGAGAGCCGGCATAGGAGAGACTAATAACATATACGAACGGAAATAATCGTAGCGCGTGTGTCTGATTTCGAGAGAAAGAAATCTAAAATCCGAACGGTAACCGGGGCCACGACTCGACGTGGAGGCACGACGTTGTGTTGGTGACGACTAGACATCGTCCCGTTGCCTCGTGTGCGCGCGTTGGTGATTACGTGAAGGGTACCTACTCATCGCACGGAGTGGAATATCTGCGCACCTGGATAAAGCGAGCTTTGCGTCCACCTTTCCCTTCGCTTACCTGCCTGGCATTTTCACTGTGGGACAGCGGCAGCAACTCGAGCCGAAATCGCGCCGCTCGCGCACCCCACTTCGCGTTCGACGTACAACACAGCGTTGAAAACCGTCCGATTCACGTTCGTCGATCCGTCGGTTCGTGCGAATACCCGAGTGTCGGTGATAAATTAATAAATAACGTAATAACTGTGGCGAGATAATATGCACGAGAAGCGATCTTCGTCGCGTGTGAAACTGTACGAGGAAAAGTGAAACGATCGCGATCGTAAAAAAAGCCAACATTCATGGAGAGATATATTGTTTGGAAACGTAACGACAGCGATTATCCATCGTCGAAAAGCATTGGTGTCACCTGTGCGAGAAACAAGCGACGATCGTTGCTCCGCCACTGATACAATAGATACAACGATCCGACGGTGCGGCGAGCATCTGATCGACGGGTTATTTCGTGTGAAAATTTCGCAGTTCTCGTCAAATACTAACACCTTATTGTTAGCAGACGTGCGAAATCTCGACGAGTGCCGGATAGTCGATTCGACGAGCGTGGAAATAATTCTCGTCGAACGTCGTGACATAACCTCAACGGAATCGCGGTATTGTGATGATACGTGTTGTTGATTCGTGAAGTGTTACCAAGTTTTTCGCCACCTTTTGTTTCCTACCTTCTCTTTTACAGATACTTATCACCGTCGTTTTCCTCGCGACGTTTCTCGTGCCCCCGAAAGTGTTCCGTGACCGCTGCTCTCTCGCTCTCTCACTCCCTATTTCTCTCTCTCTCTCTCTCTCTCTCTCTCTTCCTGTCTCTCTCTCTCTCAGTTCGCGACGTTTTATCGGCCATTATATTTGAACGGAAATGCAGATGATGGCCGGAAGAGGACCTACGCATCTGGTCGCCCTTTACGTGGCGACCGCAGGACAACAAGGAAATTCGCTAGGATCAGACGAAGAGGAAATCACACTTTTAGTTTACATACTCATCGACGCGCTGCAAAACAAGGTGAGTCTCTCGCTCGACCGTTCCGTCCGTCGCTCGGATCTTCGGACCGAGCTCGACGAATCCTCAGTGATTTTCACGAACGTGCTTCCTTTCAGCCGACCCATTTTTTCGCTCCATCGTCGGAATATCACTCTAAACGTATAAAAAAGAATTCTTAGGGGCTCGTCGCCCTAATTTTAATTCTAGGTACTCGCTAAACGAATTAAAAATTTTCTCATTTGATTAACGCCGAAATCTTACATTTTTTTCTTCCCTTCTCTCTAACTCCGCGGCATTTAACGTTATTCGATTGGTCATGGGCGGAAATTGTAGAGGAGTCTTCGCTCTTTAAAAGTGTCTGCAGCTGATTAACGTTCTGTGACCCGTGTCACCGCTATACACCTTAATAAAATAAATGTCTTAAATTTTCTTACGTTGAATTGGATTTATCTCGGAAAGTATTAGCTCTACGGTTCAGGCTCCCAGAATCTTTTTTGTAGAAAATTGAATTTTCAACAAAAAAGCACTGATATAATCTTGCTGTAAAGTTGATGGTTCGCGAGAAAAAACGAAAAAACCGTGAAATTCGGTAAAAAATATCGTGTTTAAGGTTTTTTATCGCTGACACGGTTCACAGAACGTAAATCAGCTGTAAACCCTTTTAAAGGGAAAGGATTTATCTACAATCGCGATTCTTCCCGAAAACCGCACTGAAATTTGCATCGGCGTTGAATCTTTATCAATTTCTAGGAGCACCAAAAACCGAAGAATTTCGGCACTTTTTTTCTCCACCAAGTCGCAATCAATGGGAATCCACGAAAAAGCACTTGTTCAATGCGTATCATAAATTTCTGGGACTTTTTCGAGTATCGACACTTGAATCTGAGAATGTTGATATTGTTTCTCTACAATTATCTTGCTGTTTTTCTGTCCTCGACGACTTTACGACGTAATTCCTTGAAAATTCGACGAGGTGACATTATTCTTTTCACCTTCGCGGTTTCTTATCGCTTTTACGCAAATTCGCGAAGATCCAGACTTCCAAAAGTGCGTTTTTTTCCATTTTTACGGAGATTGGCGTAAAACTTGAGCCTTTTTTACGATCGTCGAATATAATTTGGCTTAAAATCGCCAGAGCGATAATTTTTATGCCCGTGTTGCTGAATTTTCAACAGTTTTGTATGAAATTATCGACATGTCTCGGCATTCGGGGGCTAAATTTTCACTTTGTGATCGCATTAGCATAAAATTTGTAATCTCTGTCGTGGTATTTCGATTTTTACTTGGCAAGCATCGACTTCAGAATTTTTCTAGCGATTTTAAAAGGCTTCCAACATTTATTTGCCAACTTTTCCACCGATAATTGTGAAAATTATCTTTGTGTTGTTTTTTATGATACTTCGGCGAGAGATTGTACTCAACGTTGGCTAATTACGATCGACCGCTGTTAAAATTGTTGACCAGCCGGTTTCGTTCCGCAAATTTAATTACTTTTCAATGGCATTTCGCGAACGTTCGTTCTGCTTCGGAAGAAACGTTGCTTCGAGATGAACGATCGCGTGCAGCGTCGTTACCTCGTCATAATTCAACCGAGGCTCAACTATCTTTCTCAAAATATTACTTTACAACGGTTTCAAGTATTCCGTGCTGGGGCTAGCTTAAGCGTTACATAGCTTTATCACCAGACTAAAGACACGCCGTTTACAATGCTGCAGTAAATTGTAAACACCTTGCAATTTCTTACCAGCCTTCATCCACCTGTCTCACCGACACGTTTCCACTCGCCGACGACCAGGCATGAGAATTAGAATTCCAATTTTCTACCCACTTCAAAATCGTCGACATCATCATTCGTCTCCACCAGGACAAAATCTAATCTCCGTCATTTGGATTCTACCGTGATTCACGTGCAGACAAAAAAGCTCGTTTCTCTATTTCCTCACAGCTTAGAAATCCTCATTTTCAACACGTCTCATCCGAAAATTACTCTTTAACCCTTAATGGTCACACCTCCGGATTCTGACGTGATGGTCACATGGGGTGTCATCAACCCCACTCACTTTGGACAGTGATAAATAACTAAAAAATTGAAAAAAAATTATATCAAAATACTACAATGTAATGTCAACCTTTATGCGTAAGGCCATGTCAGTTATTTTCAAGTCGTGTAATTTTTAATACCAAAAAAGAAAAGTCGAAAAAAATTCGTAAAATATGACTTTCTTCATGAAAAGCCATGCGGAGACTTCAATTTTCAAGCAAAAAATATAACAAAAATCGTTTCATAAATCTGAAATAGCGTACTTTCAGGTGGGTGAGAATAAATTAGTGGCCGTTCCAAAAACTATATTTATTTGAACATCCGAAGTGCAGAAAAATGATACGCCAGATTTGTTATAACGAACGATATTTTATGATGAAAAATGGTTCAAACTACCCACAGATGACGACACGTGTCCCATTTTCACAAATACTCTAGGAGGTAGCGCAGTTCGAAAAACCGCTGGGGTTGAATCAACCCCGAGTGACCAGTAAGGGTTAATATCCTGGAAGCAAAAAAATTGTTTTTTTTCTTCGGACTTCCGCTCATGAACAACCAAACGATTTGTTTTTCATCCACCGAGCATTTTTGCCCCTCCAAAACCCAATTTTCCCTTTCATTGGGCTGTTTAAAAAAAAAAGTCTGTCGACGATGATATCGCATTTCTTGGAGATGCAAATGCCAAACGTTTCCCAAGCGAGTCGCGGTACATCAAAATTCGCGAGGACACTCCGTAATGCGTGGATTTGAAGGCGATGAAGAGATTTGTGGAAATCTATGCTAATCGTCCTGAAATTAAGCGAGTAGGAAGCAGCGACTTTGCGAGAATGACGCAGGCAGCGAGCTAAAATGCTCTGAAAATGCTGCAATCCTCGCGTATGGAAATTGCGGCGACGTTTAATTTCAACATTTTACGCCGATGAAATATCTTTCGAAGATTAAGAAGTGAAAAAAACACGTCGGTAGCAAAACGTTCCGAATTTTGACGATGCGTTGATCGTTGATCAACATTTGCATATAAAAATGTGATGGGAAAGAAGAGATTACGTGGGAGATCGATGGTGTGCGAGTTCTCTCATCGTCGAGGAGTATAAGAGTATAATAAACGCGACAGGAAAATTTCCGTTACAATTTTACTCTCGAATGGAAAATCCGGACGACTCATTCGATTGTTTGAAGTAGTCTGAGCGCAAAAAACGAGATAGCTTCTCCTTCAAAACTGTTTCCAGTCTCGTTGGATCTACGTCTACCGAAAAACAGTCACCTAAAACAAAATGGCGGCCCGTTGGATGAAAAATTTCATTTTTCCACCGTTTTTCTCACTTTGAGCGCGTGAAACGTTAGAAGAAATCAGTGAAACGGTATAAGGCTACGTTGCACGGTGGAAAATTTAACGGCGAATAAAACGAGACATCGATCGTGCGAATCGATTGATTATTTGGCCAGTTATCGTGGCCACCGTATCGCGCCGCGCAGGGGATGATTGGCCATGCGCGTGGAAGAATTTTCAAGGTCACGTGAAAATTCGGATCTACGCTCGATCAGCCTCGCGACGCATTGCCTGGTGATGGAAAATAACTTTGCACTTTTTGAGCTCGTTCGTCGCTTTTCGAGCTTTGCGAGTTTAAATTCTCGATGACGTCAGTCTCGCGCGATGCTGACTGGTCTCACGATCCTGTTTTCCCACTTGATTCGCGGGTATGCGAGTCTAGAGCCGCAAACTCCAGTGCGATATTTTCTCAAGAAATATACCGCCGCTAAAAATTGTTAGCTCAATTATTGTTCGAACATCCGTCGATGGTGAGTCATCCGGTTATTTTTCGTTTTTCGAAAGCCTTTTTCGTCGAATCAACACGCCGAACTTCCGTGCTAACGAAGTTTTCGGCGCGGTGGGATCCCGGGGACCGGGTATTCCCTCTGCTCTTACCTGTCGCGTCCTTTTCAAAGTACAAAAAAAAATTGGGCAAAGCCAAAATTCTGGAAAATTTACGTTATCAGCTCGCTCGTTTTTTAGCGTTCGATGCGAAACTTCGACTGCTCGTTCGCTGGAAAGATTAATGGTGCAGAATCATTTTCAATGGGATGAGAAGCACGCAGCGAAGTATTTCCCCGATGGGCGAAGAATTTCCGGAACAGTGGAGTAAAAGTCGAAGTAGCAATTAGCTAAGAACTGGGAAGAAACGAACACGTCGAATCGTCGTAAATCATAGCATTGTAAGGATACTTCCTCGAACGTTTGAAAATGTCTGGTTATGAATATATGCGTAAATCGTAACGAGCAGCGATTACAATAATAGTAGGCAGGCATAACGTAACCTGCGCTCGTTCCGTGGGCTTCGGACTCCGAGCGCGTTGAGTCCATAGTCTAGGATTATTCGACATGCGGCATGGAAATAATTTGTTACGGGTCAAATTTCTTCGTGTACTCCAGCATCGGAGTATCGCGGGATATATTACGCGAGTTTTCTATCGACTCGATAGCAACTGCCCCGAGGAGGTGCACTCGCGTGTGGTCGAAAACCTTTTATTGCGAATATCTCCGAAACGCTCACTTTTTCAACGAAACTAACCCGAATCAAACTTGTAGCTGAGCTGATTTGCTACAAAAATAGTCCGTAGAGTTTTATTCGTACGAGCGACCGTTCACGAGATATAGCGCGCTTTACAGAATTTCGGCCATCATACTGTCACCTTGAGACACAGTGTCACACTACAGGAGAGGTCAAAGGTCACGTGCTTTCTTCACGACGCTATATCTCGTCAACGGTCCATTCTATGCAAAAATCTCATAGGACCATTTATGTAGCAAATAGTGTTAGCTATAAATTCGATAAGAAGGATTTTTTCCAAAAAGTGGTCCATTTTCGAGATATTCGCCAATAACTGTTCTTCGCGACATTCTATCGGGCAATTGACTCTGTAGCTGTCGGATCGATTACGAATTAGGGAGTTTTATGTGATATCGCAACACCAACGCGTGTATAACTCTCAGAAAATAGATTTCATCTCCAATTTTGGATCACTCTATGTCTAATTACTCGACTGCCGAAGGAGGGTGAGGTTTTTCGAGCGTATAAATGTACATATGTGTTACGTCTAATTCTTTGGCATGCTCTCAACTCACGGGATGTCATTAGAGGCGTTATTGGAGTGACACAGGGTATACTATTTAAACATGGCGCTGGGGACAGAAAATCGTGTTTCTTTGCTCGTCCCTGCAAAACGTTGTCTAAAATTCAAGTTATACTTGTATCATGGTATACATTTAATTCGTTATTTGTTTGACATTGAAACGAATAACATTGCATGACGAATTATTTATACATTGCACTCGCAAACTTCCATAGACAAGTATTAGAGAATCTTGTTTTCTTCGCTTTCCAGTTAGTATTTCTTAACGGCGTCGGGTTTTTTGTTCTTGGAATCATTTATTTGAACGAAATGTTCTTACTTCGAGCAGAGACTCGTCGAAAACGCGAAGAATATCTCGTCCTTGCACGATGACTTGTTTTTCGGGACTACGTAGCCACAGCCAGAGAAGTTTCGGCGATTATGCATTCACAGGACCCCGTGTCGTGTCAAGGCCAGGATGTGCGTGTCTCTCCTCGTCCGTCCGTCTTCCAGCACTCGCCGCCGCTGTGACCCTTGGCCCCGACGAACTTGTTTTATAATCAGACCACCGCGCATCCTTGCCCGTTTCCTCGAGCGTTTTCCGCCTCTCCGCCACCCAACGCATCGAGCCGCCACGGCATGCATTCTCATCGAAGTCCGAGCTCTACCATTACGTTAATGATATCACTGTGATAATCGTTATCAACGTCGCTATCGCTCTTACCGTCGTTACAATTACTTAAGTCCCACTTTCGTCGAGTTTTCGCCGCAAAAACGACAAGTTTCCAACGTTCGCCTTCTACTTGTCGCAACAAATTGCATTCTATCTGCAAAAAATACAATTATCGCGTCATTATCGATTCCGCGAAACGTAGTTGTCGCGAACGTTGTTCCTCTGCTCGTAAAACCATACCCGTGGAATTTCAAATCTTATTCGCCGAACGTTGCGAGCAGACCGCAATCACATCTCATCTCTGAATATAAATCTGCATCGTAATGAATTTAACCCTTAATAGTCACACCTCCGGATTCTGACGTGATGGTCACATGGGGTGTCATCAACCCCACTCACTTTGGAAAGTGATAAATAACTAAAAAGTTGAAAAAAAATTATATCAAAATACTACAATGTAATGTCAACCTTTATGCGTAAGGCCATGTCAGTTATTTTCAAGTCGTGTAATTTTTAATACCAAAAAAGAAAAGTCGAAAAAAAATTCGTAAAATATGACTTTTTTCATGAAAAGCCATGCAGAGACTTCAATTTTCAAGCAAAAAAAATAAAAAAAATCGTTTCATAAATCTGAAATAGCATACTTTCAGGTGGGTGAGAATAAATTAGTGGCTGTTCCAAAAACTATATTTATTTGAACATCCGAAGTGCAGAAAAATGATACGCCAGATTTGTTATAACGAACGATATTTTATGATGAAAAATGGTTCAAACTACCCACAGATGACGACACGTGTCCCATTTTCACAAATACTCTAGGAGGTAGCGCAGTTCGATAAACCGCTGGGGTTGAATCAACCCCCAGTGACCAGGAAGGGTTAAAAAGCTCAGTAAACAAAAGTTCGCCTGCATCTTATCGAGCACAAAGCCTCCTTACTTCGCTCCCTGGCCACTCAAGGTCACGATTCACATTTCTTGTATAAATTAGAGAATTTGTTATTTTCTCTTCATTTCGCCGGATATTTATCACTCGAATACACATTCTCCTTATAACTATGATTGTCTATGAAATTATGGTTATCACCGGTCACCATCGACGCAGCTGGCGCTATCATTGCTATAACCATCAGAATTATCGCTGATCATGTTATTATTATCACGTCTATCGTTATTATTGTATACACCAACTGCGTTATCGTCCCGTTCCTCGATGATACGACTACCTAGGTACACATCAATCCGCAACTCGAGATTCCCCGACACAAAATCGTGGCGCTGGCGCATGCATCTGTATAAATAAAATTGACCTGTAAATTTCGGTGTAGGAACGAATAAAGCGACGTGAAAGAAACGTTGATAGACGAGCGACCGATATCAGTCGAGTTCCTAACGAAAATAACGACGATGACGAGGAAAAGTAATGAAAACGAGTCTAATCCGCGATCGCTAAATTTTCCTATGCAATGACAAACCTCGCTAATTGTTGTTATTTTTTCAACGTTGAAAAAAAATTCGGATTCTCGTTCCTCGAAGGGGAAGTGCGTCGCGGGTATTTGTTTCCATCGCCCCGTAACTCCTCGAACCAGAGACGGATTCGTCGATCGTTTATCGCATCCCATTCTGTAAACGAGCTTATCACTTATCAGTGCATCGATGTGTGCGACTCGGCCACGCGCACCGTCGAGTCTTACCAATCGTACGAGAGAGATACGACGAGTTATATAATCTTACAGAGACTCTTACAAACACGGCGCAGGAAACGTCGTCGCTCTCTCCACATTTCCACCTCGTTTCAGCTTCTTCGAATTTTTTTTTAAAAAATCCGTGCTGTTGCTATGCATTTTTCGACGCTGAATCCGAATTCGAGGTCGAAAAAATTCTTTTGGTTCGAACTGGTTTTAGTTCAAAAACATATCTACTCGATGGTGGACTGTTTGGCTAGTATTTTCCAGCCTTTTTTCTTTGTTTTTTCCGCGGGGACCTTTTTTTTGGAAAAGTTGGGAAAAATTTTAATACATTTTACTTCTGACGATCGCGCCTCCGCGCGTGCTTTACTCAAATTAGTCTCGAAAAAAGTATCACCAATATCCAAAAAGGAAGTATATCCGAGTTTAAAGCTGGGAATAGCAAAAACTGTAATTTTTTAGCATTTTTCGGAAAAAACGGTTTTTTTGTGATTTTTTGTCGTAGAGTAAAAAAAAATCTGTTTTTTTGGTCAGTAGGTTGGGCATCGAGGATAGAGGAGGGTGAGTCGAGTAAAAACACGAAAGGTGAAAAGGAGGTTATCAAATGTTACGATAGGTTGTCAATATTTCTGTGAAGGAAAGGTTCCGTGAGTTGGGCTGACGTCACGATTTGAGGAAGACAGCGGCAGGTTGGCGATTCGACGAACGAATTATTTTCGGTTTTCGGAGAAGTTTCGGAGCTGGTTTCGTATTTACGCGAGTTTCCTGTGGCCGCGCGAGGAACAAGCTCGCGGCGATTCTCCTGCGCGATCGGCATTGTGCGACGCTGGGAACAGAGTTGAAAGCTCGGTTGAATTGCACCGTCATTTGTTACCGAGTCACGCGACTAACGACGCCGATCGCTCACTACACGGTTACGAGCGGCGCGGTCCGCGATTTACGAATGTATCTCCGCCGAGCCGGGTGTAGAGTATAGATAGGAGGCAAAAAACGATTTCGTCACCTTCCTCGCGACGTTCGAGTCGCGGTTGATAGATGGACGTGTGGTATCCGAAGTTGGAGCTCGGAACGATACGGGCGGAACTTCGGGATTCGCTTCGGCGGAGGGAATTACGCGATGTAGAAAGCTGACGGCGATTTATTTGGGCGACGCACACACGCGGATGCGGATAGAGCTTCCACAATCGAACCGCGGGAGGAACTAAACGTCGAGTCATCGTGTCGCCCGTTCTTTATGTAAAACCAATTCCAATGCGCGCCCGTGTTTACATCCGTCACATGCTCGACGCGCGTGCTCCTCGAATTGCCGCGGAAAACAGATGCGTGCCAACGACACAATATTCCGCATCTGCCCAGCGGATATTCCTTCCGCGTGTCTCACATATTCCACGTTCCCGACGCATATTCCACGTTTCCTACCCATATTCCACGTTTCCTAAACATATTCCACATTTCCGACGCATATTCCACGTTTCCTACGCATATTCCACGTTTCCGACGCATATTCCACGTTTCCGACCCATATTCCACGTTTCCTACACGTATTCCACATTTCCGACGCATATTCCACGTTTCCGACACATATTCCACGTTTCCGACGCATATTCCACGTTTCCTACACATATTCCACGTTTCCTACGCATATTCCACGTTTCCTACGCATATTCCACGTTTCCTACGCATATTCCGCGTATTCGATGGGAATCCAGCCCAATTTTCGGGCATACGTTGCGTATTTCCATAATATTCCACATTTTCCACCCTTTTCAGCCGCATATTCCGCATAATCGATGCATATTCGTGACATATTCCGCATAACTGACGCGTATTAGCGACATATTCCACATTTCTGACTCCCGTTGGCCACATATTCCACACATTCAACTCGTACCACGCGCATATCTCGTATACTCGACGCGTACTGCTGGCATATTCCACATTGCGACTCGTTTTAGCCACATATTGCGCATACTCGAAGCGTGGCTCCCACTTCTTTCAGGCATATTCCACGTTATGCCGTATATTGGATGCATATTCCACTCGTATCCGACGGGGTTGCTCGCGTTTCACCGCAGTCGACTTATTTTTACCATTTCTTCCCCATTTTTCAAACATATTCCACATTTTTTCCGCATATTCCGCACCTATTCCGACTATATGCCACATATTCGACGTCGAAGGCAAGTTTCTCGCGCGTATGCTCGCATATTCCATCCGTACAGTTCATATTCCAGCCATAGCTAATATTTCGACGCGTATTCGCCACGTTTTCCGGTTGGATGTCGCATATTCCATAATATTTCCTTAATATTCCACGTTTTCCGCGTGGATCTGACGTTCCTGCCATATAACCGATGCATATTCCACTCTATCTCACGTGCTCGTCGCATATTCCATCTGTTTTCGACACTTTTCACTGCTACGGACCACATACCACGTTCCTGCGAGGTTTTTGCTTACGTAAACGTTGCCAATCCCTTGTTAGAGATGTTAAATCGTGATGCTATTAAATGAAAATAAACGTACAATTTACGTGTTGGCAAAGTCTGCTATTACAACAATAACAAAGACAGGTCTTGCATGGAATGACGTTCGCGATATTTTCCGGCATAATTCCACTTCATTAGTCGTTGCAATCCCATCATTAGCGGGGAGCGCTCGTTTTCCACTTCGAAGCAGCCTAAGATTATCAAGGAACTACCTAATATTCGTGTCTACCGAATCGAAAATCTTTCGTGTCAGACAAGTCGGTTTCAAACGCTCTTTTCCTTTATGCTGCTCGCTCTCGCTCGACTTCCCACATTTTAACGCGATTTCACAAATTTCGAATTCCCATTCCCGTACCAAAATTTCAGCTAGCGGCGTCGCCTCGCAGAGCGGTCGAATTCGCGACGGTGGAACCTTTTTGGCGCGTGACGTCAGCTCCTTCATATTCCATGCATGTATACCGATGTTTTACGAGTTTCATATTCGCAGGTCGTGACACTGGCGAGCGGTCTTCGTTGGGAAAATGTGTCCTCGTTGTTGGCAACTTGTTGTAATGTATTCGAATTTCTGGAGGTGCGAAAATCCCTAAATTTGAGAAATACTAAGGAAGATTAATTCATTACCGTTTGGCTTTTCTACATGCACTGAGAAACACCTTGCGAGATGTTGGCGCGAAAAAAACTAAAGATTTAACACCTGAGGCTGAAATATTTTTTAAAAAATAATAGCAACTCCGTTACCGCAATTTTTAGCGGATACGACAAATTTGTACTGTGAGAACCAGCAAAAATTGGAGAACAATATTCGGAAATTCTAATGATGTAGAAAAAGGGAAAAAATTGATTTGAAATTTATAACATTTGACGCGACTGAAAATAAATAATTCATGATTATATGATGGAAACTGGTAATATTCTAATCGAATGGGTGCTGTGTAGAAATTATCTTCGTGTAATCCGTGCTCGCACAAAATTCTCACCGACTATAAAATGCGGAGCTCGTTGCTTGGGCCAACCGCCGGAAGCGGAGCTCTTCGACCGGGTGGTAGACTTCCGGAGACCGGCAACTCGTTACATCGGTCGTGCAAGTTTCGTTGGTGCGCGTATTTGACACGAATTACGATCGAAACGAAGGATAATATTTTTTTTCAAATGATCGGCGTATTATTCTCATTTTTTTATTCTTCTTTCGCAACTGTTGCACTCGCAGATCTTCGCAGCTCGACGGATTTCGGAACATTCTTTCGCGTAGGCTGGAGAAATGATTGCGTAACCTCCGTCGTCGTGAAATATGACTTTCTAATCCGCAAGCGTTTACACTGATCCGGTTACGGCTTATCCCAAATCTCAGCTTGACATTTCAGTACGAAGACAAACATCGTACACGATGCAGTTCACTAAGCTGCCTCTCGCGTCACGAATTTTTTCAGCCGTCGTTGTTTTAAAGTGAAATTTGATGTACAACGTTTTTGAAGTTGCTGATTACGATTCCGGTGTCAAAAGTGCAAAATCGCCGACCTGGAAAACCCTTACTTACCAAATTTCATAAAAAACTTACCATATTTCAACATTTACACCTGCCATATTGAATCCGCCATTTTGAATTGCAGAAATTTGACGGTGGATTCGGGATCAGTGACCCCAGAAACCCTTATATACCGAATTTCAGACAAAAATACCATTTTTAAAAATTTACACCGGCCATATTGAATCCGCCATTTTGAATTTCAGAAATTTGACGGTGGATTCGAGATCAGTGATCTCAGACACCCTTATATACCGAATTTCAGACAAAAGTACCATGTTTGAGAATTTACATCGGCCATATTGAATCCGCCATTTTGAATTTTAGAAATTTGACGGTGGATTTGTGATCAGTGATCTCAGAAACCCTTGTATACCGAATTTCAGACAAGAGTACCATATATAAAAATTTACACCGGCCATATTGAATCCGCCATATTGAATTTCAGAAATTTGACAGTGGAATCGAGATCAGTGACTTCAAAACCCTCTGTACACACATTTTCAAATAATATTAGCTATTATTTCGTCTTGGCGTAAATTTATTCTGAAAATGTTGCTTTTTTAAATTCGAATTTGTTGTTATCAATAGTTATTTGTAATAGTTATGCAATATTATTCATTTTTTTAGCACTTATTGGATCTTTGGGAAGGCAGGGATCAAAAAACCGCGGCGAAATCGTTTAAAAACTGCTCTTTCGCGTTGAACAATCGATAGTGGCTTGACGGGGCACTGGTGTCCCGCTGTAAGTGACATGAAAGTGTTGACCAGATATGCATGGAGACCCTTTTTTCCCTGGTATTCTTCTTTTCACCGCTCGAAGAGATTTGCATTCGCGTTGTTTCAACGAAATTTGTTTCCATTCCTCTTCCAATTATAATAATACTGCTCGCACGTACGAGCGCGCATGTGCGCGCTCGCGTGAGATTTCTCAACCCTGTCGTTATACAAACCATCAAATTCTAGATCTTGTCAACGCTCGTGAGACAACGACAGGATGTTGCAACGTGGTCAACTTGGCTTTTGAAATTACTCGAGCAAAACGTTATTTAGTTTCACGCGGCGACGCGCATTCCGTGCGAAACGACGGCGTCGTCATTTTTTCAATCATTATTGTTCTCCGACACGCGGCATCCTCCGCAGGATTTTCGTTTTTCCGCAAATATCTCGAAAACCGTCCACTTTTCGACAACATTGATCGTAATCAAATTTATAGCTGGCAAAATTTGCTACATAAATGGTCCTAAGACTTTCTTTCGCTGGAGCGACCGTTCACTAGATATATCCCTATGTAGCGCTTTGAAGAATTTCGACCATCATACACTATCAGTGACAAGGTCACGCCACACCCGACGTCGATTTCTCAGGTACGTTCTTCAGGACGTTATATTTCGTCAACGGTTACACCTACGTCAAAAACTTATAGAATGATTTTTGAAGCAAATTGTGCCAGCAACAAATTTCATTCTGGCTAATGTTGTCGAAATGTTGACTGTTTTCGAGATATTCGGAAGAAAGCGTTTTTTGCCATATTTCGCTCGTGTCAGCGTAATTAACTCTTTCAGTCAGCGCCGGACAGCAGCGTACCAACTAGATACTATCAACTTTTTTAACGTTTATGAGTAGTTTGTTATCGATTCCGTCGCGGTTTTTCGATGCCTGCCTTCTCAAAAATCCAATGAGTATAAAAAAACGAATTTTTAGCATAAAGTCATTCCAGG
This sequence comes from Arge pagana, assembly GCA_963969455.1. Taxonomy (NCBI): domain Eukaryota; kingdom Metazoa; phylum Arthropoda; class Insecta; order Hymenoptera; family Argidae; genus Arge; species Arge pagana. The sequence continues at coordinate 1,242,138 of OZ018309.1, forward strand.
AGGAAATAGTAACTAGTATTGTCTGAAAATTTGTATGCAGAGGTTTTTCAGCTCGTTTGAAATAGGCGTTCAGATTCCAGCTTTGAATCGCAACGTAATCACACTTACGGAAATGAATGTAACGGGTAGAAAAAAGATCATAGTTTTTCAATAATTATCGATCACGATGATCGAGGTGACTGTCAATTGTAGATCGCGCGCCATTTCTTTGGCATACGACGTTTAGTCAGCCACCGGCGATTAGCATTCGATTAACGACGTAATGCCGGAGGTACCTTGATCTTTCAACCCCTCGGTCCGTCTCCATCTCCGTGGTAGTCTCTTGCGTCGATAATTGTATCGTCGTTCTTTTGCTATGCCTCTGTAGGCCAGAACCCCGCATTTCCTATTGCATAACGTTCAATAATTATAACACGCGATGTCACAATCTTTCTGTTGTTATTACCTTCGGTTCGAGTCGATCTCACGGCTAACCGAATTTCCAACGTCGAATGTTCCACGTATTTTTCGTGGGAGCTAATTGTTCGTGGATTACGACGTTTTGTTTCGAAAAATAAACGAATAATCGCAGCAAAGTTCGCATGCGTGTGTCGATGCAAGCGGGACTCGGTCGGTCGCGATTAATGGCCACGTTACGTGCGATTTGATTGCGATTGGAAAATTGCGTGACGAGAGTCGTTCGATAACCTAGATAGCAGAAAAATGAAGCCGTAACAAATTACAGTAGACCAAAACCATCTCCGATCGAGCTTCGTTCGATTCTACTCCCGATTCCAATTGCGAATGTTTATTTCGAGGATTACGGTGATAAAACTCGCACACGTAGATGCTCCGATCAAAACTGAAGCTAATATGTCTGAAAAACATTTCTCTACGACCAACACTTTCCGAGATAATCGAGAATTAGCGTCCGCCTATGGAGGACCGCGTTACAAACATCCGCCGCGCGCTCTCATTCGTCGGACTTTGACGTCAGGTATCTCGACAACGCTGCGTCGTAGAGAAAAACTTTTTCCACATAATCGACTCGGTTTTAGCAGAAGAAGCGACTCGTCTAATCCAAAGTGCTCAATTTTTGCACAAAGTGCTAATTTTCCGGCATGATACATTGAATCGTCCGAATACAAGGCTCTTCTAATAAGACGACCTTCGCGATAATCTCGGCCCTCATTCACGTCGTTGGCTTCGGTCATTGATACGTAATGATTGACACAATTCTCTTAACAGACGGCACCATCTGCGAATTGATTATTTTTCGACCGTATGAATCAATCTTCATAAAATCTGCCATACTTGTTTCGCCATTTTTCGTCGCTACATTTTGGCTTCCTTTATTTTCCCAATCCCCTGAAGTCGTTTTTCTAAACGTACTACTTAAAAAACTTCCAGAAAATCCAGATTTCCAGTGAGGCAATAAATTTTCTGGCAACTTGAATTTCTGAGGAAAATGTTGAAAACTTTTTTTCCACTTTTATTCCATAAATTTGTTGAAGACTGTTGATCTATTTTTCCGCAAACGATAAAAACGCGATGAAAAAGTAAGCAAATACAATGAAGACGAGAAAAAAAAATTATTACTGAAATAAAAAAATTGAGAAGATTTGTTGAGAAAAAAATTTTTTTGGGAAAAAAATGACCGTGCAATTTTTTGAAACAAAAAGTTGTTGTAATGCTCGTGTGCGAGGTTTACGTGTCCCTCGACGATTCGATGATCCGATAAGTTATCGATTGATAATTAAAACTAATTTCTACCACCGTTGTCGAAATGCGATAATTCATCGATAATATTGATAGGTATAAGAAGTTTCGACGCCTGAAATTGGCCACACGCTTCGAATGTATTTTGTCACCGATATTTAAGTTTCCGTATTTGTTTTCGTGTTTTTACTCCGATCTGGCTTTCTCGCGGTGCTGTTTTTTTTGGGCGACTGATCCAAATCGCTGAACACGCGCCGCCGCCTCATGAAAGTCGCATGAATTTTCCGACGGGAACCGTGACATCCTCGACCTTTATGATAATCAGAGCATCCTGACGTTACACCGCGCCTCGCGTCACGCGACTCCGAAACTTCCCACGATTCTACGCCTCTATGCCCTCGATCGGAAATGAAAATCCACCCGATTGTACATTTTTTTCAACGACTCACGCAACAACGAGCAACGAAGACTGGAGCTCGCGTCGCTACGAGAAGAAAGGTAGCCGGGAAAATGCTACTTCCCACCGTCGCGCGAAACCATTCGAATCCCCAGAAAAAACTGGAAATCCTTTCAACAACTCGAGAAAAAATTGCCCGCAAAAAATTAGCCCACGGAAGTGAAAAAAAAACGATTCGCATCGGCGGGAAATAGTACATTGCGTAACCAGTGGCGAAAGTGAGCAATTATCAACTCTTCGCGCAACATTTTCTCACGCAATCTTCGGATCTGCCGCCACTGAATATTCTATTTCAAACTTACAATCTCCTCCCAATTTGTGCAAGCCTTCGTAAAGTCTCATTTTCCGACTGAGGGTAGAAAAGTGTCACTTTGCGGCACATTTCTAGAAAGATCACACGTCTGATATATTTGCCAGGCATCGCAGGGGCTTAAAACGTCTCTAGGGCGCAAACCATCAACGATAGGTAAACTTTACACTGGACCTTTTTTGTTCGCCGTTTTCTCCTCTACATAATTAGTCCAGTAAGTTTTCCTTCTATCTCTCACCGTTTGGCCAGAATCCCTCGTGAAAGGCTTTTTCGAAGGAGCACTTGGCAGTCAGTTCGCGCTCATTGCGCTCGTTACTAAATTTCTGACTGATAGTTTTGTGTCAAGGATAACTCGGACAGCGGTATCGTTTTTTTTCACTCGCTCGGGTCCGTGCTAACAAAGCGGCGGCGGTAAAAATAAAAGATTGAGACTAGGAGTAAAAGTTTTTTTTTTTTTTTTAATAAAAAATAAAAAAGGTACCAAAAATTCTCGGTTTTTCTTGCTGCGCCGATCGCAGGGACTCGAACGCGTTGGGCGATGATATCTCGCTGGTTTTACTTATCACAGGTGAGAATCGCGCGGCGTTGGTAGCGCGTATTCGTGACCGTCGAAGGTCAACCGACGCCGCGATGACCTTCGAAATAGAACCGGAATAGCCGTGGAAATACCGATGATATTTACAAAACAAATCAAATCGCGTCTTCGCGTTACGCAACCAGTTCAAGCTGCCCGCAACGCGTGATCGCGCCAGCGAAAACCCGTTACAACGACCATCGCAGCACTTTTTCATCGTTCCCATCGAGAACCTCGCGACACACGAAGCCTCGTCGAATCCAGGTCTCTTCGCTCACCTTTTCTCCGTCTGCATTCCAATTTCGAAACGCGTGCGCGCAAAGTTCGCGGAAGTAGGGAAATATCGCGCCGAATTCGGGGACCAATACTTCGCGCGCGCCTGGCGGCGCGCAACCCGCGTTGCACCGGTGCGAGCGGCGACGCGCGATCGCAGGCGCCACAATTCTCACGATCCGCACCAATTTTTTTGCCTCCTCGTTCAGAGTCCTGATTAGCTGGTTTTTGATCGATTCGATCGCGATGGGCGCAACTTCGCAGGGTGCTCCAAGCGAAATGGCGATACAGCACCGAAAGAGAGTTTCACTCGACTCGTTCTTTTATCAGATCGGTAGCAGTAATAAATCGGTTCGATCCTCGCGACTTTCTAGTCGTCAAAAACTCGTATTTTACACGAGAGCGGTGTCTAGTCCAGGCCTCTCGCATAACGTGGCTAGATGGCTGTTTGATACTTTTTCATAACTCGCGCTCTTCGTTGCAGGTCATGGGAAGGCAACAGTACGTCGTCAGGCCTATGGTCATGGACGGCGGCAACAATTCCGGTGACAACTCCGTCGTCGCTGGTAGCAGCGGCGTCATCAGCGAGGCGGCCCTCGCCCATGCGCCAACACTCACCGAGGCTGTTATTCGCGAGCACGGGATTCCCCTGCACCAAGCGATACGACAGGTAAGAAAAAACCACAAAACTGTACTTCCCCGCTCAAAAATACGTTGTATTCGTTTCTCCTCCTTTTCCCATTCCTCAACCTGTTCTTATTTATTTTTTTTTATTTATTTTTTATCTCCAAAACCCTGGAAGCAGGAAACCTGCTGCTTACTTGGAATAATACTATTTGGCGGAGAAAAATTTCTCTGCGATTCGGGAGCCGATCGTTTTTTTTTTTCTCCCGAGTTTGGATAAGTTGGGCGTGAAGTGGAGATAAATTATTATTAGAACGCGTTTTTCGTCGTGTAACAATCGTTGCTTAACTTGTTTTCGAAAAATGTTTCGACGAGTAATACTTTTCAGAAAAAGCATAATATTCCAAATATTCTAGAATACAAAGCGATTATTTAAAAAAAATATTTTTTTTTAGTTCTTTTTCGTTAATAGATAGAATGCACGGCTGACGAAAACTTCGAAGCGCGTTTGTCGTGAGCTACCATGTTAGCCGCTTGAAATCGAGACTGGAATATGTTAACGATGGAAACGACTTCTTACCCTCAGAAAAATTCGTGTATTCGTTGCATCGCGAAGTATATGATAATTCGATGAAACGAAGTCTTGAGAAGAACCCATTTCCGGAGAAAACGAGGCCCGTAGCGTGTGGAAAGCGGGAGTGAAAATTGCTTGAGAAAAACATGCGTGGGGAAAAAAAATAATCTGTATTTTTAAAATGTTTGGCAGGTCGCGCGATTAATCGGCAGCCTGTGAATAGGCAACCAAAGGTACTACCAAGCATCGCAGTTTCCTTTTACAGGCGCATTTCATTTGCCTCGGAAAACAAGAATCCTTTACGCGTATCTGAAAATCTGTAGAAAAACAAACAAAAAACGATCGCAACATTTTCGTAGCACAGGAACTTTGCTGGATAATTGATAAAACGAATCGGTCGGTAATGTAGAGACCTGGAAAAGTTTTTAACAGATTTCTTCCCCGAGACGAAACGCGGAGCCGTGATATTTCGCGAAACAAACTTCGAACCACGATTCGAACCGAACGCCCTCGACCCCCTTCGCGCAGACGGAGATACGTAGACCCTTGATCTCGTATCACCTTCGAAGGGTACATCGCACGGACGACGCGCGTGTTATCGCGGGTCGCGCGATGCGGGTAACACGTGACGCGGTCTCACCGCCTCGATACTCCTGCGGACACGTTACGGACAGGTCCCGATCGCGGCGCCCCTAGCGGGCGATAGTATAATCGCGACACGCCTCGATAGGGGTTTGCTGATGGCAGGACCGTCACGCGCCGTGTATTATAACCATAAATAACGCTTTATCGAATTTCCTATTTGGGTGTGAGAGTGAGCGAGTGAAAGAATTTGACGTGTGGGAAAAAGTGCGAATATTGGAAGGAAAGAGGAGGGGAAAGAAAGCAGGAAAGGCGGGGAGCCGGGAGGGAGAGTGAGGAGAGAGAACAGGTAGAACGGCAGGTGAGGAGAGAGAGAAGAGAAGGTGGGAACAGATAAAGAAGGTGAGGCAGGGAGATTGAGGTTAGGAGCGACGCGGGAGTGGGGGGCGCGGGAGAAGAGAAGCGTAGGCGCGAGAGTAGACCGACGAGAGCGCCGTACACGGCCAGCGGGGAGAAAGAGAAGTACGAGAGAGTCGACGCAGGTAGCGATTAGACGGTTGGTATGAGTGAGAGGAAAGGAGAGGAGGGGGAGAAGAAGAGGGGGAGAAAGACGAACGTGGAGAGGTTAACGAGGGCCAGGAGCGAGAGTCGGGAAAGGATAGGAGGAATTAGGGAAATGTGGAGACGGAAAAAGGAGAGGGAAGAGGAGGAGCAAGAGAGAGCTTTCCAAAGGGGCGGGAATGTGACAAGGTCACCGGAAAAGAGAGAGGAGGAGGGGGTGTGCGAGGCGATGAGGAGACTAGGGGAGGAGATAAGAAAGCAGGTAAGGGAGGAATTGAGGGAGGAGATGAGAGAAGAGATGAGGAAGGAGAGGCAGGAGTGGAAGAGTGCAGAGGAGGTGAGAGAGCAGGAGTGGAGGGCAGAGGTACAGAAGCTGAGAGAGGAGATGAGAAAAATGAAGGAGGGATGGAAGAAAGAGAAAGAGGAATGGGAGAAGGGAAGAGAAGGCAGAACAGGTGAGAGGAGGAGCGGGATGGAGGGGGAGGGGGAGGCCGATGGAAGGTTTAGGAGAACGGAGGTGGAAGAGGAGAGAGACGGAGAGGAGGAGGAAGGGTGGACCATGGGGAGAGGGCGAGAAAGGGGGATAGAAAGGAAAGTGAAGGAGATGGAGGAAAGAATAGAACGAAATGAGAGAGAGGAGAGAAGGAAAAATGTAATAATCAAGAGGGTAAAGACGAGAGGCACGGCAAGGGAGACAGCAGAAGAAGTGCTGGAGAGAATAGGGGCGGAAGTGAGGATAGTGGGAGTGAAAGAGATAGGTAGAAGAAGAGCAGAAGGGGAGGAAACGATGCTAGAAGTGAAGCTAGAGGATGAGGAAGCGAAGAGAGAGGTTATGAACAAAAAAAGGAACCTCCAGGGGAGGAATGAATGGATAGGGGATGACTGGACATGGAAGGAAAGGAGAATGCAGTGGATGCTAAAGAGGAAAGCGGTAGAGGAGATGAAGAAAGGAAGAAGAGTGAGGGTAAGGTACGGGAGGATAATTGTGAATGGAAGCTCATGGATCTGGGACGAGGAGAGAGAGATGCTCAGGAAGGGATGGGAAAGGGAGGAGGGGAGGGGGGCAGAAGCAGAACAGAGAGAAGAAGAAGGGGAGAATAGGAAGGAAAAAAACTAGGAAGGCAGGGCAGGGAGAAGGTGCGGGATGGGAGCTGGAAGATCGGCTTTTGGAACGTGGCAGGGGTGTTGAACAAAGATAAAGAATTCTGGAGGGAGATAGGGAAGTGGGAGGTGATCGTAATGATTGAAACATGGCTGGAAGAGAAAAACTGGTACAAGGTCAAGAACAGACTGCCAAAGGGGTACAGCTGGACGAGACAGGATGCGAAGAGGAGGAGCAGGAAAGGAAGAGGGATAGGCGGGATGGTAATAGGGGTGAGGGAGGAGATGGCGGAGGGGATACAAGAAAAGGAGCAGAACGAGGAAGAAGGTCTGATGATGAGGACAATCAAAGCAGAAAAAGAGGAGTGGACGGTGGTAGCAGTATACGTAAATGGAGACTTGGAAAGGAAGCTAGAAAGTATGAGGGGAAGGATGGAGAGACAGGGACAGGGAGGAAAAGTGATTATAGGGGGGGATTTCAACGCAAGGACGGGGAACAGGGGAGGAAGAGTGGAAGGTATAGAAGAGGAGGAAGAGGGTGGGAGGAGATCAAAGGACAAGAAGGTAAACAGAGAGGGGATGATATTGAAGAGAATGCTAGGAGAGGTAGGTTGGGAAATAATGAACGGCAACATAAAGGGTGATGAGCAGGGAGAATATACCTTCACTGGAGGAAAGGCGAGTACGGTAATAGACTACGTGCTGGGAGACGAGGAAACAAGGGAAGGGATAGAGAGAGTGGAGGTAGGAGATAGAATAGAGTCGGACCATCACCCATTGATAGTGACAATGAAAAGAGGAAGGTTGGGGAAAGAGAAAGGAAGGAAGAAGAGGAGAGGAGCGGGGAACGGCAAATGGTCGGAGGCGATGATAGAAGAGTACAGGAAAGGAGTTGGAAGAATGAGAGTAGAGGGGGAAGGGGTTCAGGAGGCATGGAAAGAGACCACGGATAAGATAAGGGAAGTGATAAAGGAAAGCGAGGAAAAAGGGGGAAGGCAGGAGGTAAAGAGAAGGGAAGGGTGGTGGGACGAGGAATGTAAAGAAAAGAAGGAGGAGGCCAGAAGGGAGCTGAGGAGATGGAGAAGAGGCGAAGGAGACAAGGAAGGATACAGGGGAAAAAAGAGGGAATATCAACGGATGTGCGAGAGGAAAAGGGAGGAGGAAAGAGAAAGGGCGGTGAAGGAGATCGAAGAGGCAAGAACAGAGCAGAAGGTGTGGGAAATAGTGAACAGGGGGAGGAGAAGGAGGAAAAGGATGAATGAGGGAATAGGAGAAGAGGAATGGAAAGAGTACTTTACAAATCTACTGGGAGGAGCGGAGAAAAAGGTAACATGGGGGAAGGAAAGAAGGGAAAGAGAAGGGGAAGAAGAGGAAATAAGTAAGGCAGAAGTAAGGAGGGCAGTGGGGAAGCTGAAGGCGGAGAAGGCAACGGGAATAGACGGGATACCGAACGAAGCATGGAAGTATGGAGGGGAAGCGGGGATAGTGATAGCATGGGAAATTTGCAGGAGAGTGTGGAGAGGAGAGGGCTGGCCACAGGAATGGAAAGAGGGAATAATAGCGCCGATAGTAAAAAAGGGAGAAGGAGAGAAAGTGGAGGAGTATAGAGGAGTGACGCTAATGCCGACGATATATAAAATATATGCAATGGTACTAGTGAACAGACTAGAGCAAGAGGTCGAGAGAGAGAAGATGATCCCACCGAACCAAACGGGTTTCAGGAAGGGTGTAGGAACAATAGACAACATCTACGTGCTGAACCACGTAGTGGGAAGGCAGGTGAACGAAGAAAAAGGGAAATTGGTAGCGCTCTTCGTAGACCTGAAAGCGGCGTTTGACTCGGTGGACAGGAAGGTGTTGCTTCAAGCGATGGAGGAGAGAGGGGTCAGGAAGGGATTAAGGGAAAGGGTGGAGGAAGTACTGAGGGAAACGATAAGCAGAGTGAGAGCAGGGGGGGAGTTGGGAGAGGGTTTCTGGACGGCAAGGGGAGTGAGGCAGGGATGCCCATTGAGTCCGCTGCTTTTCAACCTGCTAACGGCTGACTTGGAAGAGGAGATGAGGAGAGGGAGATGGGGAGGGGTAGAAGTGAGAGGGAGGAGGATATGCACGTTAGCATATGCGGACGACGTGGTGGTGCTGGCAAAAGGGGAAGAGGAGATGAAAAGTATGATAAGGAGAATGGAAGAATACTGGGATAGGAAGAAGCTGGAAGTGAACGTGGCGAAGACCAAGCTGATAAGGTTCAGGAAAGGAGGGGGAAGGAGTAAGGAGATAGACTGGAGATGGAGAGGGAGGAAAATAGAGGAGGTGAAGGAATTTAGATACTTAGGATATGTGTTCAGGAAAAACGGAGGGCAAGAAGCGCACTTAAGGGAAAGGGTAAGGAAGGCAGGAGCAGTGATGAGGCAGGCTTGGGGAATAGGAAAGAGGAAATTTGGGAAGGATTGGAAGAGAAGGATGTGGCTCTTCGACACGCTGGTGTGGACGGTGATGAGTTACGGAGCAGAAATATGGGGTTGGGAGGAAAGAAAGGAGATAGAGGGGGTGCAGGAGAGATATATCAGATGGACGTTAGGAGTGGATTGGGGAACGCCGGGATATATGGTGAGGGAGGAAGTGAAGAGAGACAAGATCAGGACAAGGGCGGCGAAGAGAGCATGGAATTACGAAGAGAAGCTGAGAAGTGGAAAAGGGAGCGAAATAGCGAGAGAGTGCCTGGAGGAGGTAGAAGAGAGGGAGAGGAGAGGGGAGGAAAGGAAATCCAAATGGGAAGAGGAGAGGAGAAGATTTAGGGACAAGTTCGGACAGGAAGGGAGAAGCAGGGAAAGAGAGAACTGGGAAGAGGTAGAGAAAGAGGACAGGAGACAGCAGGAAGGGGAAAGGATGGAGGAGATACAAGGATCGAGGTACAACAGGTGGTACAAAGAGATAAGAGTAGAAGGAGTCCCGGAGTACCTAGGAGGAAAGTGGAGCGAGGAAAGGAAGAGAAGAGTAGCGAGGTACAGACTGGGAAATGAGATGAGAGAGGGCAGGTACTGGGAAGAGGAAGAGGACAGGAGGTGTAGATTGTGCGGGATAGAAGAGGAGACGTGGGGTCACACGCTAGAGGTGTGCTGTAGGGAGGCAGAGGAAGAGGAGGAGAAAGGAGTAGCAGAGAGGGTGAGAGAGATTTTGGACGGAGCAGGCAAGGGAGAGGAATGGATGAAAGAGATGGAGAAACGAAGGAAAGAAAGAGGGTGGTATGGCAGAAGTGGAATGGGATGAATGAAACGGAAACGGAAGTCGGAGAGGAGGGAGTAGGAATGAGAATGCGTAACTAGGCTAACTAGGTTAAGAGACTAGGATAAGGAGAGAGGAAGAGAAGGTAATGGTAAAGAGAGACGGGCGAGCGACGAGAGGCGAGGTGCGATAAGCGGCGAGCGAGAGGCGATGTGCGTAGAAGTAGGTATAAGAGTAGGAATAAGAATGGAAAATACTGTAAAAGGAAGTGCCGGTAACCCTTCGGGGAGGCCGTAAATATATACATACAAATAACGCTTTATCGCGCGGAAACTTGCCGATATAAAAACGATGCGCTCGTTCCCAAAAAATATCGCCAATTTAATAAATCGATCCCACAATAAACTTTCCACTTCCTCTCACTTTTATCTTTTCCGTCATTATTTCCCCTTCGCTCTATTTTCTCCACTTCTATTCTTCTATTTTCTCCACTTTTATTTACCACACAATTCCTTGAATTAAATTTTTTAAAGGACGTTTTTTATTAACAAATTAATTTTATTTAAACAAATGGTTCATAAAAATTCGTCCCATTAGAAAAATAAATTCAACGGTCACCGAACATTTTTTCGGCCACAAAAACAAATTTCATGGTGAATAAAAGTTATTTTCTACTAAAAAAATTGATTTATTGGTCAATGAAAATGCTAACGCATTACGAAATTTCACGCAGTACTTACAACCCTGAACATGATTTGCAGGCGAATCGCAGACACGTTATAATTTTAATTTCAACTCCGCATCGAATTATACTCGATTCGGTTATATTCCTATTATCCTTCTAGCCATCATAACGGTACTCTTTGATCCACAGTTTGAAATCTGGTGGTCGACGTTGACCTGCGTCGCGACCGGAAGCACACCACGTTTCGTCGTCGATGGACAAGCGCCCCTCCGACAATGCGTTCACCCCGAAGCTTGCAACAAGGATTTAGACTTGCCGGCTCAGTACACCGTCTTTCACGACTTGAGGAAAGAGTTCGCCACCTGCTACTCCTCCCAAGAGGATCCCGCCACTCTCGGCATACCAGACATGCTGCAATGTATCCTTTGCCCCCAGATAAGCTCAGCACCGACGATTCGTTTGTTTCCGGAAATTTCGACATTTTTTTTTCTTTTACAAGCCCTCGATTTTTTTCTTCTTTTTCTCAGCAGCTTTTTCACGAAACATCGATGTTCGCGTTCCATGCGGGCGGTTCAACCGGTGTCGTTGACGCTCTATTCTTTTCTCTTTATATTCGCCTATAGGCTGTTCCATTTCCAACGCCCTTCGCCATATTTCGGTGGGTCGAAAAGTAAAAATCGACAAGGTCAAGCTGCCGATTTACTGATTTACTATCAGCACTATCATCACTACGCCGTTATTATTATTATTATGAATATTATTATTTTAGTTTTTTTTTTTTTCAACTGGCAAGACAAACATGCGACGGGGCACGTTATTTCGCCGATCGACGGATATCGGTGTAAAAAACCGGGAAGTTGAGAGACGCTGCGGGCTAGAAATTGCCTCTCGGGTTACGGCTGCCCGATCAACTTCTAACAGTAGTTTTCATTCGATTCTGGTACTCGCAGACGAGGAGAAGTGTTCGGAAGAAAGTAGCCGAAAACCAGAGAATTTATACGAATAAGTTCATATTCTCATTTTTTGAAACGAATTTCACGTGAAAAAATGTAAATTCGGGGGAAATTCGTTTTTTAAAGAATGGGGCTTTTAATGGAATTCCATTTTTGAATTTTTTGGCCGTCGAAAATATGTAAGGAACTCGGGTATGGAGGAATTTGGAAAACTGAGGGAAATATTAGGCAGTTGTTTGAACGCGAAACTCCGAGTTCTGCCGTTCGGATGTGAAAAATGATGCACGTTTCCGCATTTCGCTAGATAAGCGCGCGAAGTTCTAGACCGACGCCCTGATAACCGAAAAAACACGAAGCGAGGGACTTAAAGCACAGCGTGTATCGGCAAAACGATAAGCTGCCGTTATTTTTCGAGATACATGCTTGCGCGATACAGTTTGCATCCGACGAAGTGGAAGAGCACGTTGAAAAAATAAGACTAGGGAATTCTTTCTACGGGTAGGAAAAAAAGGATGGAAAAAAAACGAAGCGTGTGCATATTGCTCTGAGATGTACATCTATTAACATACGTTTATACATTGTTGTCAGAACGACATTGAACCGTGAAAGACGCGAAGAGATAAATGAAAGAAGACGAAATAAATAAATGAAAGAGGCGAACGGAAAAGTATTTGTAGAAGAAGAGATAAGGCATAATCTCGAGTGCAAATAGTTTGTTAATTGTTTGTTACAATGCAGAACTATCCAGCATTATTTCTCGGCCATAATGGCAGGAGGCGCTGCTGACATGCGAGCATCGTTCGTGCGCCGATACATCTATCTATGTGTCTATCTCTCAAAGGAATTCCATGCTTCTTTCACACGACTAGCGTGCAAACATTCGTACGCGTTTGTTACACTCCGTTTCGCGGCTTTGTATAAATCTTGGCTTACAAGTGTCGCGCTGCAAAGTTTTGTCGTCCTTGAAATTTTGCACGAAACTCATGTAAGCTTCTAGGACATATGCGTTAGAACATTACATAGTTAAGGGAACTATAACACGTATATCGTCTAAAAAGTTCGTCTTTTTTTTTTGCGCCGTACAAGGATATGGATTATCATAGACCTACGTCCTTTTAGGACACGTTTGTACATCATTTTAGAGTACAGCAATAATTTTTACAACATTTTTTGACCCTCGGCAAGGGCAAGAAAAAGGTGCTCGTATTGAGACCAGGGGCTATAGCATCGTATCGGGCGACTCACCCTGTAGAATATTTTTCTAGGGCATTTTAGCATTTTAAAGTGATTAAAGGGATTCGGTTATCTAAACTAGGTTTCGTGGAAACAAAAATGACGGCCTGGTCGTGCACAACGTTGAGTGGGACGGTAAACATTTGGTAAAAATTTATGCTCGCGTAACTAAAATAACTTTTAGTTATCGTTCTTCGAAGGTAATGCGCCTTTCGAGTTTCAAGAAAAACTTGATTAATATTAATTATTCTCAGAGTTGATAGCACACCGATACACGTAAATCAGTGGCCATGCGAAATAAGTAGTTTCGCGCCGAATCTAACAAATTCGAACGAGTTATTGCTATTCGTGTGCATCTGATGATCACAACTATTATTCGTCGTTAAACGATGCCTCGGGACTATTTGCCAGACAATATTCTCACCGGTATCAGTGATTACACAGAAAGCGTCGGAATAAACGTACCTCGCGCGATCACCCTGTAAATACGCATTACCTATTCCCAAATCGTTTCACTCCAATTTTTGTTCTTTTTTCCGCTTTCAAAGGGAATTACGAATATTTCCGCGATTTCTTATCGTTTGCAAAAAATCCACGAACAGAAAGCATTCGCAGCAACTGAGAGTGCTCGAAACAATTGAATTATCAGCGCTTGAGATAATATTCTTATCGGTCGTGCCAGAAAGTATCGTAAAATTCGTAAGAATTACTAAATTATTGGCAAAAACGAAAAACCTATAAAATGATTTAGAACTGATAAGGGTCTTATCGGATACTTGAGAAATAACAATATTCAATACTCAATCTTTCTCGAATAATTACCAAAGAACAAAAAAAAAAATAGAGCAAAGTTTTGGAAAAAAAGACATTTATGTGCAACAATTGTTCTTTGATTCGATACCTTCGAAAAACGCAGGCACGTCGAATAAAACGTCGATGTGATTTATGATCGGAGAAAGAGTTCGTTCGTATGGCGACGAAACTTCTTGCATGGGCCTCCGTTGAGACTCGCGATAGGAAAATGTGTCGAAACAATCGTGGCTGCTAGTACTTGGAGATACGTCGCGACCCTCGATTCGCTACAATAACTTTACGATGCGTCAGCAATAGGTCGCTCGATTCCGATGGTCATTCGATACCGTTGCATTTTCGTCGCGCACCTTACCTACCTACTGTGAAGTGCAGCGGTAAGGGGAAACCTCTCTCTAAGAAATTCAACGAAGATTTCCCATTTAAATAACATGGTAAAAAATGGCATGGCAAAGATGGCTAAAATGCTCACGGGTATTATTTATTCCGGAGAAAAATATATTTAAGCAATTTTTTGTACATAAATTTGTTGACTAAGAATTATAAATATTGAATACTTTATTATCGTGTGAACTTTGAACACGAATATCATTTGAATGGCTATGCTTATCGAAAAATTGTAAGAGACCTTTTTTGTGGAGCGTTCAATTGTCTATGGAAATATGCCTTGGAGTAATCTGTGCAATGCGCCATTGTCGAGATATAAAATTGCAAACCTAAAGAACTGTTTTTACCATACTATTTATATGGGAAATCCTCGCTATCTGTCTAGTTAAATTATAGCGCCAAAATTGCTACCAAATTAATCTTTTTGCTACGCAACGTAATTCTCCATTTTTTTTGGCACAATGTACTGAAGTCCCATATGAGAGAGTGATTCTTTCTACCTCCTACTCTGCTGAGATAGGTGGTTGAAGCAGAGCGAAGGTAATGCGAGTTGAAGTTTTGTAAGGCTATGCAAAGTGGCGAGTTGGCTAAACACCACGATACGGGGAGGTAGCGAGTAGCGGCAGCGGGAGGTAGCATAGCGCGCTACACGTAGCGTCCGAGTCGCTAGGTGGTTGCGCCGAGGTAGATGCGCAGTGAGAGTGCGCAGTAGCGATACACGGAGCGAGTCTCTATACTGGCAGAGTCAGCGCGGCTCGTTCGTCGTTCGTGCTGATAGAATAGGAAGACGAACGCGAAGTCCGTGCATCGAGGAGAGCTAATTCTACCACGTTGTCGACCCATCTGTCCGCCCACGCGCGGTGTTGTCACGAGAGAGAAAGGATTGAAAGGAGACGGTTAGTGCGAGAGAACGAAAGCACAGAGAGACACAGAGAATAAACGTGACGACGGAGAAACGAAAGTTCGACGAGACAGAGGGAAAACATCGATATACGCGAGAGTAAAGCACGAAGGTACGTCGTCACACGATACAAACACGTCGACAGGTCGTAGGATAAGGACAATTTTCGTACAATTTCGCACAAGTCGGGCGCCGAAATTCCGGTGACATATGTACGCCTACCGCGAAATGGGAAAGGTTCGAAATCTCTGTCTAACCTCAACTCGTCGTTGCCGATTCGGTGGCGAATCGTTGTTAGTGTTTACGCGACTCGAGGGAACATTTCGTTATCGGGAAATGAAGAAACAAACGACGCGCGGTCGTGACACGTGGCATGGACTCGGAGGCAGAATAATTTCCACGGCATGGAAAGAGAACCGTTTCAACGTTTCGTCGACCGGCCTCTACCCACTATTTTGTTTCGTATTTCTGTCGCGTCGCGGTAAAGTGTAACCAGCTGTATCATCATCTCCGTATGCCACGCACCTGCGGACCGAACGTTTAAGATATGATTGGCGAACGATTCGCGAGGGATTGATTCCCTATCAATTTTTTTTCATTTCGTCTCCAGTAAAAATTCTTATCGCGTGGTAGGAGGGAATTTCCCTGTGCAACGAAAACTCTACGAGCGGGGAATGTAACGATATATTCGAAATACTCGCTCTGTAGTTGTTGTATGTATGACATTGTATAACACCAACCAGGATCGGAGGGTGCGCCACTTCCGAATGAAATATCTCGAAAACCACTGAGAAGTTATCGAGACATGCTGTGTATGAAATTTCGGCAATTTCACGAGGAATCTCGTGATTCGTAATTCGTTTGTCTCCAACTTATGGTTTTCGAGATATCGCTGATTATTTCTCGCAGCGCACTGCAGTAACGCGCGCACAGTCCTGTTTCAGACAGTCATTTGTTTTTCTGATTCAACCCATTCTCCGCAATCGCATTTCATCATCGGTATCATCGGTGACAAATTCAAAGTTCATCATTCGCGCTTGTACACAAAGTAGTAACAAAGTCTCAATTCTAACGAGTGTATTTCATGACTTATTCATCATAGTACACTTTTTTCGAGATCCTTCTTCTGTTTTCACGCGGAATAAACGTTATAGATTCTATCAGAATTTGTTCTCCAGGCGGAAACTGATAGAGACGCGTGTCTTTTTTTCTCCTCGTCTTCTTTCGAATCGCACGGCCGTTCTCACGCTCCATGTAACCCGATTGTCTCGTAGTAAACGTGACTTCTCTCGCGAAAAGTCCCGCGCCGCAACTGAATTCCCATCACTGGTCAAATTATTCCATACCAACGTTACTTTTCACGACGAAATTGCGATTGTTATCCTATTATCAAACATCGTGAGGCGTTCTAACGGAAGCGTTACAATTTTACATTTCCCTCGCATCCTGCCACAGTATTTGGTACATTTTAAAATTTTGCTGCTTCTCGCAAACGTGAAGTAATTCTCCCATGACACGTGTCTGTAACCTACGTACAACTATCGTGTGCCGAAATGCACTCGGTTGATCAACATTTTCAGGAAAAATTTGCTTCCAAAGTTGTGAAATTACAATTTCTTGTAACTTGTTCAGATCTTTCATGAAACATACATTTTTCGTAGAGTTTGACATTTTTCCGTCGCACCGTTGTGGTGAAATTTGAGTTTTTTTTTTTAACATGCAGTCCTCAATGAAATTGTTTTTTTCCCATACTTGGGAAACTTTTTTAAGCGGGTCGCGCAAATTTTAATGAAAAATTTCACGCGTCATCATTTTTGGCTGAAATATTACATCGGCAACCGAGAAACAATTGAACAGAACGACGTTAGACTAGACATTATCGCTTTGAATTTATCGATGACTCGCTGTTGACAATTGATGGTCAGTAGCAACAATCGATTCGTCAGATAAAAACAATGATCGATCCTTCGTTTGCAGACTATAAATAACTTTCAAAATGGCGCCTCGCGTCTCACATCCGCCATCGTTGTTACTTTATTACACTATCTTTGAGCCTGCAAACGTCTGATTGTGCACTTTTGAAAATTGTAAATGATGCCCCACAAAACCGATGGAAAAAACTTTATGGGTCTATGGACCCAGGTCCAGAAACTTTTGGATCATACACATAATGTGTTTTTAAATTGATGGGATTACTAATGTATGTTTTATAGATATCTATATTTATGTGCGTGACGGAGGATTAGCTTCACCCGTACAATAACACAATAACACGCATATTTATAAGCATTTGTCATCAATTATCATGCATATATAAATTTTATTAATATTCTTTTTTGTATAAAAAAACATATTTGAACTCAAATTCGCCCAGTATTTTCGTTTCTTCGGGAAAGAAAATTATATTTATTTAAGTCTATCGTGGTATAAAAACCAAATTAAATTGCGCACAAATAAAAGAACAATTTAAATTGAGACAAAAAAATGTGTAATAGGAAATCAAAGGAAATAAATTAATAAAAAAATTGTTTTTCCAACAACAAAAAGTACATTCAAAATAAAAATTCGAGACAAAAAAACGTCTCTATAAGTCAATTTTTTACGAAGCTACGGTTATTTCAGAAAAATACCCTTTTTGGTCAAGTAAAAAAATTTGAAAAAATTCTCAGAGAGGTTTTCAGTGGGATAATCAACTGGGTTGTCGGACCTGGGTGCTATTGACAATGAGACTTTTCATCAGAATGTTACGAATTCTCTGATTTCCAGGTAGATATTAAAATCCACCGGAAGTTTTTTTTTCCCATTGGTTTTGTGCGGGGTCGTTTGATTCGGCAAACAGTCTCGTTTCTTTGCTCGCGCGAGCTCCGTCGTTTTTGCATAAATGTATCTGAAAACGAGCCAGCTGATATCGATGCATCGTAGCTAAAAAGAAAAATTACAATACAATCGTTACGTCTAGGAACGACGCGAGTACGAGCTCCATGATTGGTCGTCGTTATCGGTATTCATGGATTAAAGGTCATCCCCGTGAAGATATTGGAGTAATGTTTGAGCGAACGAGCTCTCCACTCCATTGCAGTTGTTCACATTTTACACTGGACGCGTCGCGTTGCCTCTTGTTTAAACAAAGTGCAAGCAGTGTGCCGTTTTCTCGTGCCTCGCCGCGCTGCCAGTCGGCGAAATAAATCGGTAAGAGGATATTTGTACGATAAAAAAAGGTCGATCGACCAAATTTTTCGACTTCCAGATTCGTCGGTTTTGCTTAATTTTCGTCGCTCCGGTATTAGATCGCGAAAAAATCAGCGGCGACGTCGCAGGTACGAAACGCGGCGCGAGAAAAAAACAAAGGCGAAACGATCCGCTGACGTCATGGCGGCGCCATGTTATTATCGCGACGCGGAAACCCCTTTTGCCCCCCGTACGGCGTCGGCGTACGTCTTCGACGTCGAAATGACGGACAGACAAATTTGTTCAAGGTCATTTCAGCCGATGCTCGTTGCAGGCGCGAGATTGCATCGGTACGCGCAGCGAATTGGTTGTCGAAACACGCGAGGTGAGAGAGTCGCGCCGCGCCGCGCGATTGTTTTAGCCCCCGTTGTCTCCGTTGACGGTTACGAACCGCATCTCTGTGTACCAATCCATGCAAGAGTTTCGGGAGATGTTTGCCCAAGGATATTCAGCCGAATCGAACGGCGCTGTGGAAAAGTATTCGTTGAGTCTTATCGGCTCGGGCACGACTAACGAATCTTGCCGGTTTATCAAAACAGAGAAATAAATAAGCAAGCGACTGCAAAGTTACATGGAAACGACGCACGTTTTTCGAACGCGACGATTTATCGCTCGTGTTTAACACGACCGTACGAAGCGTCATTTCGAGCGACCATTTCGTGCCTGATTGCACTGGGGTTTACGTAACTGAAATGCACATGAATAATCATTATATACAGGATGTTAGAAGAGTCTGGAAGCGTTCAAATATCTCGCCAAACAGCCGTTTCTGAGAAAAATATTTGAAACCAATGTTGTAAGGTTTCAAAAGTTCTATTGAATGATCATATCCGTTTGGCCTTTGGTAGAGGTATCAAGGCTAGATCGAGACCAACGTGGTTTTTTTAAACGGAATACCCCATTTTTCATGGCACAGCATTAAAGATGGCGGCGAGACGTTTCCAAAACACTACTGGATAACCTATTTTTATTGAGAATTGCCCGAGTTATGAGCTTTAGAGCGTACGGTGCCGCGGCATGCCGCGAGCATTAGTGCCGATAGTGTAACCTCCGCGCGGTGCATCTTGGATAACACTAATGCTGGCGGCACCGTAGGTTCTAAAGCCCATAACTCCGTCAATTCCCAACACAAATAGGTGTTCAAGTAGTGTTTTGGAAACGTCTCGCCGCCACCTTTAATACGGTGCCATAAAAAATGGGGTGTTCTATTAAAAAAAATCATATTGGTTTCGATCTCGCCGTGACGCCTGTACCCAAGGTCAAACGGATAAGATCATTAAATAGAACTTTTGAAACCCTACAACATTGGTTACACACGATTTCTTTACGTCATCGACGATGATATTCAAGTTCTGGAATTTTTGCCTTTGAATTTCCCGCTAAAACGACATCGTTCGTTACGTCGTTGTTTTCGACGAGGAATATTGCCTCTAAAATTCCCAGTCACCTTGTCAACCGCAGGATTCGCGTTTTGTACCATTTTTCCTAGTCGAACGAGCGACCTGCAACGGTAAATGTCGCGATTAGCGATCTTACCGTTCGAATTTGCCGCCGAAACAAAAGAACGAGGCGGTAGAGGTAATTACGCGGGAAATATTGTTTTTGTCGTTTCGCGCTGAAACGAAACGAGTCTTTGACGCCATGGGCGTTTCAGATCTCAGATATAAGCGTTTCAACGTCGTGAGTTTGAATTTCCCGCGGAAACAAACGAATCCGACCTGAATTGTCATTGTCACCATATTGTCATTTTGTGTTCGAATTTCAAAACGAAACAGGCGAATTGTTTGTCCTTAACGAACGTTTAACACAGATTTCGGTTTGACAACGGAAGGAGAATGCGATTATCACGTGAGGGAAGCCCAAGATATGGTCACGGTTATACAAAGGATGATCAAAGACGGTAGGACGCTATGGAAATACTCGAAATATTTATTTTCGCACTCGCAACTTGGAGTAAAGATTTTTTCGATGGTCATTTTCCCTGATATTTACTCGTTCTTGACGTTATTTTCAGAGACGAATTCCGAAGGTTTCTTTTATATTCGATTTTGCGGACGAAACCACCGCGAAGTCGAAGGCTTTATCGGTAGCTGGGGAAGCTTTTCTACATTTTTCGCACACTTCTCGCCTGGGTCGAAACTCTTCGACGTTTATTTCACAGCCACGAGATTCGAGATCGTTTCTTACTTCGCGCGGCTCAAATCTGAAGTTTTCGGCGTCGAGCGAGACGTCGAAATTTCATCAAGATACGAGATCATCTCGAGAATCCCGCCGCAACTCGAGAACTCGCCATGCGAGATCGTCTTCGGAGATTCGTACGAATTTGCAGAATTTCCTCGGAAAACCGCGAATATTCGGCATCGGCGTCTATATTTCAAAGTATTGTCCAAAAACGGCTCGCGACTCCGCGTCGTTTCGAAAGCTCAACATTTTTCAAAAACGAATTTCCCAAATTCTCTCCGAATGATTCGCGGGGCGTCGAAATTCCCCCCATTTCTCGCGATCCATCGTGTTTGTTAATTCGCTTATTCGCACTTCCCCAGCATCATTTAATAAAAAACGTAACTCTAAAAAGTTGCCAATCACGTAAAAATGATTTTTCATCCATCGAACTTTACCCAAAACGCTAAAATCTCGCCCCTCTCCTCGTATCGTTCGTAAATTTCGCGATCGGAATTTAATGTTAGTTACCAGAGGTGATTGGAAAATTGTCGAGTATCGTGTACAGTAAACCGTTGAAACGTACTTCGATTATGTGAATTTTTCCTATCTCTCAAGTTTCTACGCGTAGGTATTGATACGGTAAATATATTTGTTGGTCGGCTATTTCTCGAGCTGAGGCGAGTGCCTAGGCTGCCGCAAGAAATGCCTCACAAACATCGGCCTGTGTGTCCAACTGCATAATGTACGCGTGGTCACATACATCAACTGCTTATCACAGCGGTTCTCAACTCGACGGACTTTGTTATTTTTTTTCACTTCTATTCATTTTTTCTCATTTCCTTGTTCGCTCGCTCGCGACAGTGCTTGACGACAGCGGCACACCGCAACGCGACATCTTCGCGCTTCATTATCATTTCGCACCATCATTCCCGCCATCATTTGAATATCAGGTAGCAATCACCCCGATTTCCAGAGGGTAAAAACTTGACGCGACTAGTTTTCACGACACAATCCCACCACTCGCCATACATCTTCAAGGTCAACGGGGAAGAAAAACGATTTATCCACGTCTCTTTCCATACTCACGCGTCATCCATTCTTCGCACCGTCTCCAAGGAGAACGGCGATGAAAAATACATTTCCACGTATATCGCCTTCTTGCAAATCTAATTTTCAAAGCCTATTCCCAAAACAGCTTCCTCGCAGTTTTGAACGCAAATTTCGACCATTTTCAACAATAAACACACAAATCGACCGGTTTTCGGTTATATCTCGTCACAAATATCCTTCGATTGAGATTTCAAGCAACATAAACCCAATCTCCACCATTTTTTTCTCTCCAGAAAATGTGGTCACTTTTTTCGCTATAAATATTAGAATCACGATTTTTTTGGCACGTATCATTTTCTCCGCCATAAACACTATAATAATGATTCGTTCTCCGAAATCTATTTAATTTTCGCTCAGAAATGTTTGTGAATGGACATTTCATTTTTTACCCTCGATTTCTTTCGTTTTTTTCAAAGGGTAGAATATTTTTGGTTTGTTGACTCTCTCGAATGAATGGATCTCGGATGTCGAGACAATTTCTGACACTCTGTGCGTGTATTTATTTCCGTATGCGATAAAAAAAGATAAGTGTACGAATGTGTGCTTCTATTCATTGTATCGCACGGTGGCTAACCGAACCGCGGCTCAGATATCGAATTTCTCTTCAATTATCACACCTCGCATGTCTCCGAATCTTTAAAATTATCATCCCAGTATGACGCGATTGTTTTTACTGTTGATTACATGCTTAGACATTTTTCGCCACATCTAATAATTTTTTATTATTATTATTTATTTAGACCAGCAAAATTACAAATTATATACATATTATTAGTAACATTACCATTGTTATATAATTGGTACTATTATTAGAAGTAGTAGTAGTAGTAGTAGTAGTAGTAGTTCTAGTATTATTATACTAGATCGTGGAAAGAAACAATTTTTGAAAACCGCTACTAACAACGAAATGCGGAGTGAGGTCGGAAATAAAAGATTAATTGATGTTCGCGATAAGAATGACAGTCGACCGCAATGAAAATAGGTTCATTATTACGAACCGCAACGCCTCACGGAACATCGAGTCGTAAAAGTCTACCGCAACGTTGAGATTGATAGTTCAGCAAATTTCTTTACCTGACTTTCAACGACTAATCAACAATTGATTCGACGAATGACGGTGCGGAAATCGAATGGTCGGTAGGATATCATGTACGGCTGGACGCGAATATTGAGTGGTGAAAGTAAAATGGAAATTACCCAAAGAGCGTACCTATATAAAAGCTCGGTGGATTTTTCCCCGCGGAAATGAACAAATGATCGCGAGAAATGGGGGGAATTTCGACGCCCCGCGGATCATTCGGAGAGAATTTGGGGAATTTGTTTTTGAAAAATGTTGAGCTTTCGAAACGACGCGGAGTCGCGAGCCGTTTTTGGACAATACTTTGAAATATAGACGCCGATGCCGAATGTTCGCGGTTTTCCGAGGAAATTCTGCAAATTCGTACGAATCTCCGAAGACGATCTCGCACGGCGAGTTCTCGAGTTGCGGCGGGATTCTCGAGATGATCCCGTATCTTGATGAAATTTCGACGTCTCGCTCGACGCCGAAAACTTCAGATTTGAGCCGCGCGATGTAAGAAACGATCTCGAATCTCGTGGCTGTGAAATAAACGTCGAAGAGTTTCGACCCAGGCGAGAAGTGTGCGAAAAATGTAGAAAAGCTTTCCCAGCTACCGATAAAGCCTTCGACTTCGCGGTGGTTTCGTCCGCAAAATCGAATAGAAAAGAAACCTTCGGAATTCGTCTCTGAAAATAACGTCAAGAACGAGTAAATATCAGGGAAAATGACTATCCGGTGAGAAAACTCACATCGACGAGTCTAGAAAAAAAGTTTAATACGCCATTGTTTTTTTCATAATTTTGTACGTATATTTCCATTAGAGTGGATCTATCGCGTGGTATCGGTAAGAATAAACGAGCCCCAGTTAATTTTTACCAAACGAAGAAATCCCGCGGTAAATAGTGTGGCAGAGAGAAATGAGAGAAGGCAGGATAAGGGGATCCAGTTACTTCGAGACTTGAAAATGTATAATATACCGCGCTTGTACGACCTAGCATTATGTAGACGTGCGGAGATATAGGATAGCGTACTTCCGTATTTTTCTTTACGATGCATTCTTTCAGAAATGCAGCTTAAGCGTCAGCATTTATCGTACAACGGCAGCGCTACGTATCGCGATCCGCGGCCATTGTCGCATTTCAATTTCGAACGCGGCGGTTTTCGATTCGGATTAAATTGCGACGCTCGATCGTTTTTCTTTACCGTTCTTACATTTTACCTCAATTCCGCACAACTGGCGTCTCTCTCCGCTCGTTTTACCCCTCTACCCCCGTATATTTCATCGTTTATCCTCCCGTTTCCATAGAAACAATCGACAAACGCGTTGCGATCGTCTTTTGTTTACACGTTTCCTTTTATTCTTTTTTCCCCAATCGCATCCTCCACTTTAACTATCATTCTTCTGCTCGATACTCGCGTGTTTATCCGCAGAAACGAGGAGTAAGGGCGTCGTATCGATTTATTTCCATTCAGACGACTCTTTTTCACTTTCGTGTTCCCGCGCTTTCGCGGAAACAATCGAATAGCGCCCGCGATTTGCTTTTGTTTGTTCATCTGTTGTCCCCGCTACACGTAATATCCACATCGCGTTCGGTCTCGATAATTTTACGACATTTTCACGACATGTTATCTTACTTTCGACGGATATTAGTCGTATTTCGACGCTTCGATGTTTCAGCAAGCGACATTTATCGGATGGTACGTAGAAAGTTACTACCCTCTCGACAAAATTGTTCCGTTCTCGACTGCTCTCTGTGTGTATTCAACAGGTGTCAGCTGTCAGTGATTATGTGCAACGTTTTGCAGCAAGATCTTGCATAAATTCGGACAAATTTCACGCTTCTGTGCACAACTCCCGTCGATAATAACTATCACCTGTTGTTTCTTAGGTTAGATTTCCACGATCTCAGTATTGTTCGCCCTCCTGAAATTGTTTAAATTCGCGTACATTTTATACCAGCATTTTTATCCACCGAGACCAAAAAAGTAATGCCGTTCGATCCGTACATGTTATGTTATCTGTTGCAGGTCACACATTTTTAAATCCAGAAGTCGTGAATCTCGTTCTGGAACCAGGCATTTGGTGAGTTAACGTCTATATGTACATTCATAGTTTATCTATCGACATTCTATCATGCCTGGTGGCTAGATATGCATTTGTTTTCGTTCTCCGGTCGATATTCTTTTGTTTCGCATGACTAATTCACATTATTTTTCTCACTTCTCGTAACATTTCTCATCGTCTTAATCGATGATTATTCTCGCACGTGTAATTATATTTCTCAAGTTTCGTTGTAGATAGTACTTTGTTACTATCTTATTATAAATAAGTTGTTAGTCAACGTGCATTTTTCTTCGCGACGTTTTACATATCACGTTGACGCATCTTGCTTACTTCTATTTTTGGCAATTTTTTTACCACTTTTTTTTACCACTTTTCAGCTCGAAAATTTCTTATCGGACCTCGCGTTTAGCTATCGTTACGAGATATAGTGTCTTTTTGCTGCACGCCGAGAACATTTCGCCTGTTCATGATATTTGTTCGGTTTCATTCAAAGTTCATTTCATTCGCTGTCTTGATTTTCATTTTTCTGTCTGGCGCAACGCAAACTCTGATTTTTCGCATCGAACCTCGCTGAGTCGGAATGGTCAAGGAATATTGCAATACAGAGACGATTTGACGAGCAATGATTTTGTATTTGCAGTTCGAAGGATGAGGAAGTAGACAACAATTGCGTCGTGAGAGCTCGTGGTTTACCTTGGCAGTCCTCTGATCAAGACATCGCCAAGTTCTTCCGGGGATTGAATGTTGCAAAGTGAGCATATCCCTGAACTCGCTAGATTTAACCGAAAATAAGTACGATCGAGCATCCCTGTCCTTCTGCGAAGAGACGGATTATTTGTTGCTTATCTTTTTTGTTTGACTGGCAATCCTGATCTCACTCGGCAGTTTCTTGCCTGCCCACTGCTGATAGTACGGCGGTACGTCGAGCAGGCCTGACGTATAATTCTTATCGATTATCTCTTATTTTGCGTGCTGAGAAAAAAAAATGGTCAACCGCTATGACGCAGCCTGATTGTCGCGAAGCAGTTTTGTGATGTATCGAGTTAAGATCTAATTCGTTGGCAACAAATGGATAATAATATATTTGATTTCTGTACACAAGCGTCTCGGAGATCGAATAAAGGTAATTATGACGAATCGACTTCGTGTTCTCACGATACGTTTTAATTTTCCACAACGTATCGATACTGTTGGGCAAAATATCATCCCGATTTCTTACACCTTTTGTGTAAACTTTTGCGTTGCCATGGCTCAATCAGTAAAATTGTTCTATTGTGGCCTAGAAACTGAGTTTTCATACGAAATTCCTAGCACTGTTGATCTATTCTCGCCGTTTGGTTTGATAGCTTGTTATCTGGGGTCACAGATCAAGCTTCTGCCTCCGAGTCTCGTGACCCTGTCCGTATGGCACGCAATTCATCATGTGAACATATTTATCCTTGCCAAATGATGAAAAGATGAAAAATCTACAGGCGTTCATCGCGATAGATCAAACTTCTTGCATCGGCAATGTTATACAAGTTGGTTGCAGAACCCTGAAAGTTAATATTTTTTTGCAATTTACAGAGGTGGCGTTGCTCTGTGTCTAAGTGCACAGGGACGGCGTAACGGAGAAGCTTTGGTGCGTCTTGTCAGCAAAGAACACAGAGACATGGCGTTGAAGAGGCACAAGCATCACATAGGTTCGAGGTACATCGAGGTTTATAAAGCTAACGGTGAAGATTTTGTTGGCGTTGCCGGTGGTGCTAGCGGGGAAGCTCACGCTTTCCTTTCTCGCGGAGCACAAGTTATCGTTCGAATGAGAGGACTGCCTTACGATTGTACAGCGAAGCAAGTGGTACGCGAGTTCTCCGTTTTCTATTCGCTTACGCTCTGTTTTTTCTCGTAGAAAATTCTTATCGTCGATTCTGTCGTTCCTCAGCTCGATTTTTTCCTTGCCGGTGAAAACTCGTGTCAAGTACTCGACGGAGAGGAAGGTGTACTGTTTGTTAAGAAACCAGATGGACGAGCGACAGGGGATGCGTTCGTCTTATTTGCCGAAGACGAGGATTCAGCCAAAGCTCTTAGTAAACATCGTGACCTCATCGGTAGTCGATACATCGAACTCTTCAGAAGTACGACCGCGGAGGTTCAACAGGTAAGACATTCTGGATTTCGGATGCAAGCTTCGTAATGCGACAAAGTTTTTCTTCGCTATTCGTGTCGCCTCTTTGTTTCGTCGATCAATTTAGTTCCGTATGAAAACAAAGAGAACCGGGGATCCTCGATTTGAACATCAACTTTTTTCATTGATATTCGACTACCCAATGTTAACATCAAGAAAGACCGATAATCGTCAACGATCCAATTGTTTTCAGGTTTTGAATAGGTCTATGGATCCAAAGACTTATGAAACTTCCCCTCCGCTACTCGCGACTATTCCGCAAGTACCTTTGCTTCCCCAACATATCATTACGTCTGGAACTCGCAAGGACTGCGTTCGTTTGCGTGGTCTTCCCTACGAGGCTCAGGTGGAGCATATCCTAGAATTTTTGGGCGAACACGCGAAGAACATTGTTTACCAAGGTGTCCACATGGTTTACAATGCCCAGGTTAGTACTAATCAGAGATGGAGAGTTCATCGAGCAATCGGAACTTTCAATAGGATATCGGTAAAAACCCCAAATGTCCATTTTCAGGGTCAACCATCGGGTGAAGCTTTCATTCAGATGGACAGTGAGAGTTCGGCCTACGCGTGTGCCTCCCAGCGTCACCATCGGTACATGATATTTGGAAAGAAGAAACGTTACATCGAAGTGTTTCAGTGCAGTGGCGAAGACATGAGTATGGTATTGACAGGGGCGTTGACGCCACCGCCAGCGAAAGCTCTACTATCTCCCGGTACGTTGACGACACAATCCCAAGCGTCCCTCGCGCATCCTCCTCCTCCGTCTCCGGTCACCGTCGCGACTCCGCAAGCTCCCCTATGGGACATCCACGCGTTGGTCCAGGCGCAAGCGCAAGCCCAAGCCCAGGCTCAAGCCATCAGAAATCAGGACTTGTGGCTTATGGCGTTGGCCTCGCATCCTCCTCCGGCGTCAGGCTCTCCTGCCTCTCCGAACACCGCGCAAGTCACAAGTAAAGCCTTGGCTCTACCGCCACCCCAACATTCCCAAATTCCTACTGCTTATACAATGGCTCCGCCAGCGTTGCACGCACAATCCGCGCAACCGGCGCCCTTCTTGCTCTTTAACATGCAGCCTCGTTTCCCATTATTGCGAAATCCGCATCACGCACTTCTACCGTCATTGGTACACGCTCCTTTGAATCCCGCGGCTCTTATGGGACTGAAACGCACGTGGGAAGGTGCTTTCCCTACCGAGACGGCAGGTACTGCTCCGAAACGAACATGGCAACCTACGGCCACTTTTCAAACCTCGGCACAGGCAGCGGCTTCGGGTCTTGCCTACCCAGCTCAATTTTATCCTCAATTATAAATTTTTACCTAAGTTAGGGCAGCTAGCAGCAGCAAGGCGAAAAGTCTACCATCCACCCTTCGTTTTACTTAGAGTCCAATTTTTGTTTTTCTCTTCGCTTCGTGCGTAGCAGAGATCCGATGACATTCCGATATTCACCGGTGGCTGAAGAACTGATTGGTTCTCGTTTAAGGTGTCCTTCTAAACATTCTTATTTCGAAAACGAAACGAACGGATGGTATTAGAGTACAATCGGAAAGGAAGAGAGAATTATCAGGAGTAAACAATTGAGAGATTTGTAGAAATTTAATCCATCTCTTGTCGTACGTACGTGGGACCATGAATGGATCGCCGATGTCGGTCGATAAATTTCCAACCGTGCCTTTCAGAGGTTATTTTAACGGTTTTTGTACTTGATATTAGTTAACATCGATAAAGGTATATAGTTTTGAACGGATTTCTAACAATATTTATAGTAATAATAAGGAGACTAACGATGATATTTATCTCGACAGACAATCCTATGACAATAATTAATAATTAACAATAAATGAGTAAGCGGAAGGTTTTCAGACGTCGCTAAAAGATGGACGGTCGAATGTTTTTTATATATTTATAACAAATACTATTGATATACAACGAGCCACATTCCATTCGACGTCTCTTACAAATATTTCTCTTCCGATTCGTCGTCATATTTCCATTTGCCAGCACCACGAGTGCCTTCGCAGGTGATAGAAAGTACTTAGAAAAGATTTAGGGACTAAAGCTATTATTATTATCGATTATTGAAAATTACACTCCGGTACTATAATTATCTTTAGGTTAGGTTACGAGATAACTATATTTTTGTAATATATAGTATCCATTAGGAAGTTTTTCATACGAAATCAATACTTTGGGCATATCGTGCCTTTTCGGCTGATTCAAAAATGCCAAGATTCCCAAACAAAATCATTTCACGCCGATACTACAAATATTTTCTTCGCAACTGGCATGAGAACTTGAGACTTTTCCTTTTTATTTCTCTAAGATTTATACGATATGATTTTTTCCCAGCGTACAGCGAGATATAATCGACGAAAGATATCTCGAACCTGACTTTGTACGGTGTTGTACCAGTATACTTGCATTTTTAGAATTTTTTTCCAACATAGTTATCTCCCAACTGGCTGAAAAGGCATGAAATCCCACATTCTTATATCAGGCTCACCCAGAACATTTTTGAGTCGCCGTACGAAATAAAACCTCTCGCGGTAAGAACTCTGGTATGAAACTTCTGCCGAACCTCAGTTACGGGGAAAATTTGACGAGAGAGATTTCAACTCCTCTGGTACAGCTAGTACCGTGAGAGTTCCTATTTCAGTGGGAACCTCGAAGATTTTTGTGATGTGAGCTTAAGAAAAATCATGGCACGAAACGAGAAAAGATTTCTCGACACGCCTTGATCTTTTGCCAGAAAAGTTGATCTTCTTTACGAAGAAACATTCGAGATTCGTCGCGTAAGTGCCTTGCCAAGCTAATTCTCCTCCGTGACACGTCAAGTGTATATAAATAAGGAAAAATATACACACGCGGACACACATTATACATATATATATATATATATTTATATATATATATTAAAAAAAAATCTATATTAGCGGTATGTTTACCGATTAATTTGACGAATAACAAATTCTATACTGTATATATGGTAAACAAAAATGATCTTTCGATCCATTATTTTTTTTCTTTCTTTCGGATAAACATACACTTTCCTATCTATATTTTGATTATCGCTAGAAGAGAAACAAATATGGGAATTCCATCCATTACGCATATTGTTTATTATTATTAATATTATTATTATCATTATTATTATTATTATTATTATTATTATTATTAATATTATTAATTCTCTTTTCTACGAGGCAGCTTTATATCGACATTTCTTCCTATTCTTCACCGGTAGTTTTACTTTTGTTTTACTATTTTCCCATTTTCTCACCTCCCGCCGATGAGCCACGGCATCCTCAGTTAAAAGCTATGTTTTTCCCTACAACGTTCCTTCGTGTAAAATTCCCATCTACGACACGACTAGACGAGCGTCGAATAAGATCCAGACGACGAACGAATCGCATATACGACGAAAATTACAGTCAGTTTTTAATACAAATGTTGAACACGGCAACTGTTTTACGATGTCTCATTATTCGATACAATTTTCAAACGATTAACCAACAGTCTGGTAACTGTTGCATATTTTTCTTTTTATTTATCGAGCATACTGATGATTCAAATTTGCTGTTTCGTTTGATTTTGTCAAAAGTGTCGAGGAAATTGGTCGTTGAAAAAATTCATATACGGTGACTCGTCGAGAGTGTGTCGATTCCTTTATTAGCTAAGCAAAGTAGTAGTTTGGAAAACTGTTTTATTTGTCGGTGCGACACAAAATGCTCGAGCTAGAAATATAACAGTTCCGAGAACGTAAGTTTTCCTGGATCGCATGCAAAAAATATTTTTTTTCCTTCAATCCAGAATGAACGGGACGTAGAGAGCATCTTGGGACGTTATCGAAATTGTGATATTTCCAGCTAAGCTCGAGCAACGATCGCGACGGTCGAGGGTATTCGATCTTCGTGTCTCGTCGCATAGATGTTATAGTTTTTAATCTGTACGCGATACAAGATAGAACGATTATTTTTTAATTCAATTTTTTCAAATGTTCATACCAACGATTCTATCTTGCATTATCCGAGAGCCCGTCTTCCATTCATCATCGTGAGCCTAAATTTACTACCACAAATGTCTGGCTTTTTTTTACCTCTAAGCTCTGTTCGCCCCGTTACATGGTAAAGCGAACCTTTCTTTGCCACCAAAAAAAAAAAAAAAAAATTCATTTCAAGGTGGAGAAACATTTTTTTTTCTTTCTACTCTCATAAACATGAATCGATGAATTTTTTCTACGATCCAAGTGATCTTTTTGTTTGGAGGGATAAGAGAGAAAATCAGAAGCGAGTCAGTAAGCGATGATTCTGCGGTACGTACTCTCGGATATATTATGTGCGCGCTGTATACGCATTATACCGTTGGCTTTCGCTGGATTCACAAAAGATCATGGGCAGAGACGATCTATTCTATTATTCCTGTACTAACTGATGCTACATTAGACCGTGACTTGTGCTGGATGTGTTGTTTGGTACTGTGGATGGCTAACCTGGTGACTGATAGTTATGTGTATCGTTAATTTATATTATATTACACACACATATATAGATTTTACCCGTATTAATTTATCAATCTGGTACTTTAGACGTTAAGATTACATAAGGACACTGATTACTCTGGGATTGGGAAGTTGACGATTTTTGTTTCTCTCCTTTGATTTGTTTTTCTTCCCTATTTTGTATCTCATCTGGTTGACTTTTTTTTATAATCACACCTTTTTTGTTTACCTTACCTTCGAACGGCATGAAACTCGAACGACGAGCAAAGCATATTACCCGATGATTTACATATGATTTTCCAGACAAATCTTTCGACCGGCGAGAACTATTCGAACGAACGAAGAGCGTTCGACGTGAAAAGTAACCATTCGATTCGTATGAAATTTCGACTGTTTCAGTTTTTTCTCGATCATGGTTGTTCCGCTGCATTTGTACAATTTCCTTGTTTTTTTCGTTTTTTTTCCAGATAATCATCTTGCCTTGATAGTTTTTTCTCATTATTTCTGTTCCAAAATTCATCGAACGCGATGGCTATCGAGCAAAATTTCAACTGGGTGTTAAAAAGCGAATAAAAAAGTCATCTTAATTTTTTTTCTGTTCGTTTTTGAGTTTGTTGTTAAAGAAATTTGGAAGTTAGAGAGATAGGCTTTCTAATCTCGGAGAAATCTGTGATTTGTCGAATGATTTTCCCCGAGCGGTGAGAAAAAAGAATGAAATTAGAACTTTTCCTCCATCGGGTCTGTCGCAAAGTATAGAAAAAGACTGCAAATTCTGCCTTTCTGAACTAGCGAAAGCTAACAAAACGATAGTAAAATTTTTTAATTTGGTCGATGAAACAAAACAAAGCATTTGGCTAGTTTGATTCGATGGAACACGTGTGTCAGTTATGAATTCTAGCAATATACTGGGGCGTAGGACTATTTATCGCTGTATACTCTCTGTATATCGATCATTATATTAATATTAATAATCATGTTATTAATAAATGTACTCGTGTCTCGTGGATATCTTTACGCTTGTTGGGTTGGTGGACTTTTACCTCGAACACCTTACTCGCTGTTTGTACTTTTTGTTCGATTTTTATTACTGCTTTCTGTCACTTATTTAATATCACACGATTTAATATTCTATTTTTCCTATGTCGCAGACGGTACGGAAACACGATTCCGAAACACTTGACTTCATGCTTCAGAATCCAAGTGCTGACTGTGGGTCCGAGTTTACAAAAAGTACAATCGCACTCCCATTCCATTATATTCACTCGACGTTACTCAGCTCGAAGGTATCTTTGGTGAACGCCGCTCGACGTTCCTCGCAATTCTCACTACGAGTCAAATGCAACGAAAGTTCACGCACGTCGGTTGGAAACATTTGCATCGTAGAAGCACCGACGATTATACCATTGAACAAAAACAAGTATTCGAGAGAGGAAAAAAGAAATGAAAATTCAGTTGTTCCGAGGTCGTCGAAACAAGCAGCGCGCAGTTAACTTCTATCGAGGAAAACTGTTGCGACAAAGAGATGAATTTTCGTATTAATAAAAATACAATTAGCTTGTTGGCAGATTCAGCTTGATAAGAATGAAAATAACAGGTGATAATTGCGAGATGTTGTAAAAATGTTGCATTTGTGGAGTAAAATTTATTCGACCGGTGCAAGATTTGTGTTTCGAAAAGCTACTTTCGAGGCTAGTAACAAATTTCACTTCTTAGGTCTGCAATTAAATTAAGCGGTGACATTCATCATTAATGAATCATTCAGAAACCAACATTTCATGCACTGTGGTCAGCTTGTCTTGCCGTACACACGTTAGCCACGCCGTTCGTAGTATATCACTCGACTAATGCATTACCTTTGTTTTCGTTCGAGATTTTCATGGTAAAATTAGATAAAAAATGCAAACAAATGGAATATTGTATGTGTTATGAACGACGACGAAGACAGTGACGAATGTCGAGTAGGTGAAGAAATATTTTCACCAGACTGCCCAGGGCTGCTCGATGGACGGTATTTGTAGTCGCTACGCCCCGGCATGATACCGACCATCGAAGGACCCTGAGTCGCTTTTTAAACTCGACGGATTGTTGGTTACTGAATGCTGTTGGTTGGGAGGCATGTGCAGCCACACAGTATAGGAGCGACGCAAAAATTATTCTTCGAGCATTGCTAACGCCTGGCTACCGATCTTGATTTCCTACAAAAAAGTCTCACGCACTACATCCACAGAACGTAACAAGATTCACGGTACCAATTACCAGTCAATAATGAAATTCGAAAACAAATGTTTCCTTCGGAGCTTGGACTCTTTTTCAAACATCTCACACTTCTCGACGATCAGATTTATCCTGTCCGCAACGAGGACAGCAGAAAAGTCCAGAGGGAACGTGATGTCGGATGCAAAAAATTTCTTGTGGATCGGTAGCAGCGTTATGCGAAGAAGTATGCGATCGCTCATGTTTTTTTTGTAAGATCTACTACTACAGGGTATAAAATATTATGGAGAAAAAGCTTACTGTGGATAGAAAGTGTGGAGTTGGTTGGCGGAGGTCGGGCTGGGGCAGAATCTGAGTGGTGCGACGTATACATATGTTACGTGGTGCAGTGTCGATGACGGTATGGTAGCGGGACTACGTACTAACTTCTGTGCTTCAGGTAGGCCAAGTCTGATCATTATACGAGAAAGAAAAGCATTGTCGATGATTGTCAGTCAGTCGAGCCGAGGAACCAGGTTCTCCGCATTGATAAGTCTGCTCTGAATTTCATCGGCAATCGTATCTCCGATATGTGCATTGAGAAATTTGTCCCCTGCTTTTTAACGAAGTTTGTCTGGTTTTGAACTAATTTTTTTCCGGTTTTCAATTTATCTTTGAAAACCATCTTCCCCAAGATCGTTTGAAGCGAATCAGTTCTAGAAATATTTTGTAGCCTTCGACCGATTCTCGATGCACAACGATGCGAAACATTAAAGCTATGTATAGTTCGTAGGCTCTTGTAAATAGAAAATCATGGGTTCATCGGTTAATTGGCTAATGTTGTTGTTACATAGCTTCTTATAACGAGTCGTTATCGGCTAAACTTGTTTGCGGATCGATCGCTGTTTTTAAATTAATTTTATAAGCTTTTGTTAATGAGCTTGTTGCGATTAACTTCGCCGAACGATCGACATCTTGGAATAAAACGACGACGAGCGTTCTCTATTTTTTCATGTCATATTTGTTTTTTCATCTTTGCTCTGACCAGAAATAATGAATTTTTTTAACCAATTTTCCAGACTTTTTTCACGATTAGCAGTTTTTACCATTCCTATTGCAAGTAATGTAATTGACGATCTTACCTAAGATTTTTACAGTTGTTCGACAAAAAAAAAATAGGATCTAACAGTTTTATAAAAGGCGTGTGAGCATTTGATTATTTTCTTCGATTACAAAAATGTCTTTGCCAAATGTTTATTTGCAACTTTTATTTCTTTCCTAGGAGGAACCATGATGCCACCTCCGTTTGGTCCCGGAGCAATCTTTCCAGCGCCAGCAGCGATGCTCCCTCGTGGTCCACCGCAGTTTGCCCCGGCTTATCCTCCCATATTTTACTGGCCGTATCCTTCGCCTCCGGTTAGCCCCACGAACTATTACAATCCAGCAAGCGTCGGTGGTATCGCACAGATACCACAGCAGGCAGCTCTGGTGAGTTACCGTTGCGAGAGAAGAAAAAAGCTAAAAACTGAGAAACAATAAACCCAGACCTCAATGTTTCGTTACAGCTGACATCACCCGAGTGCCTACACATCGGGCCACCAGATTCCAGAGTCGAAGCTCTCATCCCACGACCCGACGTTGACAAGCGTATCCCGCTGCCTCCTCTTCAAGCACCGCGTAACCAATATGTAGAACTATTTATGGTATAAAACATTCTAGAGCGAACGAAATGTTATTGAAGTTTGTCGAGAAGAGTCTTTGCACCGACTCCAGCAAGCCTGAAGTGATATTATCTTATCGCATTGACGATATATTTATGTTTTTTACACGGATGGCGTAACTGATATTCAATAGTCACATTGCTCGAGTGACGTAGAGTGCTGAAAATTTTCCCAGGTCAACAGTCGAGCGCTCAATTAGTTCCGTAGAAAAATAATGCAGGGGGGAAGAAAGTGAAAAAAAAAAAATACCATCATCGGATGATGTAGATTTTTCTGAAAATCTCCAAGTTACAAGTCAGCTAATGATTCGAGTAGGACGAGGATGGAATGACAATGTTAAAAAAAAAAGAAGTTAGACGCCAAAAGAAATGGAAATGATTATCATTTGGCGCTCCATCCGCGCAGTAGGAAACAAAAATACCAATGCAAAAATGAAAGTGTGAAAAAAAAAACAAAAGAAAATGAAAGGTAGTAGAAAACTTAATTGTTTTCTCCTTCACTTTTCCCAAAGTTAAATGTGTACTATTTTACTAGAAGGCCACAGATCATATATATATATATATATATATATATATATATATATATATATATATATATATATATATATATATATATATATATATATATATATATATATACACGGATTAACAAATCGCTAACTATAACATTTATGAATTAGTCTGTATTTTTTGCTACGCGACGAAACTTTCGACGATTAACGAATATATTCGAGTATTTAATTTTATCACGCAGAAACTAATATATTCAATACTATTAGGAAATTATTATCGCGATAATGATGTATATTAAGATTATATATGATTTGAATATTTATAAGACGTTACGTCGTTCGAAAAAAGTGCTTTTTCACTTACGACGCTGGATTACAATTATATTTATCGTCGTCGTGTTTTTATCGTTTAGAAAAACCGGTAATCGCATAATATTATTATATAATAACGTGTGATTTTCTTATACATCGTAGGATTCCTTGGAAATTTAACAAAGAAATTGTTAAGTTTCGAGAAAATCGCGTTATTAGCTTGTAACGAGAAAACAGCAAAAATTACTGAAGTCTTCCATTCGTTTTTTTCTTGTTGAGTTATTAAGATGATAAGCTAATAATATATATTATATATATATTTTTCAATATATTTAATAGCTAATTGAACCAGAGAATAACGTGCAACGAATTTTTTTCAGACGACAAGCCTGAAACGGCGTCTTTAAACAACTGTTTCCAATGTATAGATTAAGTAACTATGAGACGAATCGAAAAGAAATTGAAGAAAAGAAAAAAAAATACGCGAAAGCAGCTCGACGATAGCACTGTGCGAATCATTCCTTGTCTTCGACTCAGAATCCACATCTCGGCACACAAAATTGTAACTTGTAGCGTACAATATCAAATTCTTTATCAACCTCATCGGAGTTGGTTTCGATGAAATTTGTCTTCAAAACTATTCAGTGTCTGATGTATGATTTGCTCGTGTGACAATAGAGATGGCTCCTGGAAATAATGGCAGTTGAAATAATTAAGAGTATAAATAATCTATCGCAAGTTTGCGAAAATTTCCTCTACTCTTATGTTATTCGTTAATATACTTCCTCGTTAGTTTATAAATAACTACGATGCCGATAGATTATAGTTAGAGTTTAAAAATCCCTACTGAAGTGCAATTAAGAGACATTAATCCTACGTTACATATAGACAGACGTATAAAGTCTTCGTTAGGCTTACGCGATAGTTATTCGATAAACACAATATATATCTGTATGCGTGTGTACGTATATATGTATATGCATACGTATATTTGTATACACACGCGTACAGGCATTTTTAACGATAGATAATATTTCATTATTATTCGCTAAGCTTTTCTCTATTCTTCTTTCTTGTTTTACGCTGCAACGACGTCGATCGTTTCGTTTCGTTTCCCTCTTCCTGTAGTCACGAGCGCGACGGCCCTCTTATTCACTCCGTGCAATAAAAAGTAGTAGGCCGGTACGTTGCAATACAAGTAAAAGTAAAAGTAAAAGTAAATCAATGAAACGTCGTAGCTTTATAAATTGCTTAACGTGTTGATACTTCTAATTTTTATATCTGTTACAGATACGTTTTATTTTTCTTATATTTTGCGAAAATTATCAACGTTTTCATCTATTTATTGTTATCAAAGTTTCACCGATCTTTATTTGTTTTTATCAAGACCAAGAGAAATTTATCAAATGTAACGTCTATAAATATCTTATCTGTCTCTTCTCCTTCCCTATTTTATGTTCTTCTGCTATCCTTTTTCTATGCCACTTTTCTAATGTTCCCCATGCTTTTTTTTCTCTCCAACTTTCTCGAACGTAGTTCTTTTCTTGTCGAATCTGAATGTCGCTCGTCGATTCGCTTCGGTCATCGACCGAGGCTAGACAATTATGAGCTTGTTTTAAGAAAGAACTTGAACTTCAAACGTCCCATTTGGCAAAAGAAAAACGAAAAGAAAACAATCTGTATATGTATATATATGTATATATAAATATATAAATATATATATATATATATGTTTGTATTTATATATTATATTAATATATTTGTTTAGCGAATGTAGTTAGATAAATGAAATGATGACAGATCGTGTTGGCGACGAGTTCGCGTCAACGATTGACGAAACCAGGCGATATGTTTTTGTCAGAAAAATGATATGAAAAATGTTGTTGAAATATGTAAAATAGGAATTTGAA
The DNA here is from genome assembly GCA_963969455.1 of Arge pagana. Classification (NCBI taxonomy): domain Eukaryota; kingdom Metazoa; phylum Arthropoda; class Insecta; order Hymenoptera; family Argidae; genus Arge; species Arge pagana. The sequence continues at coordinate 1,280,016 of OZ018309.1, forward strand.
TTGAAATTCATTGTTTAGCGAAAATGTTTCTTCTATGTTATTAGAATGTTGAATGTTAGGCAAGTTTCTGTGAAATTGGTGAAGAAATTTTAGTCTCGACGTCGTCGCCACTATTTATCGACAATAATGTTTATCGTTTCGGCGAAACGAGTCGCCTGTTTCTACTGTTATATTTTGTGATTTTTAAACGAGTCAGGCATATTATACCTTGACTACAATACGATAAAGTTAAGTTAAACGTTAGGAGAAGCTGCTCCAAAACGTAGCGTCAAAGATTCGATCGTTACTCCGATGTTTCATTGGGTGTTAAACAAAATGTCTGGTTTTCCAATTTTACTCGTTTCTTTGAATAGAGAAAATTTCCAATCAAGTATAATCAAGTCATCTGGATTTGAAAGTGATGAAATTCTAAATTGAAAAATGAAATGAAAAAATGAATCGAGAACGATTCGGTAACAACAGAATCTTTGGGTGTCTCGACGAGTGGAAAAGCTTCGACGAATCGCACGAGACGTACCAACTGTGGTACGCCACATGCCTCCGGAATCTATTTTTTTTTTTTAATTTGTTTTCTTGTCTTGTTTTACTTCGATAAGATATTGCAAACCTAGTTAAGAAAATTTTAGTGAAATGTTAGTGTGTATGTGATTCGCAGCGCCATTTGACGCGAGCACCACGTGATGAATGGATATGAAACAGACCTTTAGGGACAAACCTTTATATGAAATGTGGATTGAATCGGGTATGAATGAATCGCGAACGTGGGGTAAAAATGAGAGAGTTCCTTCGAGAAAAATTGGTCCAATTTTGTCGATATTCGATTCTCGCTCGATACTTTAATTTTTTGGCCAGTAAAGTCTGCGACACTTGGCAAATTGGTTGGATCGCCAAAAATGAATCCCCGTGCCAAGTTTGGGATCCTTTCGTCGTATCGCAAAATCTATGAAAATTTATGAGTTCGTGCCTTCGTGTATATCGATACTCGGCCAAGTAATATTTTCAGCTAAACTTGCAATACCTTTCGGTAGAACACGTCTGAGCGATGTGCTATGTTACGGAAATCTGAATCAACCTAATTTTTCTCATCGTAACTCTGATTTTTCATATCGTTGAACGTACCTCAAATACTACCTTTTCGCATGGATGTGTCTGCGAATTGAAAATTGCTCTTCGACGACCATTGGAGATAACAATCAGTCTCTGCTTGAAATACGTTTTCTCGATAGACTCGATCAAACCGCATACGATTGGTATGAATTTGAGGTGAATCTCTTGTAATGCGAGAACGTTAGATTTTTATTTTCATCTATCGAAAACTACTGTGTGAAATAAGTTTGATTCTGTCCTCGGTGGTCGATTCAGAGGCGAACAACGTCAAACAGCGTCTTTCGATATCTCAATAAGAAAAAATGGTCTCAACAAACCATCACTATTATATTCTTATACTTGAAACATCGTATGGTGCTTCTCACATGCCGAAGCAACGATGCTCCTTAACGTCAGCGATTTGAAATCCTTGACGAATATTTTGCGATACCTTTTCTAGTTATGTAAGATTGTTACGACAATGAAACGTGAAAATTAGTTGTATACACGAATAATTTCCAATGAATTGACAGAGGTTGACGGAGACCTTGTACGCAACGCGGCCAGAACTAATAAGAAAAGAGAACATATTATTGTAAGATGCGCAAGAGTTGATTATGGCTCTGCAATCGAAATTGCAGAAATCCTTATAAAAATAAGCATGCAATGAATAGTAATGTAATTTTATTATTTAAACGTGTTACACCAACATTAATATTAATATATTAAATATTGTTTGAAAAACGTAGATGAAATCTCATTCGTCTCCTCGCTATTCGCATTGTCCATTGCGCCTCGAGGTGCCCGACAACGAAATCTTTCACCATCAAGTTCTCTTTCCTCGAGAACTCGACATCGATGCTCTTTGCATACTCTGTAAGTTTGGTAGGGGGGAAAAAAAAGAAAAAAAAAGGAGGTGTAGAAAATACAAAGCTCGTTCTGTATAAATCTTTAATGATAAGCATATGCAATTGATAGCATGCGAGTAAATAATCATTGAATTGGCTGTACATTCAATAGACATCTATTCGCAGACAGAAACAAAGACTCGTTACAATAATGGACGGAAATGGTGTACATTCTTAAATCAACAATGATCATCTATATAAAAAATAATTATGCATAATGATAAATCTTATTCTATTAATTATTTTAGCTGCTCAACAACAATTAATCCAAAAGAAATACCAATTGGATTGTTATTTTGTTTATCGTTAAATATTACATGTACATCATTATACTCGCGTGACGCCACACGAGTCATTTATCACAATATAACTTGATCAACGATGATTATTATTATTATTACTATTATTTAACCGAATGATTTGGCAGTGCGCATCTCCGTGCATGTTTGTTGTATGTCGTCGAGACAAGTAATTCATATTACCATGAATGAAACATGAAACAAATTAAAACATGTCTTTTTTTCAACTACAACTAAGATTTGCTTATAATACAACGTCATGTCGATCGTGTGCTCCGTAGCGAAAATCTTGAGCTGGCGTTTTGTTGGAAAAGTTTGCTCTTATATTTTTTTCTTTTCGTTTTTACTCACACCGTAACGCTATCAATTTAAACTATCTCTGCGCAATTAATACTTGGCTTAAAAAATAATAATATTACTAGTAAACTTCTGCGTAACTCCACATAACACCACGTGTCGAACGACATTTTGCATACCATAGGCATAATATATATTTCCAAAAATTCGAACGTGCCTCCTAACTAATACTCTCTACGCTCACACATTCTCGCGATAAAAAAATTGTGGGAAATTCATTTATTCACTTCGGTGTAACCACACGATAGGAATTGTTTCGGATATAATTTTGAATATAGCTACACTCTGATCAATGTTGTTAGATTTACATTTTTCTTCGATGTCACGTTGCGAAACGATTCTCAAAATTATCATCAGTGTTTCAGAAACGTGTAATTGTAATTTGCAATATTTTGTAAAATGCTATTTGTAAAATGTTTCTGACAAAATGTTCACATTTTAATGATATATCTGAAACAGTTCTTGTCGCATGGGAGGAAGTTGGCGATTACTCCGCTCGTAAAATATTTCTTATTTCTATTAAACCTAATTCAGTACGAAAGGACTCGGGCCATTGAACTCTTGATGGTCCCTTCTTCGTTACAACACCGCGATGAAACTATATCTTAGTTTTCTACTGTCTTCTACATTCTTTCATCAACGACGGATTACGATAAGGCAGAATATGCAAAGGTGGGAATCCCACACTTTGCGATTCGGTTACGAGACTGTACCATACCTATGTACAAATGTGCAGCCGCAATGGCAGTAGTCAAATCTCTGTTGCTAGTTACTACTTTTTCAATTATGCCTCGCGCCTTTACAGTCACCATTTCTACTGTCTCGATTGATCGAAGCACAATCACGTTATATTCACACGCTGCGAAGAACCAATGTCCACAAATTCCGGAGATCAATCACAAATCTGAGTAGTCGCTAAATTTGCATGTTAGATCGGTTACAAACTTTGACTGCAGCGCTTCCTACGTAAACCTTTGCAAACATCCAGCTTTCGATTCCTCTTTCATCGATTGAGGATCGACGAATGGAAATTCTGGCTATCGATAGAAATAGTTGTAATAGTAATGATTGTATTTTGTAAATAATGTTCAATCTACAAGAAAGTTTTGATCACGGAAAAAGAATTTGAGAGCGACTAGCTTTATTCGTCGAATATTATCTTTTCTAAGGGCGAAATTTTTGTCATATTCGCGTTATTCTTATTAGCAATTTTAACCCCTCGTTTTACGATCGGCTACCCATACCGGTTTCATTATCGTTGAAACAAGGATTTAAAAAATAAATGAAAACTGATTTTTGTATGCGTGAATGATGGAGGAGAAATTTTTCATCGGATCGATGAAATATTCCTTTTTAGGTAGCACGATGCAGAGATCGAAGTGTTGAGATCGCTGCTGGAAATCGAGTTTCGGTAGAATCACTTGCGAAAGCATTCCGATCCACGTGTCTTGATCGTTTCGCGTCTATGAACTCGTTCGTTTTTAGCAATACGTAACATGGGACTGCTGCCGCAAAGAACGAAACGGGTTCATAAGACCGATCGACGCCTACGAGATCTAAAACGCTTTTGACATAACGTGACTCGAAGTCGATGAGTTTGCGCTTAAAAGATAAGAAAGTTACTGGTTAATCGCCGTAACGACTCACTGGATACAGCGGATCTATTCGATTGGTCTGAAAATAAGTCGGAAACATTTGCGACATTTTCATACAGTTGAAAAAACTATCCTCGAGCAGCGAATTCAAGTTTTTATCTTCGACAGAAATTCGAATTCTTTTCCACATCTTTCGCGAATTTTCAGCGCTACTGTAGTATTTTTCAATGTTTTCCTATTTTTGCAGACTATTGGAAGATATACTATGTTATCAGCTGGCTCGACTGATAGAATGCGTATACCACTGTAAGAACGGCGAAAACTTTAATATTTTATGGGAAATCGCGAAAAACGGTCGCAACATAAAGATTGTGAGGAAATTTGAAGGCATTTCGTCGTTTTTGCTAGTCGCTCTCCGTATAAATATGAAGAAGAGAAAATAGAATCTATTCGAAAAATCGTGAAAATGACAAAAAATAGAGCGGTGAAAAAGTAATGGATTTATAATGTGTGTAAAAGTTGCTTCGTGAAACTTTCAATGCGTCGATTTTTAGCTATTTACATGGCAGTTTCCAGCGGCTGGCTTTTACTGCGAGCCGCTGACGAGAGCTGAGTTAATTCGGTAGGTTCATTCGGCGTGAACACGTCAAAGTTCGTCTCGAGCAGAGCTTCGCTCTTCGATCGCAATGGCTTTTCTTCGGCAGTGTCTAAATTCGTTTCGAGCAAAGCTTCGCTGCGCGGTCTTTCCTCGTAGTAATAAGGATGCGGCAAAGGCGGAGTAAAATATTCTGGAACCGGTTCGCTTCCCGGGGTAAGGGGAGTCGTATCGAAGTTCGAGTAATCGGTCGGCGTGTACGCGGGTGTAGATTCCAAATCACGCTTCATATCCGTGATCGAATCGGTCGTAGCCAAGCTCGAGTTGAGAGGCAGAGTCGAAGCGTTGTTCAAGTATGAGAGGTCGTGGATCGGATCCGTCGGACTCTCGTCAGGCTCTGTTCGACCCGATGGCCAGTCGTTGGTATCGGGCACGGCGAACGTCGAATGATTGCGGAAACCTTCGTTTCGATACGAAAGTTCGAAGCCAGGGTTCACTGCCTGCGTCGGTGGCGAATATTTCTTGCCATTTGTCTTGTAGTCCGTGGTACCGCTGCTCGGGGAATACCGAGGATTGTGAGCCTCGTAAACGTCGTAGCTCTGATTGTCCTCCATCGAGGAATTCAGCTGCGATTTGTCCATCGAATCGATGCTACCGCTGTTCATCATCTTCTTGTAGTCCAACGACTTCGAATTCAACGTATCGGTAGATTGTTTCGTCTGAAATTATTACAATCATTAGTTAAAATGATTATTAAAATGAAAATTAGTCGCCATCGATCTGCGTCACCGACAGAAGAACTTGTCCCGTTGCCAAAAAAATTACCCAACTTTCGTCGACTCACAATATTTTGGGCAATGAAATGCAATAATCAACGCTGAAACAGCAATGTGGAGAATATTGGAATAGTTTTTCATGGAAGATACATTCAAAGTCTTTCCGACGCACACTTTTCGAACAAGTTTTTCTGTCGGTACGCGAAAAGAAGCGCGCTGCTACGTCTACACGTTACAAGCTGTCAACGGACGCCACGACGCAAGATGTTAAAAAAAAATTGCACAGAAATAGGCCAATGTATAAATGTCTAACCTGCATCGGTGGTACGATAACCACTTTTTTTCCCCGTTTTTTAGGCCGCTTATAAAATTTAGAAGCATCATTAAATCATCATATTTTTTTCACAGTTCAATTTTCAGAATTAACGCCAGCCCAGGAGAGACGACGACCAACTTGTTAAGGTTGCGTCGCTCGAATGTCGTAATGTCGCTGTCACTGGTCGCGGTCTCTCCAGGGAACGAAAGTATTCATCGAGATACTCACCGGGATTGGTTTCCTACGATAACCAAGCTCCGTGAATCCGGATGTTGATCCGACAGATCGGAGAGAGTGTAGCGATTGTCTGATGGAGTTTCGTCTCTCCAGTCGTTCAGTTCGTCTTCTCTTCGATTTCGATACCCAAAGTGCTATCGCAGCGGCTAACAGAGCCAGAGCGAGGCCAGCAGATCCCAAAACTGCTATCGCTACTATATCCTTCCTCCAAGACAGCGGATCGATGTAAACTCTTGGATCTGCAAAACAACAGAATCTCAGACTCCTCGTTGTGGTATCACATCGTTATCCCTATTATGTCTTTCTGTACATATTGTTCGTGACAAAGGTCGATTAAACGGTGAAATATCGCTCACCAATTTCACAAATAAAAGAGTTTGGTTGCGCGCAGACGTCGATTTCGATCGTTTGCCACGTAAACATGGTGCATTGGTCCACTCTTTCCAGCTGCTGTACCCAAACCCGCTCCGAATAGTCGAAACGGGTTTGCTGTTTCTTCAAAAACCTCAACAGCTCGATGTAATTGCCCATTATGAACGGCATCGATGCGTTCGCCGTCTGCAAAAAAAATCAAGTTTGAGAATAAACGTGCAAACTGGCTCCAGCCTCGCTTGATACGTACTCGACAGAAGTCTCGAGCGCTGTAAAAGTCCATCGGAGCACCGATGTACATGTAGCACGTGTCGCCAACCAAATCCCAAGCTGGGGGACACTTCCCGCTCAGAACAGATTTGTTGTTCATATGGAATGGTTTATAGTCGACTTGCAATAGTTCTAGGGAATCTTCACGGTCTCTTATTCGACCACCCACCGCTAAAGTTTCATTGTAGCCCCACCAGTTGTGTCGCGCGTCGACGTGTGACCTCCACATTTCCAGTTGGCTGAGAAAATTCAACATCTTGTTAACATAAAATCGACAACAACTATTTCCACACGGACACAATATATAACAAAAGCTTGTTACGTAACAAGTTGGAAAAGAGAAGCAAATGTAGGACTTTTTCTGAATCTGGAATCCAGAAATAATTTTGTAATTTATAAACTTATCATAATACTAATAATAAGTTATCATGAGATCTATTTTTAAAATTTTTTAACAACTGGAGCACTTCTACGGGTTTAAGTCTTATTCAGAAACAGTTGATTAATCGTGGTGGCAGTGAGTAAATGTCGCGTCGTTGGCTGGGTTAACACAAATTTGAGAAGCACAAGCATCGAACGGTGAACACACGTTTTCTTGTGTTTTACTCACTTATAGTACCATTCCATCTCGACAAGGCTGTTTACGGTCATGCACATGCAATCCAATTATATAGAATTAAAATCAAAATCATTCTTAAGATATCGTATGACAAATGTAAATTAATCAGATTTTTCGGGTTTTTTCTATAGTAACAAACACTTACAGCGATCTGTTCATCGTAGACATTTCATAATCGTTGTCAGGATTGAAAAATACGTTATCGACGTATTGTTGTCCGGGAGTTCCAGCAATTATTGTGCTTCTCCCTTCTCTATCAACCGCATAATTTCTATCCGGGCAGAAAACAAGTCAACATTCAGTTAAATAAATAGTAATCAATGTATCCGACCCTTTTTCAAAATGAATTCAATTAGCAAGAGAAGTAAATTAGCTAGAAATTGCAAAGATGCACAGAAACTCACTTGTAAAATCCATTATGCGAAGTAGTTTGATAAATTGGCAGACGAACTCGCTCGAAGCCCGTCACTTCGAGCAAATGCATACCGAGATTCCCGTGCAGATAGTTCAGCGTCATATTACTGACTACTTGCTTCAAAATAATATTATTCTCGTAGGGTGCGACGTTGCGTGTGAAGTAATTCCTGAATATCGTCACTTCTTGGTACTGACTGCTTTGTCGTCCCTCGATGTAGCTGCGCAAAAATGAACAGATCATCGTACAACCTCTCACACTAAAGATCCCATTTAATCGAAGAAAATATTGACAGATTGTTTAAATTTCTTACAGTGTCGGTTTATTCACGTTATCCGTGAACAAATTGTTATGAATCCAGCCTTTCAGAGACGTGGCTAATCCCCCGGAGTCAGCACGTATCATCACACCTCCCTGATTGCCTTTGATGAGATTATTCTGAAAAATATGTATTCGACAAATAAATTTCAATCGTGTAGTTTTATATTTATCAATTCTTCAAAATTATGATTAGACATTTGATTCCTGCCACATACACATAGAATATTGCTGTAGCGTGCTTCGGAAATTATGACTTACACGGAAGTACAAGGACTGCGTATTCTGGACATCGAGTATGACAGCGGCTTCGCAGGTACTTATGTTTCCGTAGAGCTTGGCGCAGTTGTTCGTAAACTGATTACGTTCAAGTGTCATGATAGCATTGACTTCACCGGCGCTCGCATACTTGACTGCGCCTTCGTTGCAGTTTGTAATAATGGAGTACGATACGTTATGCTGTACGTCACGGTCTGTGAAATAATCGAAACGAAACGAAATGAAATTCTGTAACGAAGCACACTTTCCTTCTGCGAATGACGAACTCACTGAATCCAATGGCGGATATGGGAAGGGTAACGATCTCTGCGATGAATCCATGCACGTTACTGGCACCGTTGGCGAACAGCCGTACGCTCAGACTGGGCCCAGTCGTTCGAAATAGTTTCTTTTCGTGCGGCGTGTTCACCTCCAAGTGTCCTATCTTACGTGCAGTTACGTTGTAAATGTCGCCATCGTAGAGCGTAATACTATCAGCGCGGCCTGGCTTCCCCGTTGAATTGAACAGATTAAACTGCAAAAGCCTAAAAGGCGAGAGGACATCGATAATTCAGATGTAGATTCCCAACGAGGTGATTCAGTGGGGAAAAAGTGAGCCAGATCGGAGATGAAATTTAGCTACGCCGATACATTGTGTATTTTGTGTGTCTCACCTAAAACCGAATGGCTTTGCTCGATAAGTACTCCGAAATATCTTCACGCAGTTCACAGGATTGTTGTCGTATTTGTAGTAAACGAGAACTCTTTCTTCCATCGTAATCTCTTTCGACGTATCGCAGATGTCGATCATACTGAACAAATGATAAGGAATGTTCAGGTCTTTGATAGGGGCGAACGAGCTTTCCTCAGCTTCGCGACCCTCACCGGTCAACGACAAGAAGTTGATGCCGTTACCCAGAACATCGTTGATCTCGTTGAACAAAAGCTCTACCTGCAAGCAGCAGCAGCACGTTTATCTTTACAGATTTGAAAAACTCCACACATAGCAAATAGTAAAAAAATAAAATGAGCTTCCGTGACCAAAATGTTTACGCAGCTTACCGTGTGCGCGGGTGAAACAACGTTGATACCATGATAAGCGCTCTGGGTAACATTCACGTGCGTTATTTCTGGGGATTTCATTATAGACTGCACCGCCGCTGATTTCTCGTTGTGTAGGATGCCAGCACCGGTCACGTTGACAAACTTCAGCACGGATTCGACTCGAGTGATAGTCTCGTGCGTTATTACGTCGTGCATCCGATGCTCGTACAGGTGGTGTTCGAATTCGCTGTTCGTTACGCGAATCCCACCCCAGTAATGCTGAGAGGCATCCAAATTTCTCCTACCGCAATGCAGAAATACGAATTGTCCGTCCCATGGGCACTCGAATTTGTGACCAAATAGCTGACCGTTCAACCGAATCTGACAGTCCTCCAAATGTTCCTCCACGCCGGTACACTGCGGTCACAGGTAAAATGTGATCGATCGATTGAAAAGTTCACTTCGCAGCTCGATTCGCAAAGTCTGTGTCGATTCTTACCTGCAGTGGCTCGGGCCAGGACCAAATTCGTGTCAAGGATCCTGGATGCAGCTCGTATCGACGATCTCGAGTCACGAATACGTTCAGCGAATCGTAGCCCAACTGTCGACAAGCCACTTGAGCGTTTCGCTCCGTGAAACGATAATCGCATATCGGTATCCACTGCAGCGTCGTGTGGTTGAAATACTCGAGAAAACCTGGAATATTTGACAACTTTATGATCATGTTGTTTCCTCAGATTTTCAATCATTACTTGGCTCTGGATGAATTCCATTTAGAGGTGAAGGTTAGTGAGTGGGATGGAACGATGTAGATTCCAGCTTACCTTCGTTGGTCGACGATGTGCAGTTACCTTCTTTGCACAATCGAATTTTATCGGTTTGTGGAGCTCCGTTGGTGCTTCTCTTCGCAACAAAGTTGCCATCAACGTTTCCAGAAGTCAATGGTCTCATCACAATCTCGTGACCCTGCGCTCCGATCGCCTTCAGGGTACCAAGTGCTAGGATACCCACATTTGGTGCGAACTCCATAACCACGTCTGGATATATGTACAATGTAGCTTCCGGCATTATTGTTATGTCGGCCATTACCACGTATGGTTTTTCACGAGGATACAGCGATAAACTTTCAACGAGTCGTCCCCCCAAGTTATCGAGGTCCACCGGCGCTGGCTGATCCCAAGAAATCGAGATCGACGCGTCGATGGAGTCTTCTATTAAATATGGTCTGAAGTTGGCGATTGCATGATCATTCCAATCGTCAAAATCAAATATCTTCCGCCTTTGAAAAATGAAAAAAGTACGTTAGACATGTTGACAAATTTTGTAATTTTACACAACGATTCGATAAAAACTGACGTGCTAAATCTAACTTACAGGATTCAATTCCAAAAATCAAACGAGTTAAAAAAAACGTATCCGCTGTTAAAACTCCACAACGTTTCGTACGACCCGACCAAATATAAATCAGATGGAAAATACTGGAATTTACAAGTGAGATTATTAGTCTACGTACTTGATTTCGGCGAGGTCGGACGTTCCCCACCAATTTTCTAAGACGTTAACTTCGTTGTTGATTTTTGCAGTTCTAATTCCAGCGAGCAATTCGTAATCCAGATTATTCTCGCCGAACAAGTTTCTTAACACGTTAACCTTCTGAATTCCATGGAAGCCTACGACGTACGTCGGCATGTCGAACAGTTGATGAAAACCTCGACCAGTCTGCGCGTGACGATTTCTTTTCACCTCGTTCCGATAAAATCTAGCGTAAACTTCACCAAGAATTTCAGACTGGCTGTCAGCTTTGAATTCAACCATGTAAGATCCGGTATTCTTTTCGATTCTGTTGCTGTGAATCTCCAGCTGCTTCTCCATTCCACGTATCGAGATCAAGCCAGTCTTGCAGGTGTTCTCGTCGAAGACGTTCTCCGTCATATTGAATTTGGCGAAATGTCCATCGACGACGAAGCTAAACTTGTCGTTACTTCGCCAAGTGTTGTTCGCAAAGTATAGCGAATGAGTGAAGTTTTCGTTGTATTGCCAAACGTAGGGTAGAGCCACCTCGAATCCACCGGCTTGATTTCTCTCTATGGTATTGTCTTGCAGAAGCCAATGGAAAAGGTTGTTCGAATGCCTCATATCCCAACTGTATTGCAAAATCCCCATACCGTTGTCGGTTACCAGAGTGTTATTCAAGTGAAACGTTATCTCTGACATGTTCGACGCGAACACGTTCCAATGCGGCGATACCACGTGGATCGCCTGATCCGTATTATGCGAAATCTCGCAGCCAACAAGCTTTATCGACTCGTTAGCCTTTCGTAAAAAGTGATCCCCAACCTCGTCCAGATATCTGTTGTAATACGAGGCCAAAATTCCGCGTTTGTTTCCCTTAATTTTTGTCCCGGTGACGGTCAGCGTCGGAACTGGTCCTTGAACTATTCGATTCCGCACGTCCTGCGCGTAACGAAGATGAAATTATAAGTTTTATCGGAAACCAAAGAGACAAATATAACTGGACAAACTACAGCACTAAAAATTACAAGTTCATTTTTACCTGTAATGGTGCCCGGAGGGATGAAAGAACGATAACGGTACCACCCACGGAATCGAGTCCGCTGTGATACTCAAGAATGACTTTGAACGAGGTGGAGGAAACTGGAAACACCGTCAAGTCTCTCCTCACGTGCCAAATGTTTCCCTTGTGATTCAAATTCTGCGAATCGTGTATGATTATCCGCTCGCTGCTGCGGTTCTGGATCGGATTGAGCAGTTGTATTCCAATAACGTAGCCCGGAGTACATTGAATATTTATAAAGCGGTCCAAATTTTCTCTTCCAGCTTTTGCTGTGATCACGTATTTCGTCTCCCCATCCGCCAAATCTATGTCACCGCTGTCTTGAGGCAGGACGATGGGATTGTAGGGAGCATCGATCGTCATGTCTGGTGCACGGTCAAACCATCCGGCGAATTCTCTCTGCTGTACCGCAGAGAGCGCCGGATTGTGTCTGATCCCAGCAATCTTGTTGTTCTCAATCTTCGAATTAAACACTTTCAATCCAAGTTGCTTGAAACTGATCCCGCTACCCCGATTATTGGAGAACTCGCTGTTCCGCACAGTGTTCACAGCATCGGCTGAGTAAATATCAGAATAAAGAATTCCCAGACCATCCTGCAAGTTGTTCGAAACTTTCACGCCTTCCAACGAGTGACGAGCAAAGTCTATCTGTAATGCTAGAGAATTACCACAAACATTATTAATCGAACCTTCTTGTACAGAGAAAAGAAAAATAACATCATCGTCGATGGACCAAAAATTTACCAGGCTTGAATGCATTCGTTGTGTAGTCGAACAAACCAGCTCGCTCGATGGTTATGTACTGTAAATCGCTCCGCAAAGCTAACGGGCTGAATCTGACCCCTGCCCATCCTGCTTCGGAGCAAATAACACCAACGTCGTGTTCATGGGTACAGGAATTCTCAAATTCGTTCGCGCTCTCGGCACGACATTGCGTTATGTCGATATCGTCCTCGGTGCATCGAACGTTGCTCAATATTATATCCTCGTTGGTACCGGCACTTGGTATCTGTGACCGTTCCATGTTCCAGTTATCAGGATCGAGCGAAAGACCCAACTGATGACACACCAGTGCCGCGTCTTGTATCGTCCATCCATAATTGCACACCGTTCCCCATCTTTCACCGATGCGTACCTGACGAACAGAACAACCCGAGTGACCACATGACTTCGAAACTATCATAATTTCCAGGGCATCACCTACCTGCAATCTTCCCTCGGAGCTGGTTGGACCGCCCAACAGTCTCACGGGTACAGTTTCACTCTCGTCTATGAAGATCATGTCGGTGACAGTCTCGTTCTCACTGTCCTGCTCGAGGACGATTTCTTCTTTCAACGTGAACAATATATCACTCGGTCCTTTGCCTCGTGCCTCCAGCTTTCCAGCAACCATCATACCCACGGCGGGAGGAAATCTCAAAGTTACACCGGGCTGAAGAATCAATTTACCTCCAGGCCTGACATTTATGTCTTGAACCACGACGTATTCCCCGGCCTGAAGACTTTCCTGTCCGTCGACTTCACCCCCGACCAAATTTGTTCCCGGCGTATGAAATAGCGGGACAAAGGTTGGATTCGAGATGATAGTGTTCGCCGCAGGATTACTGCTATGCAGTAAATACGGCAGATACTCGATTTTCGCCAAATTATATCTGTCCTTTCTGAAAATGTAAGCAGAAAAATATGCAACGTGGACTGTTAAACCTGAAACAAGGGAGTTAACGTGGCGTCGAGTGCACCATCCGCTTACCTGTGAAAAAGGCGAGCCAAAATCTTCTGTTCCTCAGAAAATCCAAGCCAATTGTACGTACAGTTTATAGATTTACTTTGATCACCCAAATGTGATCCAATCTCGTATACAGATTCAGGATTATGAATGATATTTCTGAACACGTCGACGTTACTCGACGAGACAACTACAGCTGCTGCGACTTTTGATCGAGGTACGAGTCGAAATCCTTGATTGTCGCTGTTGTCCAGAGGTTCTCGTATTCTATTGTCACGTACAAAGTTTCTAGTAAACAGTAGTTTCTGAACGTCGCTGTACGGCGACAAACCGATGTTGACGACGAATACACCTCGATTGTCGTAAAACTCGTTGTGTTGAATAGTCAGAGTTGCCGGTAGAGTATTGAACTCCTCGTAGAGGGGATTACGTACCAATATCCCACCGTACAAATGTTCTCGAAAATGATTGTACTCTATGCAACCCTCCATGTTCAGAGCCGGGCTCAACTTCACACCCAGCTTCGAATTCCTCACGAATATATTGTGTCCTATTTGCAATTTCAACAAGTTCGAATCGTGACGCCAGTTAGATTCGATCTGAACCGCCGTTTCGGAGCTGCTATTGAACCAATTTCCCGTAATGTTGACGTAAGACTTGCCCGTGGCATTGCCAACGAGCACGCCAACGTCCAGATTCTTGAAAACTTCAGAGTATTCGACTACGGTGGTCTGATTGAAGCTTACGTACTCCGAGGCCGCGCTGTCATTCAGCCACACGGCAAATCCGTAGCCAAGATTCGATGAAATGCTGCTACGAGAAACGTTACGATTGCCTCCATACACCGTGATGTTGATACCATCGCCTTGATTGAAAGAAATTCGACTTTCAGTTACGTTCACGTCGGCGGCTCCGCCAATCACGTGGATTCCTCCGACGTGATTATTGTTCGACACCGAAGTATCATGAATGTGTAGAGCGGAGCGTATCTTCTCGACGACGATGCCGCGTCCGTTGTTGTCGGCAATCGTGCTGCCCGTAATGTTCAAATCGTAAGTTTTCTTGTATCCCGAGGTCAGTCTAACGAATGATATCATCTGCGTTCGAGGCTCCGCAATGAATTTTATGTAAAGGTTGTGACGCGTGGTCGTAACGCTCTGCGGTAGCGTACCGTTTCGAACCTTGACACGAGCCAAAAGACGATCGCCGCTGCTGATCCCATCGTACACTTCGATCGTCGCGGTATCATTTTTGTCAGTTCTCATCTGAAGGAAGTGTACGGTGAGCACGTGACCGGGCCTCGTGTAAATGTGTTTCGTGCACATTTCACGGTTAACTTTGTAACTACGTTGTTCCATAAATATTATTATAGGAAATGTTTGACTCGCTGTGCCTGGCAGCTGACACAAGTCATGATTGTCCGCACGACCGTCCAACGCGTCGTCGGGTCTCTCGTCGTGATGTACGTATTTTATACCATCCGCTCCGTTGTCAAGGACGACGCAATTATCCAACAAGGTCAAACCTGTCGAACTGTTTACGTAAATACCGTATCCTTTGCTGTTACGTATCGTACAGTTGGTCATCACCAAAGGAGCGTTCGGCGATGTTACGTTGACGCCGTTGAACGAAGAATGGAGGATGGAAAGGTGTTCCATCCGCGGTGGGACACCCTCTACGTGAAGAGCGGAGCTCGTGTTGTATTCTCGACCGGTCCCAGCGTATCTGTAACGAAATTTTTTTTATTATTGTGAATATGTCATAACATTACTACGTAATTCTTATATACTTAAGTATTCCTGTAAATTAATTTTTTTTTTTTGGGTTTGGCAATATGACATGATATGGCAGTGTAATGTTTATATACCCATTTCTGTAATTCCTACAGGAATATCTCTTCCGCCTGCCAAGGACGAAATCAATAGGCTTGGCAGAAATACCGCTGATGTATCATGTGTGAAGAAATACTCACTTGAGATCGACATGCCTGAGAAGAGATCTCGATCTGAACACGTAGAGAGTGTTTTCTTGGATGAGTGGCTTGTCGTGGAGGCTTCCTTCGAATCGTAAACCTCGCCAATGTTTCACAGCTTTCGTTCCACCGTCGTGGCGAGGAGAACACGAGATGGCGAGATCAGGGTGGTAATCTGTGACAACGTAAACGCGAACGTCATGTCGTTTCCGGGTGAAAATACATAGATGACCGGAAAAATAAGCGACTGCGTCGAACTATTATCAAGAAAAAATCATATACTCACCGCAAACTCCGGCACCGAGCTGCCTGTTAGACCACTGGTCGCAACTTTGCAGGGATGACTCGGTACCGTGACATTGAGGTTGCTCGTAAAGAAGACGCGGTCTCGCCGGCCACTGCCTGTCCAGCCAACCTAGCCATCTGCCCCCTTGTAGTCCTAGTTCTCGACAGGCCGTTTCCAGATCTGGACGCGTCCAACTGAAATTCGACCATTAAAAATTCTACCTTTTCGTACGTTCGAGGCGACCGATCGAACAATAACGAGCATAATGTATTTATACGTAAATGCATATTTATATGTAGTCGTTGATCGACGTACTTTCGAGAATTTGTGCAAACGGCGCGCCATTCGCCTTGGTGCAGCAGCTGTAACCGGCCTTCCAGTGGACTTGCTCCATCCACCAGTCTGATAGACCGAGGCTCAGGTTGGCTGGACGGCTCTTCGGCACTCGTGAACACGATCGGAGCCTCCGCTGTTCCCTGAAATTGAAATAAAATCGTTAATAGTAATAAATGACGCCGATCAAAATTGTAGCGAAAAATGGCTTCGTGAACGAAAATCATAACAGAGTCGTAGAAAAAAAAAACAAAGGCAAATACTCGTAGTCATTCAGCCGTAACGAGTGTAATCCTCTCGAGTACCTCGCACCAACAATTTTTTTCGCCACAACTATCGACCTACGATCACCGAGCAAACGAAGCAATAAATAATTCTGGCCATATTATCAAACAATTAATTAGTTAAATAGAATGATACATGAAACGGCAAAGATCTCTCGCAAACTACCCAATTAAAACAAAGATGACAAACATTTCTCACACCACGTTAACAAAATAATGACAATTTACTGCGAATCGACTAATTCGATAGAAATAATTTCTCGTAAATGTAATCCTTATAAATAAATAATTCGTACGCGTTGGAAAAATTGATATTGATCGAATTCGCTCTATAAAATTAATTATTACATGGATTAATTATTGCAAGGCTGAAGCTGTTGTACGATCAGAAATCTCGAAATTCTGTAGGAAATTAGGAAAGACTTACCTAGTCCATGGCTACGAGTTCAATGGCAAAGATTACCAGTTTACGCGAAACTATATAAACATGTTAGACCAAAGGCAATCTCTGCAATCCCACTCAACATACGTTAAACGTTAGCTATAACGATGATTGGTGAACCTCGGAGTCTCGTACAACTACGCGTATTTATCACGTCTAATCCTCAATCCTTTGATTACATAGATACACGATTTACTTGTTTTCTCAGAATTTCTAATGCGTACGAATATCGTAAGGAATTTTCACCATTTGAAAACTACTTTGCACGTTGTTTTTCGCGTGTATACAAGAAAAAAAGCGAGAAACCTAAAATTGCCCTGAGTAGGTTGCTCTTCGTTCAGCCGAGAAAAAAGGATTATACTATATAACTGTATAGAATTATGTGTAAATTTCGTATTTCTCATCGTATGGTCGGACAAATAGCTCGTCTGTTTGCGAATCGCAACGTCGTCGGCGAGCTCATAAAACATTCGCATCTGGTAGTAATAAGTTTGAGAAAAAAAAATTCTGTACAAACGAGCATGCGAGTATGCGGAGTTTACGTTAAGGTACGATTCGGAGTTTGCCTTTCATTCGAGTCTAACAGAGAATAAAGAAGAATCAGTCGGAGGTCAAGTTGCTTAACCTCAGCTCCGAGCTTGGGTCATCGCCAGTTGAACTCTACCCTATAATACGACCTTCCTCTCATCTGACTCACTCGCTCTCTTTCTCCACTAGTACCATCGGCAGAATCCCTTCAAGCATGTTGACATGCAGCCGCAATGTCAATTAAGCTATATAACATTCAACGAGTCAAGGATCTCCGCTATAATCCACCGGAAATAACATCTTTTATCGTTCCACCGCTAAAATAATATTGACCATGATCGCAAATGACCACATTTTACAGCCTATATCTGGACAACGAGCGAATACCACAGAGATTCGTACTACGATGCAAAAATATTGCTCAAAAAGTGTCACGAAGAAGCGTTCTACCGACAAAAAATGATTAGAAGTAGACTAAAAATTGTATAGAAGTGGAAAAAAATGTACAGAAGGTATCAGACTGATCTAGATGCACGAGGCTTATATGGAGGTTGCACGGGTTACGGAGAGTGCTGAAAGTTGCCGAAGCTCGTGCAGAGGGAAAAAATGGATCGTGAGAAACGTATAGTAAGCAATTTGTGCTTTTTATACATCCAATTAGAATTCCGCTTCCGATTCAATTTCGCGGCGAGAAGTGAAAGAATCGTGTTGTAATCGCGTTTTTCTGCTGTAATGTAAGACGAGCGTGAACCGGGGACGAGGCAATTGAGATTAATTGTTAAACCTCTGCCCACGACTTTTGATACTTCGAGCTTAATCGGTAACACAGCTGGTCTGCAGTGTTCATTGTGAAAACCATTGTGCAATGTTTTATCGTGATAATTTTTTACTCGCATTCGAAGAATAAACATTCCTTATCAATGTCTCCAAAGATATGCATTTACTACTCGTATCTGAAGAAAAAAATACTAAGTTTAAATCTATTCATCGCAATTGACTGACATAGATCCTAAATCAACTTGATGACTAATTTTATGTATTAATATAGAAAAAAAATAGCAGGGTAATCGCTGTGTATTCGTATCTGGACGCAACTAAGCGAGTGCTGGCAATTATACGTTCTCTCATGAACACGAAAATGTGCTATACCGTTGTTTCATGACACAAAGAGGAGGGTAGATAAGTGATGTTGTACCCATCACAAACAAAATGTTACTCCGAGCCTTGCCATAAAATTCTGCCATTATCATTTGTCTCTATCAAACAAATTCCGTTGTCAACAATTTCGAGCTGTGTCGAATACTTAGTATTATAACAACATCTCCACAGGTATCTCCTTCCCAAGCACTTCGTACCTGTATTTATATTTTTATTTATTTATTCATTATCATTGATCTTATTGTGGTTATTATATTTTTTGTTTTCCAATGAGAATAGTAGCAGCGTGTCATTTTGATGGACGATGGGAGGTGGACGCGCGAGAGAGAAGCGTG
Source organism: Arge pagana (assembly GCA_963969455.1). Classification (NCBI taxonomy): domain Eukaryota; kingdom Metazoa; phylum Arthropoda; class Insecta; order Hymenoptera; family Argidae; genus Arge; species Arge pagana. The sequence goes on from OZ018309.1 coordinate 1,299,120, forward strand.
ACGTACAGGAAATACCATCAGAAACAAGGAACGTCGCGTTTATGGTATTCATATAGCATAACGTGTACCCCTGAAACGTGAGTTTGCTACGTATGCGGTGAAGAGAGAGGAGGTGTCGTCGTTGTCCCTGATCGTGACTTATGCCTGCGACAACGCGCGTAAAATTATCCGTAGCATTAGGGGTATTTATACAAAGGCGAAACATCCGCCCCTTCATTGTGTTCTACAGATAGGCAACTGCTATGTACAGGAAGAGACACGACTTTCCAAATTCCATGTGCACAAAAAAATCGGTATTTTGGGGACGAAAAATGTCGCGCGAAAAATTCGCAATTGGTGAAACTTGCTTCTTGATTTTGGTTCGCAGAACAGCGTGCAGAAATGTTGCTAGGAGAACCGTACAATCACTGGCCCGAAACTTCCAGCCGCAGACCTCAGAATGCGGAACACGTTTCTCGTCACGAAGATGCGGCCATTCGTGAGCTGTGATTGTGCGGTAAAATTTGCGAAATAAGGCTTTGTGATGGAAAATGGAAAAATTACTCGTTCATCGTTTTTATATTTTGCAATTCGTTGCGCATTATTTAACAATTACAATGAGACGCAGTCTTTTCGAAAAGTGCATCCGAGTATATATCTACGACTAATTTCGTTCTTTTTCCATCCGTTTTCGGATTAAATATATAAAACGAATATATTCATCAGTTTCCCCTGCGCATGAACGAAGTTTTTTCCGCTGCATTATCTCGACACGGATGTAGTTGTAAAACAAAATCGAAGCCAACGAATGAACTTCCCACAGAAGCGTCTCCTTTACTTCCGGTAATTCTTTTCAGCCTGCCATTCACAAAAGCAAAATACGTGTCACGAAGATACAATTAATTTTCAATATCACATTAATTCGAATAAGCATCACAAAAACGCTGTATTCAATCGTGACAAAATAATTCCTCGTACGATTATTTTTGCCCCCAGAAACATAAACATTGTACATCTTCCGTATTCCTGTGTCCTGTTATCCACAATAAAAGGATAACATTCGAAATCGCGAAGAAAAAATAAATGGATGAATAAAAAATCAACGAATAATTCGGTTCAAGCTGACAAATGAGAAAATTAATATTTATAAATAGTTTGGCAGCCTTGGAATAGCTTTGACGTGGATTTATACCGTTGGGAAAATTGCAACTATTTCTGAAGGCTCGTATTGATCGTCGGTGGCGGTTATCGCGAGAGTTAATTGGAACGTCTTGGAATTGTAGAATTGCTTAACCGATCGTAGCCTACTTATCACGCGTCACAGTATTGCCGATCGACCCGACGATACGAGAAAATGAAATAACGGGTCGGTAAGCGATAATGCAATAAAGCGACGGCTATGTACCCCATTTGCACGCGTTGTTCTTCGCCATCGTGAGTCATCGAGGAACGTCTCACCGAAGCTCGATCGTCAATGAGGACGCGTCGCGTCGCCATAAATCTATCTGGTAGCATAATCGCTCTGGTATTATCTTCGGTAATTCTATATATCAGCTTTACGCGTAACGCGATACATACGTACTACGGCGGAGGCGAAATCGTAGCTCGAATCTCCGTAACCGAATATATATGATATACGTTTCCTACTTTCTTTCCGCCCTCGCCGATGCGAGATTTCAGTGTCGAAGTTCATCGAAGTTCGAATAGCTAATTATCCATGAATCGAACGTTAATTACGGATTCTACGGGGCATTCCACGCCAAATCTTTTTTTTATATATATGTATATACATAAAAGACTAAAAACGATTTTATGCATCTTGCCACATATTTGCAAAACGGTTTTTGCAAATAGTGGTGACTTTTTTAAAAATTGATTTCACGAAGTTTTTTAGTTTTTGGAAGAAATCGTCGATTTTTCAAAGTTCACCATTTTTAATTTTTCTTTCTTCTCTGAAAAAAAAAGTTTAATGATTCATAGCTATACTTACTTGAGTGTAGTTCGTTATAAAAAAAGTGAGGACACAAACAGATGGAAAAAAATATGTAGTAACTAGAGCACAATATAGAGAGCAACGTGGGCCCGATATGGTTTTGACGGTATTAACAACCAAAGTTCGTTTTTTAAGAGGGGAAGAAAGAAAATTAAAAATGGCAAACTTTGAAAAATGCACGATTTTTTCGAAAAACCAATAAAAATGCACCGAGAATCGGAATTAATATTTTTGTTGTGTTTTTAATCGTAAAGCTCATCCAAAAAGGAACAATTTGAATAGAAAATCGTCCCATTTGGTCGGCTTTTAAAAAGTAAAAAAAAAAGGGAAGTGGTCGATTCGACGTGAAACGGCCTATATACTAGTTATTTTCGAAATTGCACGCGAAGCAGCAACATTACTAGACTTTTCGGCACCTATATGCGTCACTGGCGACAAAGGGCTGAGGAAAATACTCGAGTTACGGAACTGCGCATCGGGTATCAATTAGGATTACACAAACCGATTACCTTACACCCTTTCAGTGTCTCGTACTTGGTTTTTTTTTTTACAATTTGTCAAAAACAATTTGAGTACAGAATATCGATGGTAAAAAAATGACAATCGTGCAGCAATTTATTTATCAATTTTTTCCACTTTTGGTCAGAAAACAGTTGAAGGTTTGCCGAGGTGATGGGTTATATGCCTCGATAGAGGTAGAAGACCCTCGTAGGGGTAGCTTATAAAGAAAGTGCGAGGCCTTATTAACGGTTCAACGGATTTCTACCTAACGGGTTTTTCCTGGCGTATTAGTTAATTTTGGTTGTAAACGATTCCGAGCGAATGCGCGCCGAGAAAGATTTATACGGTGCAATAATTTCACCCGGAAACAATTCATTTCCAAAATTTCCCTACCGTACCGTTATTTAGGGTCGTCAGATATTAATTCCGACAAATCCTTCGACAAAAATGACCCCGCTCGTAAATCCGACCGAATTATTATCCGTTTAACGAGATAATAAGAATTTTACGCGCGTTCGTCGGCCTTCAATTATCGAGGCTTCGTATTTGACAAATTTCACGACCGTTAGGTATAAAAAAGAGATTAGTGATGGATCTAAAATTGATATCGGTTAGGCATTTGACAAATTAATCGGTCTATATTTTTTTAACGAACAAACATAATGCCAAGGTCACGGCCTTCGAGTGTGTAGCCTTGGGACGCGAGTCAGACTGAAGTTGAATCAAAATCGCACGAATTTCCAGCGTTTCTCTCGACAGATGGGCGGAAATGTTGATAACAAAAATTAACGAATCGAGTGTATAGCAAGAGAATACGCTTCCCAAAATTTGGGACGAATCAGAACGTTGGCCCTTGGAGGCTTACTACGCGAAGTAGGAACGCGAAGCATTTCAAATAACACGTAGCACATGATAGGTTTCGTATTCGTATTATTGTGGTAAATTATCCGATACATCGATCGAATGTCTCATTTGAATTTGAAAACACTGTACGTACTTACATCGTTCGTGTTGGGAAAAAAAATTATCTATCCAATGAGAAATTTATCTAACACGACGATCGCACTTTCGAAGTTTATATATGTATGTATTTCTTGCACGACGTGGTTTAAAATACAGCAAGTAGTCGATCGTGCGATCAAGCTATACCATACAATATTTATCTAACGCGTGAATTTTATCTCGTTTACAGAACACAGGTGATCGTGATAATAGAGTAAAACAGGTGGGACCACGACACATTCATTGCGCGGTACCACAGTTGTACAAGTTTCAATGAAAAAATAATACAATAATTCGTTAAAAATAAATTTATTTTTATGTCTGGTCATGTTTTTCGTTAAGAAAAATTATTTAATAGTTGATGAAATTTTGTACCGTTAAAAAAATAATTTTAATGGGTACCTAATCAACATTTATTCCATTACAAAAAGTAATTTAATTTTTCTCAAACTATGGTAAAGTATACGAATATAGCGAATATATTGATCAGTTTCCCGTGCGAATGAACGAAGTTTTTGCCGCTGAATTATCTCAACACGGATGTAGGAGAACAAAATCGAAGCTAACGAATCAATTGCCCATATAATCGTCTCCATTATTTCCAGTAGGTACTTTTTTCAACCTTCCCTCCATAAAAGTAAAATGCGTGTTACGAAGATATAATGAATTTTCGATATCCCGATTAATTTTAATACCCACCATAAAAACGCCATATTCAATCGTGGTAAAATAATTACTTGTACGATTATTCCAGCGAACAGAAATATAATAATTAAATATCTTCCGTATTCCTATGAGAAGCTCATCAATGACAAAAGAATACTATACAAAAACGAGAAAGGCAAATAAATGGAGAAATGGAAAATGAATGAGTTTTCTGTGGCAGCATTTCGAAATGTTGAGGATCGTTGAGGTGATAATACAGTAGAAAAGGTGGGACCACGAAACCGCACTAGCATCGAATACCATGCAGCTGTACTTTGTTATTGTACGTATGTATCGAAGACAAAAAATACCCTAGGTAATTTGACACAGATTTTGGATCGATACTTTACATCGAAACCGATGAAACACGCTACGAAAAATCGGTTCCTAATTACACTTGTAAAATGTCGTGTGTGCAGGAAGTAGAGCTTGTTTAAGTCGCGCGTGATACGAGTGACAAACTAGACCTCTGTATCTCTAATCGAAGAATGAATCATCGTATATTCGTTCGATTCAAATAACACTGGCCGAAACCCCACGTGTTTTTGCGATTACGATCGATGCAAGAAAAAAAGTCTTGCAGGTAAGATTTTACTCTTCGCAATGTTCAGGAAAAAAAGTTCGCGAACGAAGACGTTTTTATCATCGTTGTCATTCGTGGAATCGCTAAATGCGGGCAAATCTGGTATTCGTCACTCGATGAATCATGTAACTATGATGCGGAATTTTCATCAACGATGATACATCCATCTATACTTCCATATTCATTTCTCTCGTCGTCGCCCCGTCATTTTTCAAAAAACCAAACTAATTACTCGAAGCAATATTTTCGTAAACGTGGTTCCGAGACGAGAACTGCAAGAGGCAAAACCAACAGCGCAAAGCTGTGACGACGAATAATCTAGGTCGACGGTGATGTTTCGTTCCTGGTTTACGACGGACGAGATATTTAATTAATGCTTACGCGATTAACGGGGTAATAAATTCGACCTTTCTGCTTTATTCTTCGACTGCTCGGGTAAGCTTTGTTCAGCGAAATTAATTTTCCTCAGATTTGTTCAACATCGCGCATCTTCGTTGCAAGCGTGTGACCCCTAAGTTCAAAGTGATGTATGACAAAAACTCTACTTTCCGTCGATAATAACGCGATACATTATGGTAAAACCGGAACGAAAATCGATCGTGACTGACGGGGTATGATAACACCACGTGACCTCATTTATTTAAGTATCGCGGAGCTTTTATTTGAAATAACGAAGGAGGCAGGTCAGGTGAATCACGAGAGAATCGTTCCACGTGTATAACGTGCGTACCTATACACCCACATCGGTGAGACAGGAGATAACGGAAGCAATGCGTTCAACAGTGGTGACAGCTCGTGCCACGCGATAAGATAACTAACCGACTGACATTCTGACTCGTATTCCAAGTTTCAGTTCTCAGATTCCAATTAGAAGCTCCCAAGCTCTCTCTCTGTCTCTCACTTTCTCCATCGAACTCTATATCTTTCCCTGTATAAAAATTCTCTTGTCATCAAATTTCTCTGTCACGAACACTACACATTACAACATTTTTCGTCAAAACTTTAGCACAAAAAGTTGCCTTACAGATTTTTTTGTACACCAAATTAGTGTTATTTCAACACACTTCGCGTGTAGTGACGAGGTAACGCAGCTCTATGTTAAGAGTAACGCAAACCAATTTTGGAGTAACATTTAAAAACTGTTACCGTAGTATTAAATAATATTGTTGCGTGGGGAAGAACGGACGGTGAGAACAACACTAATCAACACAGTAACGTGTTAAACTTTCAGTAGTCGCGTGGGTCATAGTGACCCAAGCCGCTAGGTGTTAAGATAGAGTATGTAAAAGGCGCGAGTACTGAAGGGTTGACTCTTCTACACAAAAATTTGTATACTTTACACAATGACAGAAAATTTTTGTCTGCGTACGCTGGCATGGAAACACATCGAGGAAAAATTGGTTTCCCCGATGAGAAAATCGTCGGTGGACGATGGAAGCATGAAACGATGCCGAATGCTACTTATCCAACAATCAGACTACACTTGACACTATTTTCTCTAATTCCGGCTGACGTAACCGACGTATCGATGCCTCTGCTCGTAAAAAAAGCAAACAACTCGTCTAGAGTACGCGTGGGGAAGGTGCCATTCGTGCGAGGACAGGTTGCAGGTATATCTCTACCCTAAAATTTGTCCCTTCGTGGATCCCCGACTTCCTTTCGCGCAGGATACGCGTGCGTGTAGTGTACCGAAGCATTGGATCTACACACCACACGCAACGGGCTGAACTCTACCTTCGGTTCTCATGCTCGTTCGATCGAAAGCCACATCGCGAGTCCTGAAATATACCCCAAAACATCCCCGCGTAGGTAAGAATTTCAGAAAAGAATCTTACTCTTCGACGAGGATATTCTCTCGCCTTTCTACCCTGGCTCACGCATAAGGAACGATTTGTGGTCGACGGAGGATCGGATACCACGTTCGCGGATTCACGCTATAACTATCCCCACCTAGCCTCTCGCTTTCAATGGACAAAGAACATTCTTCGATCGCCGCTGCACTGACAATTTCCGTGCTCTGCATTTTTCCTGTCGTACCTTTTCATTGCTACACTTTAACCTCGATTTCATACTCTGTCATTCTCGCAATGCACGTACTCGCGCACACCCGCGCGAGATTTACCGAACTAGGCGAAAAGATTCCGTTAGACTCTGACAAATTTCTCTGCCGAAAAACCAACTAATCTGTGTCATCGTGATGAATTGGGTCGGTCCATGTCTTCGGTTGCGACAGTAAAAAAACTTTTGTTTATAGGTTATTCCAACAATGGTAATCGTACGTTCACGTCGTCGTCTTTTGTTTCGCTCGACGTGATGCGTTGCGCGACGGACAATGTATATACGTCGGAACTACTTTACGCGTTTTTCCTCGTTAAGAGATTAGAACTCGAAGCGGGCGTTAATTAAATTAATTATACAATTACCGTGGCAGTGATTATTCCGCGAACTGTGATTCCTATCATAGGGGCGAACCGGATTTCAACGCCAGGCTCGACTACCAGTATACCGTCGCGTTCGACGTAAAGGTCCTCGCGTACGATGTAAGGGCTTCGTGATTTTTCCAATACTCGTTCACCCCTGGTCAGTCTACCGCCAGGCAACTCCGTGTAACCCGAAATATCTGGGCTAGACGTGATATCATTCGGTGGTTCGCTGTATCGTATGATAGAATTGTCAGTGGCAGCGTAGCGCTGAGACACAGTTTCGTGGACGTAGAGAGAACAGGTCGCAACTAGGAACAACGCGTTCGCCACGAACATCGTGAAATATTCGAGTTCCAAACTATATATGAAGAAATATGCAACAACGAAGAATACTTGTATTATATAAGATCACACGGTTAATATTATTTGATTAAACGATTCGAATTTGGGGAAACCGTCGTCGTTCTTCGAAAAACCACTATATGCGACCTTCACATCTGGACGAACGCGACTTATCGTGCGTTTTTCAATTGTTATATTTTCACCAACTACGTCACTGAAACACTATGTGCACGTGTCACACGCGAGGAAATGAAAAAATTCACTGATCTGGGCGAAAAACGTTCACGAGTTGCACGCATAGTGGTTCGTTGTTCGTTAAAAATTTGAAAATCGAACGTCGTAACGGCTGAATGGTGAAATTCGGGTATTATTCCAACATGAAGAAACTTATTGGTCGTCGATTCGATTCGTCATCGCGATATTCGAGGAACCGTTTGAATTTTCAGGAGATTCACCGTACGGGACACCATTGCTATCATTTTCTACGCGGTTGCGACATCGTGATACTTTTGACGAAGGAATGTCTTCGATCCATAACCACGATCCTTTAACTATACCGTATCGCGCGTGGACAATTCGTGCGATAAAACGTTTATGTACATGATCGAACGGATTTTGTTTTATTTACAAACGAACGAGTACGAGGTGGATAAAAAACGGTCACTTTCAACGCTCGCGTCACAGACTGGTGCTTCGGCGATAGTAAAGTCACAACTGTATAGTAGCTGCTCGCTTCGAATACGCGTTCCCCGATGATGCTTTCGCCTACAGCCTCCTGCCGTTTCATTGGGCGCGGTTTGACTGTACTCGTCGTTCGAGTGGAAGTGGTTTCGAAAAAAGTCGGCGGTCACGTGATCACGCAACACACACGGCTACGTTACGCAGGTTGTGAAACAGGTGAGATCCCTCGCTCTTCGAACCCCTTGCCTACCATCCTCCTACATGCATGTGTGCCTCTATACGCCACCGCCAACACCTTATTCCTTCTACCGACGACCGCGCGTCACCTGAACGTTCCACGCGTAACAGCGATCGCCAGCGAGTCGACGGTGTATTCGACGTATCCATTGGCAACGCGATTAAAACTACGCGCCCTTCTTTGCAAAGATCCATGCGCATGTCAATAAACCGCTAATTATGCGATCGTGCCCCGGTCGGTAAAGAAGACTTTCGTTAGCAGTCAAAGCTTCTCCGACTGACCTTTTGTTTCGCGAGATTTCATTCGATCGAAAAGTCAGGAGGCTTTAGAATAATAGATTTCCACATATCTGCACGTGACATACTTTTAGTGTAGTACGTTTAGATTAATTTATTCGATCTTTTTCGTATTTGGTTGGTTTCGTACCGGGTTTCTTTTGCATTTGGACAAAAGAACGAGAACGCCTCGTATAGGCAACTCAACGTGCACAATATGGCGCGTGACGTACACGTTTGATTTGAATGCATATTCTCGCGTGGTATCGATTCCAACTGACAATGAGTTTTCAACAATATTTTTCTTCGGTTCCCAAACAAAGTTTACTCTGAACCGAAACGAATTTTCAAATATTGATAAAAAACCGTCACTAGGAGCCAATAAAATGAATTTTCAAATGTTCTTTGCTATATTCTCATGTTGTGACGTACGTGATCGATATTTAGGAACGGGTGATATGAAAATTGGAGTAACAATCAGGATAAAAATGTGTCGCAAAGTTTTTCAGGATAATATCATTTAATTAATTATAATTTGTGCACTGTCGCTACAACTCAATATTACGAGATAATGTTTTGTGCATTTGTAATATTTCATGGAACTTTGCAGCTATATTCCAGGTTTAATTTCCAAATAGAAATGTTGCATCGCTCTTGTACATGTGTTTGCATTGCATGGTTATGTGGTTTTCTTCAGTTTTCTTCATGCTCGGCACGGTTGGCCGGTGCCGCTAGAACACGGAGGACCGTAAATCACACAATCGTACAGCCGCTCGTTGGTGTGACGCCGAGCGTTCGGTTCAGTTCGGCTCGTTTCGTGCGGCCGAACAACCCCGAAGCATGGTTCGGCAGCATTCAAGGATATGAATCACGTGGCTCCGCCATGCGATCTCTTGACTCCCACCAACTACCACGCACGAAAAGCAGCGGACCTATCAGACCGAACGTATGACCAACGTTCGGGTCTGTTCGGGTCTGTTCGGGTCTCCGAAGCGAGCCGAACGCTCTGTGTGAATCTGCGACCCATCGGCGTCCCGAGGATTCATTGCAATTCATTGCATGGCTAACCACCGTCGTGTTCAGTCCAGTTCAGTCTCATTTCAGACATCACTGTGGTTGCTTGCAGTTGCTTGCTCGTCCACCATTTTACAAATATTTTCACGCCGGATACTTGTACTGTTCTAAGCTGAGAGTTACGCGCTTCGTATACAATTTCCATTTACACATTCGCAGTGTTCAACAATACACATAATAATGAGGTAACTAATTTTCAACAACAAACATAATTAGAACCTTAACGAAATCGTTTGATGTGTTGCCCTACACGTGCATTTTATTCCTAATTTGAAACTGATAATTTCCAGTTTTTTTGTATCATAGTTTGATTGTACAACAATTTCGCTATACTCTGAGATTTTCCAATTATTTTATAGCGCAATTGACGAATGGAATAGCGACGAAGAAGCTACTCACGATCCTGTGACATTGTACTCATCCAAGTCCAACGATGGTAGTAGCAGACCAATGGACGACTCACTAGGTCTGACCAAACAAAGAGTTGCTAAAAAATAGTATTTGAGATAAATTATTAAAGCCTAATATTGCAGCTATTTTATCCCAAATATTACTGCTTTTATGTTATCTTAATAATGTAGAATTTGAGTATTTGTATGAGAATTAAGAAGCGAATAAGTACTAATGTTAATTTATTTCATTTCCATACAGGTTATGAAAACTGGAAGACCTATCGGCAGGGCAAATCGTCGTATGGTCAGAGAAATGGTGGAAATCGGGGTGAGAGGTACGAGAGAAATGGTGGAAATCGAGGCGAGAGGTACGAAAGAAGGGGTGGAAATCGAGGTGAGAGGTACGAGAGAAGTGATAAAGATGCTTACCAAGGTCAAATCCTGAAAATGACAATAAGTACAGACAAAGTAGGAAAAGTAATTGGCAGGGGAGGTTATAAAATCAAGGAATTGCAAGAACAGAGTGGTGCCAAAATCAATGTAAGCCTATTGTATTTAATTTAGTAATTTACCCAATTGAGGGAGAAGATTCGTTCACTGAATTCCAAATTTGTCTTCTAATTAAAAGATTGGGGAGCTGGAAGATGAGTTCAACACTGTGGTTACTCTAAGTGGTATGCCGGAAGCTCAACAGACAGCTAAAAAGTTAATCGACGAGCTTGTTAATGATGAACCCCCTCCACCACCTCCACCAACTAGTAAAAGTAACGCGGCATCTGGACCCCCCATTGATTACAAAACATTTGATTGGGTAGCCGCTGGGAAAGCTAACGTATGTATGAATTATATGTTTACAAACCTGGTTGAATCCGACCATATGATACGATTTTCTAAATAAACTTCAGTGAAGATTCGGTATTACTCAAAAAATGTATTCGATTTCAACAACGAAAGATGTCGATCTGAGCATTAAAAAAAAATTTTCAACTCAAATTTTTGTTATTGAACGATGGGTTGAACCGTTCACAACTTTTTTTTATGTCGACAGGACGAATACCGGAGACAAAAATGGCTAAAGTGTCCACCACTTATAAAAAATTTCTACAAAGAAGATGAAGCTATTAAGAAGATGTCGCCAGAAAAAGCGTCTCACATTAGGAAAATTAATAACAATATAACAGTTTGTCACGTTTTTAAAAATGCTGATGAAGCCAATTCGAATGTGGACAAATCAATCATTCCAAATCCTGTAGAGACTTTTGAACAAGCATTTCAGGTAAAAAATCAATCCTATTTTCTTCGTTGCTATTTGTCTGATTCTTTGATATTCATTTATTTATTCAATGACAGGATTTTCCCGAAATATTGACAGAGATTCGGAAACAAGGTTTCGAAAAACCGAGTCCAATCCAATGTCAAGCCTGGCCAATTCTCCTCAGTGGAAAAGATCTTATTGGAATTGCACAAACTGGAACAGGTTGACATATATTTTCTTCACTACTTAACACCTGTCCACATCGAATGTTTATATAATCAATGAAACGTAATAAATGTTTGAATATCGTTTCATAGGAAAGACACTTGCCTTTCTTCTACCAGCACTGATCCACATCGAAGGCCAGCCCATACCACGGTCCGAGCGTAAAGGACCCAACGTTCTTGTAATGGCACCGACAAGAGAACTTGCATTGCAGATTCAAAGCGAAGTTGCAAAATATTCGTATCGAGGCATAAAGTCGTAAGTTTTCCTCATTGTTTTACCCTTTTCTTGCTCTAACCTCATGGAAAAACATATCTACACTGGTTGATATTAAGCGTCGTCTTGAATTACAGCTACAATACGAATAAAGTTTTAAATATTCAACATTTGGCTTCTTTTTGATACTTACATTACATTCTACGAGATCGAGTGCACCCATGAAATGTTAATGTAACTGGATTATCACTCTACACCCGAACTTCGCGAATTATCACATTTTTTCTCCATAGTGTTTGTATCTACGGAGGCGGAAGTCGTAAGGATCAAGTAGATCAGGTATCACAGGGCGTTGAAATAGTCATCGCAACTCCAGGAAGATTGAATGATCTTGTACAAGCCGACGTTATCAATGTATCGTCAATCACTTTTTTGGTATTGGACGAGGCTGACCGCATGCTTGATTTAGGTTTTGAGCCACAAATCCGAAAAACTCTACTCGACGTTCGACCAGATCGACAAACCGTCATGACGAGGTTTTTTTTAGTTCACCTTAATGCTGCCAAAATATCATTCCTAACCTATGTACATTTTTATAATTCATACTGTACTCCCCAGTGCGACGTGGCCATCAGGTGTGAGGCGGTTGGCTCAATCTTACATGAAGGACCCGTTGCAAGTATATGTTGGCTCGTTAGATTTAGCTGCAGTCCATTCCGTAGTACAAACAATTATGATAGTTGAGGAGGAAAAGAAGAATGAATTGGTACAAATCCAGTATTCAACTAAGATTTAATTGGTTCTAGCGAACACAAATTAACCTATTCCTATTCCAACAGTTACGTGATTTTATATCCGCGATGGGACCTGACGACAAAGTTATCGTTTTTGTTGGCAAAAAATCAGTCGTCGATGACATATCAAGCGATTTTGCTTTGGAAAATATTAACTGTCAGAGTATTCATGGCGGTAGGGAACAGTCTGACAGGGAACAGGCATTAGAAGATATAAAGTCTGGTGATGTACGCATCTTGCTTGCTACAGATGTTGCTAGCCGTGGTATAGACATTGGCGACATAACGTAAGTATCTGTATCTGTATCTCTGTCACGAGAAGATATTTAAATTTATAAGGTTATATTCTACAGACATGTTTACAACTACGATTTTCCACGGGATATTGAAGAATACGTCCACAGAGTTGGGCGAACAGGTCGCGCGGGTCGGACCGGTCAAAGTATCAGTTTAATGACACGAAGCAATTGGTCCCATGCTAAAGAGCTTATCAAGATTCTAAAAGAAGCTCAACAGGTAAGAGCATGCATTACAAAGTATTCATTAGAGTTTTATCATTCGTTCATTCTCACATCTTTCATACGACTAGGATCAATCAATGTACTTCGAAGAGAATACTTATTTTAATATGTAAGATAATCGACTAACAGAAATTTCATTCGGTTATATTTTGTACTTTTCTTTGGCAGAATGTCCCGCAGGAACTCGTCCACATGGCTGAACGTTACGATGCTTGGAAAGTAAAACGGACACAGGAAAAACAGTGTGAACGTATGGATTCGCGTGGTGCAACTGGAAGCTATCGTGGAGGCAACAGATTTGATGGGCGAGATGGGTGGGGTGGTCGGGGAGGTAATAAATATGGAGGGAATCGCAGGAATGGAGGCGGTTGGTGAATGCCATTACGTTTGAAAGTCCTAAAGAAAGTTATTTTCTTACAAATTCTAGTACAGATATTTTTGAGAAAACGCGAATAACTTTTTTTAGAACAAATATCCGGAAAAATTCCTTTGTTTTTCGAGAAATCTGTTGTTCGACTCTGAGAACAATGGAACATGCCAAATTCGAAAGACAGGATTTTTTTCGGCAGTACAAATATATCAAGACTAATAGATTTTAGTGAAACGTTTGTTAATTTAAGATGAAAACGTGCGTGAAAACGTCTCGTGATAAGCAGTATTTATGCAGTATTATGTAATATGAGATACATTTATTTTTCTAATGTCATGACTTATAATTTATGTCAGTTTTTAAGGAAATCGCAAAATATAGACTTAATACTCTACCTTTGTTAATATACAAATACTTTATTCTGTTCCAATTCTATTCTCAAAATTGTTAGGTTTCTGTGGAATGTGCAATGAAAGAACTAATATAGATTGATTAATGTTGGCTGGCCAACCTAACGAGTTCGATTTCGCAAGTTACAATTTTCTCAACGGATATCGACAAATGTGAAAACTCGTCCCACAGATTTACCGTCATATCAATAAAAAGCGTATTCCTGCACGAGAATCTCATATTTATACAAGAAAAGATTACTCATTACTAAAATAAGCAACCAGATTATTCTGTATTCAGAGCGTACATCAAATTTTTTCATTACTTTACAATCAAGCCTTGGTTTTTCTTTCTCAGCTGTGACGTTGGTTTTCGCGAGAGAATGTCATTGTAAAACCAAGGGATGGGTAATGAAAAGAAACTTGTACTTAACTTAATCACTACTATAAGTCCATTTTGAACTCATTTTATTACCGCTGAACGGACTTTATTATTATTTTATAAAGCTCGATACACAAATGCCATATAAGAGTTGTCGAATTGTATTTAGTGTGTAGACTTCAGTGAAATTATATTCATAAGAGGGAAAAATAAAGTCTGATATGGATTGGAAATGAAATTTCTTCATGCCTAATGCACTTTCATTTACGGATAATTTTAATGTTTATCATTTTTCTTCGTAGCATATCACATACAAGAGTTTTTTTTTAAATACTGCACAACTTTCTCTTTCATGCATGCTTCTCAATATATATACATATATATTAATGTATTACGTAGCTTATTTTTTGATTATTTTTGTATTTGTACTTCTGGCTTTGTGAGACTTGGAGAAAATTGAACAAAAAAATATCAACCTATTAAAACGATTAAATATAAAATCAACGGTAAAAAGCACAAACATGCTTCAGAGAAAATTGTAAGCGTACAATCGAAAAGAGGTGAAATTCCAGAAATTATCGTTGAAAAATACAGAGTACAAATTACCTGAGATAAACTGGAGAAAAAGCGAATAAATTATTTTCAAATTCGTTTGCATTATTTACGATGCATTATACTTGCGGATAAAATCGAAATTGAAATTAGTTTCGTTATACAATCGAAAGATTTTGAACGGAGATCAAGGTTTTATCACTGACATTTAATTGTACACCTTAAAATTCGGCGAATTCGTATATTTGATGGCAAATGCTTTACCCGCTGGCGTTGGCATTGAGAAAGCGATGTCGTCCATTGACAAAACGTACCCAAAGTAAAAACTCGACCTGTAAGAAAGCAGCATAAGAATATAACTTAAACTTAATCCAGATGAATTAGGTGACATCTATGTTCGACGAAATTTATCAAGCTACTAGCTGCTCAGCTTCAAATGAAGTCTGTTTAAACTTAAATCCTCGAAGCAGACATTCGATTATTACCTGAGAATGTCCATCAATTTCGACGCGATTCCTTGCCTTCGATAATTCATCGTAGTCCAGACGACGTTTACGCCACATTTCACCGGGGAAGTTTCCGTACTGCAGCAATCTATCTCTGGTATGTCAGGTATCATGCGGTACGCGATCGCGACGTATTCTGCAGCCAACACCCCAATGATCTCTTTATCTCTGATATAGAGATAAATCTGTGAACAAAAATAAGTTGCTGTAAAAAATTTCAAAAATATGATTTGCCAAGATCACACGTAATAGTATAGATGCATGTATAAAATGTAGAAATCATGAAACAAACGTGCAACGAATACGTTAATCATGAAAAGTATATACTTTGTTGCTATCGTAGTCCGAAATTTTCATGTCAGCTAATCCTAGATCCCGATCGACGACTGCCAATACATCAGATATTTTCTTCCAACAATGTTTAGCATCTCCAGGTTCCACTAATATTATTCGACTCGACGTATATGGATCTGTAGCAACGACTCTTTCTTGTTTCCAACCCTAAAAAAAGTCAATCAAAACTATTGCAGCATCCATTTAAATTTTTTTCAAACTAAAAAAAATACTGCAACATCCAGAATATTCTTGCAATTAGATAATATTCACATATACTTATAGCAGACCAAATATCTACGATTGGTTTTTGCTATGATGAATAGTTACCGGAAATTTTAAAATCTTCACGCTGTTGTGATAGTTTAGATGTGAATTTTCGTCTTCTGGATCACCTATTTGATACACTACGCCACACTCTGTGCACTGCGTGGCTCCGAATTTTTTTTGACCAGCATCCAGTTGGTATTGACCAGTCCTGTTACCATTTTTCAGAGATAGTTGCCATTTGTTGCTTTTTTTCAGGCTGTGATCATTTGTCGTGGATGTTTCTCTGCGATAAAAATTCATAATAAAATCAAAAATGTTTATCAACTAACTATAATCGCAAGTCATACAGCATTAAAACTTACTCGTAACTTTTTTTGCTTCGAATGAAATCTCTATCGAACAATGGAAAATATTTGATAGGATTCTGTTGCTCTTTGCACGAATCGTTAACCTCATGCAAATTTTCTTCCGTGTTCGTGACAGCTGCAGCATCTTTGATGTTCATGACAGAAGTCATGTTGCTCAATTCGCTGGCAGGTGACATCATCACATCGTTGGGAGTATTCAATAATTTCAATGGTGATAAAGTAGGATTTATCAAAACAGATAATGGTTCCATGGAATCGTAATCATCGGCCGCCCAATCATCTTCCAAGATTTTCAAAATTTCTGCGACGCTATTTCCACTCGCAGGGGCTCCTATAGCTGGTTCATCAACGGTCAAATCGTTTGCGTCAAAAGATAAATCAGCAACCTTAGGTTTCTTGTGGCGATGCTTTGGCGCAGTCTGTGAATCCAATTTCATTGATCCATTCAATACTCGCAATTTAATTCTTTCATTCATAGTAATGGTCGCGGGGAGTCTTCGTTTCACCGTTCTATTGGTCTTGAAGAACTTTTTATTTGGATCTATTTTTACGGGCGACAATGGAACATCGGTCGAATCAAGTAATAGCTCTTTGGATACTATCGTCGCATCTCTGATCTGCTTTTTCCTTCTAGATTCTTGTGAACAAGCGTCTGTTGAATTTGTTAATA
Source organism: Arge pagana (assembly GCA_963969455.1). Classification (NCBI taxonomy): domain Eukaryota; kingdom Metazoa; phylum Arthropoda; class Insecta; order Hymenoptera; family Argidae; genus Arge; species Arge pagana. The sequence goes on from OZ018309.1 coordinate 1,316,159, forward strand.
TGTTTTCACTAGATGTATGAATCAAAGGCAGTGACTGCGAATGACTGATTTTTTCTTTCTTCAAGGCCTCAGAACGAGTATTATGCTTCTTTACTTTTGGTCTTTTTATCGCGTGGCTGATTCCAGCATTAATCTCTCCATATTTTCGTTTTTTCGAAGTTTTCTTGCGACTGAAGGGATTGTTGGGCCAACTTCGACGTTTTTTGATACGATCATCTCTCCATGCAGCGCTCACCGGTTGCTCACGTTTAACTGGAGGTGCGGTCAATGAGCTATAGATGAAAAAATCAACAACAAAAATTTATCAAAACGAATGTGCGTTAGCATGATCAAGTCACAAAAGTACATCGCTAAATTTACATACTTCAGAAGGTATCAAAAAAATATAATTCAACCTACCACTTGCTATAAAAAGATTTGGTACTCAGTTTGAACTCTTGTTTTTGTTCCTGAAACAGAGCAGCTCTAGCTTTTGGTATAGAATTGTTCTCGTCCGACTTAAGAAGCTTCGTAGCAGCAGATGCCAAAATGTCGTGCGCGCTCCTCTTCAAAACATTTTCTTTCAAGTCTCCGGGAGACAAATTTCCATCGAGGTTCAAACTGTTGACAGATTTTCTGTGATGAAGGCGTGGAAGAGCAGCTTCTTTGCTCACTGATCCCAACGGCGTGATGAGTCTCTTGACTGGACTATCTTTTTTCTGAGGTGTTTCAGCGATTATCTCTGAATTATAATCCATTACGTTTTGAATTTCCCTGCCGAAGCTACGACGTGGTGTATTTGTTAAAGATGAGCTAGAATCTACGTCAGTTTCATTTTTGTGTTCCGGAGTCGAAGGTATATCACCCATCACGGGACTCTTCGTCCCCAACGAAGCCATGCGTACTTTGTGACGCTGAGAATAACGAGCAGAACGCGTAATCATTTTCAGAGCACTGAATGGCGACGCACCATCCTTGGACGAGCCTTCGTCGCTCTCTTGACCTATATAGTGTTCCCATTGAGTAATACATTTGGAACGGGTCGACACGGGCGTTCCTAAGGGAGAAGCGCAGTCTCGTTCTGGCGTGCTTGCAAGACTACTGGGGGTTCGATCGCTGAATGCGAGCGGAGACATGGGTCCGAGGTCTGAGTCGTTTCCGGATCTTAAACTCCTCGGACTTGCGTTTCTGCCATCACTAAATAAATTTCGTTTACTTGAATTGCACTCGACGGCGAATAACCGTTTCTGTGCTCGACGAGGTGTGCTGAATGTCTCTCCGACGAGAGAAAGGCTATCTCTCTTCAACATTGTCTCCCACGATGAACGTTCTGGAGAGAAAGCACAATATTTACAAAGGTCACGACGAATCTGAGTCACGTTTTGTGTTACGTATTGGATATTCGTAACAGTATAACAGAAATTGAACGCAATGTAAATAAGTATTACTGATTCGAAGAACTTGTGCAAACAAAGATTGTATACACACGACGGTTATTTTCCGATCCAATAATACGCAGGGTTCGTTACGTTTTGGCGCCGTTATCTGTCGCTAACGCGAATGACTTCAGACGGGTTTACGGGGAGGCAGCGGAGAGTGGTTACGTTCTTTGGTTCCGCCCGTCTAACGGCACCTTTCAGCGATTCGGCGCTCACGATTGGTGGAATTATAACAAGAGCAGGAAAACCGAACAATCAGGATCGAGCTTCTTTACAACTAGTCGCACGTTGCTCGTAAATTCAAATGCTAAAATACTGTTGAATGCTTACAGAGCATTAATTGACCGCATTTAGCGAACGATAATCACTAACTTTAACAGTAAATTCTCGTCGGAACAATAATACCACGAAGGAGGGGTCGGTAGAAAGTCATGGTGAAGTGAACAAGCTAATGTAAAGCAAAACTAAATGAATAACAACCTGACGGTTCTCGAGCAGATGGAAGCGTTCGGAGCTCCTGATTGACTGGATCTCCAGAACAACGAATCAGAGTACACTAAATCGATTGGCGTACATTTGGCGGCAGTATTTGGATGTCCTATTGATTGTCGATGAAAATGCTATGACACGTCATAGCATCTAGAAAATGCGATGAATTCATTTTTGAATATAGTTTCCAGTTGCCTTTTACTTCGCGATTTGGTCTATTGTAATTTTCAAGTTCGATCGGTTACACCGGCACACAAAAAAAATTAAGTAGAATGTGCATTTGACCGAACCTACCTACGGGTACGTATTTTGGTCCGCTGAATCCGAATTCGAGGTCAGTTTGACCCCTACACGCTCGAAATTTGGAGAAAACTTGAAAACACCGTAAAAATGATGAAAATTGGCAGTTTTAATGATAAAAAAATGTTTTGGAACTAAACTAAGCGTGATTTTCATGTATTTCGATCCGCTGAATATGAATCGAAACTTTATTGAGACCACAAGCCATTTTAAATGTGAAAAAATCACACAAAACTCTCGAAAATTCCGAAAAAATATAGTTTTCATGATAAAAAAACTTCTTCTGGTCCAATTCAGATAAAATTTTATATCTTTTGATGTCTTCAATTCGCATCTTAATTTTTTTAGTCTATTCACCCTATAAAGCTGGAAAAATTCGAAAAAATTGTAAAAATGACCATTCATAACAGAAAAAAAAATTTTGTTCTGTTATGAATGGTCATTTGTATTTTATTTTTTTAAAAATTTTTTTAGAATTTTTTTTTTCTGTTATGAATGGTCATTTTTACAATTTTTTCGAATTTTTCCAGCTTTAGAGGGTGAATAGACTAAAAAAATTAAAATGCGAATTGAAGACATCAAAAGATATAAAATTTTATCTGAATTGGACCAGAAGAAGTTTTTTTATCATAAAAACTATATTTTTTCGGAATTTTCGAGAGTTTTGTGTGATTTTTTCACATTTAAAATGGCTCGTGGTCTCAATAAAGTTTCGATTCATATTCAGCGGATCGAAATACATGAAAATCACGCTTAGTTTAGTTCCTAAACATTTTTTTATCATTAAAACTGCCAATTTTCATCATTTTTACGGTTTTTTCAAGTTTTCTCCAAATTTCGAGGGTGTAGGGGTCAAACTGACCTCGAATTCGGATTCAGCGGACCAAAATACGTACCCGTAGGTAGGTCCGGTCAAATGCACATTCTACTTAATTTTTTTTATGTGCCGGTGTTATTTACTAATAATTTAACAGCTCATACCCTTTCAATTACCGCGTGGCATATTGCTGTAAATTCTATACAATGAAAATATAATTAGTATTAATCCCGGTATTAGGGAAGGGATTGATACCTGAGCTGCCCCAGGTCTACGGCCTACGGCTACCTGCTCCCTGCAAAGCACAAAAATTAATTCGTTTTCTATAGAGTTCTATACCGATCATAAACTCTTCAAACTTTGAATACAAGCTCAGAGTTTATATCCAATGACCGCTATTATTTGCAAATCCATTCGTACGGGTGAGTCATATGGTGCTGTCTTTCTTACCAAGCAGCGATAATATTTTATTCATGAGCTACTGATGACCACCTCACCCATAACTTCTTTTTATCCTGCAAATCAATTTCACTGCGTTTTTTTAAGTCAAGAAAATACTTTACGATAAGAACGCTCACGTTGAAAAGAATATTTAGTGCAATTTGGTGGTAGTGAAATAAGATTTCGAAGCTGCATGTTGCTGCCAATGCTAGTTACTTTAATTCGGATAATAATTCACACGAGTGTGTAAGGATAATGTTGCAAGAACTACGAACTACGAACCATCAAAATACATGCTGCGGCTATTCACGAGCCAAATTTATGATAATTCAACCATAGCTGAATCTTCTAACGGTGGGTTCATGGAATCACTAAATTTATTAAAAAGTGGCGAAGATTAATTAATTATTTAATTAATCATTCAATTCCATTGAAAATTACATCTAAAAGTTTTAACTTGAATGATAACAGAGGTTAATCTGAAAAATATGCGATATTTAAAAAGAAATACTTATCAGCTAATTCTATAATTATTGTTGGTAAAAAAAGTGCAATCGATTAAAATAACGTAATTCTTACAATTGATTCGATTACTTGAATGTTAGTTCCGTATTAAATGACTTGTAGTTAGCTTTCAGTGAAAATGTTTGGTATGTATAATAAGGGTAATCAACTCTTAGACTTAATTTGAACTTCCCGCCTTAACTACTTGCGCGCCACGACGTAGCTATTCCGAAGCTAACGTTCGAGTGAAAAGATTCCGGTAACCCTTTCTGATGTGAGAGCTAACTGCAAAACTCACACAGAGACGTTAGGACGGTATACGCGCCGTGTACGTGTGATGGGCATGGTTTGATGAAGCGGCCTCTGGATCGGTATTAACGGTGTTTATCGTCATATTTATATCAATTTGTTTAATTTGCCATCCGTATCCAGTAAAATGGCCACATATTTAGCTAGGAATTTGATACGAGTTAACTATGGTTTTGCATCACAAACTACTGGTAATTATTGATTAATACTAATAAATCGCATCGGTTAATTTTGAGATTCATGCTAATAGATAATTCATCCAGTTACGGTCATCCAATGTTGGTAGCTCATTGTAATGAACTATGGCCGAGTACAAAGTACATGCTTAATCGACGGTTCATGTAACGTAACCTAAATTTTGTTTTTCCGAACAATATGCCTTTTGTCGTTCATTTTTCATCCGTTCCACAGCTATTTTTGCAATGATACAGTAATTGGAGAACGATATACGATTATTGTAGCAACCATTGTTGCGTGATGATTCATATGGTTTAGTTAAGATATGCTCGCTTGTTTTCCTATGAGGATTAGTTTCTAACTGATCTTTCAGTGCTTCCTTTCGCTTGGAAAAGTTCTGGTATAACGCGAAATGAGAGGAGTTACGCGACGAAAGGTGGCAGTCCAGCTGGAAAAAATATCGTTTACGTTGATGGTGTTCGGACTCCGTTCCTCCTTTCTGGGACGCAGTACAGTAAACTTATGCCTCACGATTTGGCGAGACACGCGCTCTTGTAAGTTGGCGTATAGTTGCTCGTGAATATAACACTTGGAGACTCTGTTATTGCTATCTGGAAGCATAATGATATTCGAATTTGAAGTAAGCAGTACTTTTTTCATCGATACAGGGGTCTGGTCAAAAAGACAGGAATCGATAAGGATCTCGTAGAATACATTACATACGGAACGGTAATTCAAGAAGTACTCACATCCAATATTGGTCGTGAGGCAGCGCTTGCCGCAGGATTCAGTAACAAGACACCGGCGCACACAATCACAATGGCCTGTATCAGTAGTAATCAGGCTCTGACGACGGGTGTTGGTTTAATCGCTTGCGGAGTTTATGATGTAGTTGTCGCTGGTGGCGTAGAATTTATGTCCGATATACCAATTAGACACAGTCGTGCTATGCGATCCCTTATGCTGCGTATGAACAAAGCGAAAACACTGCCTCAAAAGCTTTCGTTGGTGGCCAGCATTCGGCCAGGCCATCTTGTGCCTCAAGTAAGTCATGAATGACACAAACCTGACGAGTAACTAAAAAAATGAAAATACTCCAATGTACCTGGTTTAAAATCCGTTCTAGCTTCCGGCTGTCGCAGAGTTTTCCAGCGGTGAAACTATGGGTCACAGCGCGGACAGACTTGCAGCTGCCTTTGGAGCCACTCGTCAAGAACAAGATGAATATGCTCTTAGATCTCATACTCTAGCGTCGCAGGCGCAACAAAAGGGGTACTTGGACGATATTATACCATTTAAAGGTACAACTCTAAGACAAATATTATCTTCAAAGCTGGATGGTACATTTCTTATTCGACAATTTTCTTTCAGTACCTGATGTGAAAGACGTCGTTGACAAGGACAATGGAATCCGAGTTTCCACGTTGGAACAATTGGCTAAACTTAAACCAGCCTTCATCAAGCCTTACGGTACTGTCACGGCAGCTAACGCATCTTTTCTCACCGACGGAGCTTCCGCTGCTCTGATTATGACTGAAGAAAAAGCCAAAGAACTGGGACTCAAACCCAAAGCGTATCTTCGAAATTTCACCTATGTTTCACAAGATCCCGTCGACCAGTTGCTCTTAGGACCTACCTACGCTATCCCTAAAGTAAAAAGTTACAATTCGAGATTTCATCGTATCATCTGTTACACATATTTAGCATAGTAAATTGTTATCGTTATGTTTTTGTTCCAAAGATTTTAGAAAAAGCTGGCTTGGCACTCAAAGATATCGGAGTATGGGAAGTTCATGAAGCTTTTGCTGGTCAAATTTTGGCAAATTTAAAAGCCATGGACTCCGATTGGTTCGGACAAACTTACTTGGGCAGGACCAGTAAAGTTGGTGCACCAGATTTGAACAAATGGAATTCATGGGGTGGATCACTCTCCATTGGACATCCGTTCGCAGCAACTGGCGTGAGATTAGCGACTCATACAGCGAATCGTATGATCAAGGAAGATCAACAATTTGGATTGATAGCTGCCTGCGCTGCTGGTGGTCAAGTACGTAGACAAAAAAAATGTTTCTTATAATCATCCAGAAATGATTATCCATATCGCCAAATTGTTAACGAGACGGTAACGACTAATTGACAAACTATTTTTTGTGCAGGGCGTTGGAATGATCATGGAACGACACCCGGAAGGTAAAATTTAAGCCTCGTACAGTATGTGACACTGAAATGAAGCCAGTCTGCGTCTGAAGAATGAGAGATTGCTATATACGAATAGAATTGAATACATTACATTATGAAGAAAGAGGACGGAAAATTGTATATTTTTACATCCGGCGAATATGTTATGTACATATATTTTTTAAGATTTATTATAAAGTAAAAATCGGAATCCATTAGTCTATTGGTTTTCATTTTTCATTTATTCACAGGCAACTTTCATTGAAATGTCTTCATATGAAATGATTACCATGCTTCCCTAGATGCAATCTTACAGCTTGATCTAATATCACTCTGATGTCATGACAACCATGAAGAGCTCTTCGTCTTAAACCTTCCAATCTCGAGAGATGCAATCTCTGCCCACTTCCTTGCGCTACCACTACTGTACCAGAATCTTTCTCTTTCGAATCTATTCCAGCATCAGGTGCCCCTGGTAAAGCAGCTATGGTCAGGGTTGTTGCTCCTGTTATCTCTTCCATATGATTAACGTCGACTATGCCAGTTTCAGCTACATTCTTCTCATCAGCTTGTTCGGCTGCTCCAATACTCGCGATTGTAGCAGTGCAACCAATGGCGTAATCCTGTAACACGAGTACCATTGGAACTAACAAAAGATTTCAGAATCCTCCGTGTCTTAATAATTCACTAATTTGAAAAAAAATCACGAAATTGAGATTTTTTTAGAGAACTGTTTAAAGGTTAGTTTGAATATGAACTAGTATAAAATTAAGGATGAAAATCTGTTCCTGTTGGTAGAAAGTGAACAATAATTACGATGTACTGTAGCTTAAAAACGCTAATTGATATCAAATTCGTTTGCTCGTTGCTGCTCACATTGAAAATATTTGAAAATCGTGTTTTCCCCGAATACTACCTTGATTGGTATTCCAGCGTCGATGAGAGCCAGCGTTGCAGCATTTACCGCGACGCAGTAATCACTTCCGTCAGACTGTAAAACTTCAACAAAGACATCGATTTGCGATCGAGGATATAAATCCATTTGTATGGTAGCTTCGATAGCTCTGCGAAGTTGTGCCGAAGCCTCTTGAGTTTTACGATCGCCTCGTGGTCGTTTTTTACGTTCACCGGCGCTGAAGCTAAATACTGCCATACTGTATTGACAATTGACGACACCTCCGCTGCCTTTGTTTCCACTTCTACCGCCACCCCTTGGCTGGAAATCATTTGAACAGTCTAATCACCGTAGACCACAATAATCGGCACTAAGGTAACGAGCTATCGCTAATGAAATTCAATACCTGATGTGGACCGTAAACAGCAGCCAGAATTTTTGTGTTACCCTGCTCCAGGTAAGCACTACCATCGGCTTGCCCAAAAACCCCCATTTTTACGCGTATTTGTCTGATTTCGTTTGCCCGACGTCCGTCGATCCGAAGACCTTGATCGGAAACTAATTCTTGTCCGGACATGATCAATTGTAAGCGCGATTTATTTCTTAATGATTCGCTTACGTTTCACTACACGTTTATCGCTTTGTTGTTGACAACCTAACCTCAACCGGAGCTTGACAATCACAATCGCACGTGGATCAACCCGTTTTACTGGTGTGGATCAAGCAGTCTAGCGAGCAGCATTATCATGAACTATCCAAAAGACGATGTCAACAGCCATTTCCATAATAGCTGGAACTGAGCAATTCTGATACCAGCGAAAATGTAATATTGCATTAGATCATAATATATCGTTTGATACCATGAATATTTTTCTTGAGAAGAAAAACATTGATAATATTATCATTTGGAAATTGACAACATACAGCTACGCAACGTAGTATAAAAAGTTACTAGACGACCGCCATTTTGGTTTCGATTCCAGCGCCATCAGTATTGCCAGAATGTTTTTCAGGACCACTAGTTTCGACTCTAAAACCAAAGAGTTGTGATGTGTATCGAGAGAAATTATAATTATTCTATTCAGTCTTTAGGGACGTATATTCCTCAGGTAGATTCAATAGTTGCATACCTACTTACATTACATTGTGATGTACGAGCATTTATACGTACGCATACGCGCGATTTGTACAAACGATATGATAGTTTCGCGAAACTTTTCAGCTCGCATCGAATGTCGTTCAATAGAAACGCGCCATATCTCAACACGACGGTCATCGTGCGCTGTCAAATCCATGTTTAGGTTGCCTTGGAAATCTCGTACCAGTAGTTGAACGGTACTGCGGTGTATGACGATACATTGTAGATATTTGACAGAAACGTTTACGCAGATTTTATTAATAATCATGGTACGTAGCAATGCCTGCTGACTCAAAACCTATCAATAAATTATTCTCAAAATTTGATTCAGGCACAGGAAGTAGAAGAAACGATGAAACGTATTCAATCTCACAAGGGAGTGGTGGGAACGATCGTAGTTAACGCTGAAGGTTATTAATTCTCTACAATTTCTCTGGAAATATAGAATTTTCGAACGAAATTATAAAATATTTTTCATTTTGGTCGCGAAACTTACAGGAATCCCGATCAAGTCGACGCTGGATAACACCACGACTGTGCAATATGCAGGATTAATCAGCCAGCTTTCTGACAAGGCACGTTCCGTCGTTCGTGATCTAGATCCAACAAACGATTTGACTTTCCTTCGTATACGTAGTAAAAAACATGAAGTTATGGTCGCGCCGGATAAAGAATTTATACTAATAGTTATACAGAATCCTGTCGACTAAAATTTATGAGGTATGGCTATGATCTAATATATAAATTGTACGAAAAATTACTACAAATTGTAGTTATTTAAAAGTCTCGCTCTGTAACTTTCAACTCACACTTTCAATATACTGATTGATAAAACGTTTGTTATATTATGCTTTATCACGTTTCGGAACTATATATTATTGCTGTGTTAGGGTGTCATATTTGTAAATAATAATCTACAAGACCAGCTATCAACAAATTTATTCAATCTGGCTTTAAGGCTTTATTTTGCTGTTTTCAAAATTGATATTGTTCTTAGTTGTTGTAAAAAATATTTGCATTGTTTGATAATTGTGTTCTTTAATTACAATAATTGCGCTTATGATCATTTGAACTATACATAGATTGCTAAAATGGTAGAGTTATCTCGAATACAAACTGAAATAACCTAATTGAAATACAATTTTCATAAATAAATTCGTAAATATATATATATATATATTGATTTTTCGTCACATTATTCGATAAGGACATGGTAACGATTGAACCTCTGTAAGAAAGATGCGATACGCGAGGAAAATTGTGTGTACACACACACACCAGTGTATATCATGATTGTGTTTTCGCAGTAACTTTTTTCTTATCTACATATCAATCTGTATCCTAAATTAATTGATTCTATGCTCGATGAGTTTCGAAAAATGAACAGCTTGTAAACATTTCGTATACATAAATCACTGGTGAACCACCAATTACATTGACAAGGTTGTTTGAAACGTATCTCTTCGTCGGTCCAAGTTCTTGTCGACGAGTCAACTATCATCACTCCTGCGGAAGTACAACGTGTATTGAAGACAACTGGAGTCCACTGTTGCGGTAATAGCTAGGCAAATCAATCACGACTGTGTATAGTCATATCTAAAATTTTTTGAACACTTCTCATCCCATTGTCCCAAAATGATGCGATAATCACAGCAGGTAAGGATCTTGAGTTTAAAGTTTCTTGGTAAGGTTCTAAATTCCTACCCAACATGGATGATATAATTCTGTGTCGCTGTATTATTTAAATAAAACAAATCGGAATTAAACCATCTTTGTATGTAAACAAAGTTTATAACAAATACGAATATAAGTTTGTTCGATTAGGACAATTGTATCATACATATATGAAAATTGATTGCAATCACAATTTTATGCCACGCATAACTACGTTGATACAATTGTTCACATACCATAGGTTTGCAGAAGTGAAAAATATTTACTACACATTCATGACGTTATCAACGTTTGTAAATAAATATACACTCCGATCATCGGTGAATAAAACGTCGATTATTCGACAGATAGTTATTTGAATTATAGGAAACAATTGTATAAAAAAAAATGCTGAACATGAGCTTTAATCTTGTAGAGGATTAAAATTTTAGAAAAGGACTTCACTAATCGTTTTTTTCCTTCTTTTCACTATTCAGTGATTTTGGTAATAATTCCAAAGATTCATTGTTTTGCATTTGAAATTTGGTTCAACCTTTTTTTATGTAAGTTATTCCAATCCCGAGCAGTTTGATAACCGACGTTAACTGTAACACTTACCAGGCAGTTCAAAAACTGGTTTTTATACCACTGATAGAAAATTTGCGACGGGAATCTTAATGAATTACATAAATATATACGTATAAGGTTATACTAATAAAAACGTAGACACGAAATTCTGTAGCTGCATGATGAAGTTGAACAAAAAAATATTATGGAAGTACCATGCGACCAAGAATTGATCAGTTGAGTACCAACATATTTCTTAGAATAAAATCTATACTAATACGTATATAACTGTACGATCTAATAGTTATGTGCTCTAGTCTAATCAATTTAGGAAGAAAACATAAATCTAAATAAATAAATATTACTTATCAACTAGGAACTATTTCTAGTATGTTCAAAAAGAGGAAAAACAAATATAATAGTCCGGGTGGGTTTCAGATCTTACATAGGTATGAAATTAGTATTTTTGCAGTTACCTAATACGAGTATTTCGTAAAAAATCATGGATATTATTGGCGATCCTTAAAGGCGATACGCAGCACTCGATAATATCACAGATTAACAGTCATTACAAGTTTCGATCGGGGATGATTGGATCGAAAGTTCATAATTCATTTTACCTTAGATCGATGCCTGGTTGTAAAAACTAGATTTTTTTTGTCCATCGTCAGAAGCACGTCAACTAGGATCGGCGACTTGAGTTGGCGGACTAGACTTATTGCTCTTGCGTCTACAAGTTGGATGGAAGCACATGTAATATATGATCATTGATGCCATACCAGCACAAAATGGTACGACGCAAAGAGATGTGAGCAGCTCATAATACCAACGATCTTTGAAGGTATCTCTAGCATATTTTGTCCAGAGACCTGCGGCAATGGTATTTTCGACGAGGCATAACACGTAATAAAATAAATGCCTAAGAAACGTGCTTCCTTCGCCTGGATTCAGGTACGAGAAAATGTAAACGGTTCCCAAAATTGCGGCAAAAAGTTTCTGACGAATTTCTTCCCACATTGTCAATTTTGACAATGGTGGTCGCGATTTATCTCGACAAATTTCGCCAACTCCATGAGGTTCCATTATGAGCCATGTCGTCATTGCTGCCCAATGTAGAGTACAAGCTAGTCCCGTGTACCCTGGCCAAATGGTTCCAACAACGCAGATGGATACGATCCTCGACACTGTCAAATGAATTTTGTTACAGGTTTATTGTCTAATTTTATGATTGTTGCCTCATGAAAAAAAATGTTCTTCAATTCCGCGATGCAACTACGTTCAATATAAATTTTATAATAGTTATAGCAGTTTGCATGGTATTCTTAGAAATACCCTACAACTGTGGAATTTGTTCAAATTATGAGACTTCGTTCACAAAGTGACCGAAGTGGAAAGTCAACGATTTTCATACCAGTGACGAAAAAGTGCCAGAAAAATTGGAAGGCAGTCCCAGTTTTATCGATGTTTTCTTTATCCTTCTGTGCCAATCGTATCGTACGATGATAACTTGCCACGCACCATCCCATACTTATCAGTGAACTGAACAAACTCGCTATCTGAATAACCACTGTGAACGATAAAAAAAAATGAGTATCGACTAGCTGTGATTTAGAATATCATCTAGTACGATTTAATCAACTTACAGTCAGTTGTTCCTGTAGGAGGATCCACGAGCAGTATAGTGAGCTGTAAAATTTGTTGAGGTGCAGCTTCGAGAAAACACTCGAATACTTTCAGCAAAGCTATATCCTGGTCTTCCTGCAACATTTTCATGTAGTAAAGACGCTGGCTTTCTTCCTCGCCGCGTTTCTGATACCGTCGTGATTTTAGTGCCCATCTAACGCTGTCAATGTTATGTAACAGCGGCGCCAGTTGGAATAAGAAAACAAACACATAGCTGATTTTCCATTGCCAGACAATTTTAGTCCAACTTTGCGACGTCCTCAACTCCTCGCCTTGACCTCTTTGTTTACTCAACTGCAATAATAAAAATGTACCATTTCATGGACATGGTTCATCATTACGATTTATCTTAAAAGATAGATACGAGTGATTCTACAGAACTTCCGAAACTTTTAGAACCGAAGCTCATAAAGCTGTTGAAAAACTCTCAGTGTCGAAACATTCTTCAAAGTCCTCAGCAATTAACAAAATGAAAGCTGTAAGAAAAAAAGTCAAACGCAAGAATTTGACTATAACGCAGTCTTCTGAGAATACCTTACGAAGGGAACTGCTCATCGAAGTAACTAAAAAATGTATATAAACCATTCTGAAAAATTGTAGAACTTTCAATGATATCTGAATAATATCTAAAACTATGCAGGGATAATATTAGAACACCAGACATACACTGTAAGTTGCACGGTTCTCAGAAGAGCTAAAAAATGCTTATAGATATTCTTGATGTATTTGTCCGTTTTTTTCACCACAGATTTCTGTAGGGTTGGCAAAATTTGCGATAATAGTGACGAAGTCCGTATTTTAAGATGCAAAATTAAAAATTTTCTCAGAACCTTTGAATCACGCGTTACTAGGAAATGTTGATACAGTAAAAATAGCTGGGAACATCAGAAGGCATTTTGGAATGTTGAACAAATTCTTGGAAAGCAACTTTGGGTTAATGTTGTTAGATGAAGAAGTCTAAATAATTTAGACATTATTTAACATTCATTTGCGGTAATATGATTACGCAGACAGAACAAGCAAATCTAAAACAGGGTTAAAATTCATTTCTGCAGCATGAATGCAAACTTGAAATACTTACGATTGTTGAAACATAACTACAAAATTGTATTTGTACAAATTTTAGAGCCTATTGGGAAAGTAAATGGGCTGGAAAAAGAAATCATTGAAACTGATATAAATTGTAAAAATCGAAATAGACTAGTCTGGTGAAACTTGTGGATATAGAAGTTAACGATTGGAAATTATTGCAGACACGAAAATTGGAACTGTAGGCGAGCACGGTACTGCAGATAAACAAAGAATGTGGAACAATATTGATAAGAAAAACGAGATTTTACGGTGGAAGAAAGACGAGAGGGTTTGGTAAACAAAAGTGTTACCTGCTGTTTGATGTAAGTCATTTGGAAACTGATGAAAGTGCTGACCAAACTGGGAAAGAAGATGAAGATGACAGTCCAGGCAAAATATGTGTATTTTTCCTTGATCAAAAAACGTATTGCAACGTTCATGTCCAATCCAATGTCGACGACGTGCATGAACATGGAAATGCCCAAGCAAGTCAGATCCCAATTAGTAGCCTTGGCTTTTCTGGACGGCCTGTCAATCTCGTCCGTCTCGCTGAGCGAGAGTAGACCACCGTTGACGGCCTGATTGGTATTTAACATATTGAAATTGTCTGTTCGTTCCTCGCTGTCATAAATACGCACCGGGGACAGCATTGACAAATGTATGCCACGCATTTAGGAGAAATTCGATCACGTTAACACTCGATCCGACATTCATTTGGGGAGGTCGTCGCGAGGGAGAAGATATCCGCTTGTCTGACAAAAATAACATTCGCGGTACCGGAGCACGTGACGCACCGATGTCGGGGAAACGCGGGTGATTTCGTTTTTTTGCTGCCGTATCTGAGAAAGTTTAGGCTCGTGCAATTTCATTTAACTGGTAATCAAGATACGGGAGTACTATTCGACGAAAAAATTATCGACGATGACAGGAGAGAGTGTACGGGAGACCGACGGTGTGACAATGCCAACGACACGACTGTAGTGAGCGGAGGATGATGCACAACTGAGCGGGCTGATCTGAATGAACTGGCGGGAAAACTGGCGAGATGAGTCATCATATGAGTGTAGGTCATACGTAGATACGTAGCGGAGCATTATTCTCTCCCCTACTCTTCACCTCGGATAAGTGATGCAATGATCGTAAGAAATTGAGACGACAGTGTGAGCGATTGGTGCTTTCCATTCACGCACGAAGTCGACTATGACCGACTCTTTAAGCAAAAAGTCGGCCTTATCCGACTCTGAATTGGATGTAGTTGGATGCAGTCAGAGAAGAGTGGGGAAAAGTCGATTTCGAGTCGACTTTGTTGGTTGCGAATGGAAAGTACCATTTGTATGTACAGACGTACATACCTTTATACTTTGCGCCAACTTTAGGGTGCCACTTCATGGGCGGCGAGCAGCAGCACCGGTTTGCTAACTTACTAGATATTCGTAACATCTAGTAACTTACTAGTAATATCTGGCAAGTTCCCCAACTGCTGCTGCTATTCGGTGCGCGTAAAATCACAAACCTATTAAGTTGGTATCATTGCCCTGGGCCTGGCTGCAATAATGCTGCCCGTACAAGTGTAATATTTCCAAATGATATCTGAAAGTTGCAAATATTTCTGAATACTGGCGACAAAATCGAAAATATATAGCAGTAGTACATTAAATGACCGTTTCCAGCGAGATATTAAAGATTGGAAAAACTTGTGGGAAATGCATATGTTCTCAAGGTTGACCGGGCGGACGCGAATTTATAAATCGAGAATGGTAATACCGTGTAACGTAGCCCCCGTTTTTGCGTCACGATCAATCACGATTATGAAGGCTTATCGTTAACGATTGGTTCACGTATCCGTGAGAGATCGTGGGCGCCACACAGCGCCACACTAGTCACTCAGAGCAGGTCGTGCATACGTCATTGTCAACGATCAACGTAACGTCGTGACAAAGTATTTCTAGTATTGGGACGCGTGCGTTGCACGTACCTATTGGAGAAAAAAAAAGTATTTCTAGTTTCGTCCACAATACTGACGTTGATCATTAGCCCACATAGAAATTTAATGTATAGAAATGAGGGCATCATACGAGTGATCAATTGGTAGATAGTAAAAAAATGAGGATATATGAACGATGATACGACGATATAGTCATGAACACCCGAGGGAGAAGGAAAAATTAAAAGTTATTATAGATTGTAATTACTTTACTAAAGATCACAAAGTTCAGCCGGAATGACAATGTGAAGCTGAAATTTGATTATAGTTCTAGAAACCTTTCAACATTCCGACAGCGTCGTCTTCTGATACGTCGATCTTTCATTGCAGGTTGACAACTGAAGATGACAGATCACGTCATGTTTTGTCCAACACCAGTCTTCCAACGATAAATAACACTTAATTGTTCAACAAGAAAGTGAAGAAAACATTAGTGATAACATGGCAACTCGCAGTTTGACCGAACCTTTTATCCTCATGCGCAATAATGCCTTGCAAAGTCGGCATATTTATTCTGAACAGGTATGCAATGAAAAATAATTCAGATCAAACTCGATAATGATTTTTCCTAACATGTGAAATTCATATAATTCGTTGCGGCTTTTATACCCCATAGAATTTAACCGACAAGGTTGCATTGGTTGGAGAGGCAGGTGATTCGGGCGGCGACGTTGAACTAGGAGGTCTCAATTGCAGTGACGATGCTCCGCCGATCTGGTCCGATGCCTTGGAAGAAACTCAATATATACTTAGTCGACTACGCACCAAACTTTCCGAGCTAAAAGAACTACACGCCAAACATCTCATGAGACCCACCCTTGATGACACGTCCCAGGTACATTTGACGTATCAAATAACTAAGAGAATCAGGTTTTATATTATTTCCGCGATTCGGAAGTTTATTCAATCTTAAACTACAGGAAGAACAACAAATGGAACAATTGACGAGAGAAATGGGTCGAGCATTTAACAGTGGACATCGACAGGTTCAAATAATCAAATCAGCGGCGAAACAAGAGACCAAAACAAGCGAGCGACGATTGGCGACGAGTGCTGCAGTCGCGCTATCATCGGGACTACAAGAGTTAGCTCTGGCTTATCGAACTGCACAGAACCATTACTTACAGCGTACTATCACTATCAATATCAATATCAACATTCCCCTATTTTCATCGATCTGTTGATACAGCGATTCGTAATATCGACACTGAGCACATATTTGAACGACGTTCGTGGTCTTTTTCTGCAGAATTAAGTTCGAGAGAAGAAAGAAGTCGGCAGTATTTTGTTGAAGACCAGGAATTTCTTTCACCAATGCTGACGGATTCTTGGGCAACGGATCTCCAGTTTGCCCAGGTCAGTGGAAGCAGTCAAGAGGCACAAACGGACCAACAACAACAACAGCAACAATTACTGTTGGATATCGAAGACCAAGAAGAACGTTCGAGACAGACGATGATAAGAGAACAAGAAGTCAATCACATTGTACAAAGTATATCTGATCTCAATCACATATTCAAGGTAAGAACAATAATAATAACATATTAATCATATTTATTATCAAAATCTCACTGCTTTATCACTTATTATCAGTATCCGTGGGGTTTCTTTTTTTTTTCAACTATAAATACAATTTTCTACGATCTATTCCCAATAAATATGTATGAATATTTTGTCGCTGACAAGTATGGTTTGATAATTGATAAATTCAACACGCAGGACTTGGCGCTCATGGTGCAAGATCAAGGCAGCATATTGGATCGAATCGATTACAATATCGAGCAAACTCAAATACAAGTACAAGAAGGGTACAAACAATTGAAAAAGGCTGATTCTTATCAACGGGCTAATCGTAAGTTGTACTGTATAATGGTCCTCACGGTTTCTATAATAATCGTCAGCTTCTTTTTCGTCGTGTTCAAAACTTAGAACGACAACGACTAACTATTATTGTCAATTCAACGCTTATTTAATTGTCATTATTAAAATTAATTCTATGTATGGTCAGATTCATGTGTATATGAATTGTACATTAATTATAATAAATTATAGAGGTATTTATTTCAATGTTCAAGATTGACATCGTAACTTTCTACAACCTCGCCTAAGATTACGAATGCATCATTTCAGATTGATGAAAGACTTGTCTTTTTTCAGTGTTACAAACTAAAGTCAACAAATTTAACTATAATTATAAAGTATCGATTTACGTTTTTCTCTATACACAAATATTTAGATTGCATTGAACGAACTCTGCCAAATTGAATGGTATCTTACTTTGCTGAATACCAAACGGTTCCTAAAAACCTGACCAAATATACATGATTTTAAGATTTTTTAAAATGTTTAGGATGGCCAGTGTATTTAATGAAATTCTTGTTTTAAGAAACCAATGCTGTGCAAATCGTCGCCGCTAAAAATATTTAATGATAGATGAGATAAATCCTTGCAATTTGCAAATGACCTTGAACAAATACTCATGATTTATTCAACCGATAGGAAAATGTATTCGAGAGGTAGAATATACCACCGTATGATTATTCTATGGAAAACAATTATTATAAAATTTTGGAGGTGAATTTTCATAAAAATTTCGCCAACTTTTTCAACAAGGTTGATTTTCATTGAAATATGGTTGCTGGTCTGTTAGATCCACCCCCGCATGCGAACGCGACTTAATGCTGCTGCTGTGGATTCAGAGGGTTGTATGCTTTTTTACTCTTTATTCGCAGCAGCAAACACTTATAGTGCGTCGTGTATCTCATACCCTTCGTGCATTTCAATTTAGATTCCACCAGACGTGCTTTTACAGCCGATTGCTGCTTCTCTGGAAGCTCGGCGATAGCTTGAAGGACAGCTTCTTGCTTAATCTCTGCACATTATAATCTTATATTTACGATAATTTCTTTTAGTTTCTTGCTCTGTCGGAAAACAATTCCGTTCAGCAAAGTGTAGTACTGCTAATGGTATCAACATTGTGTGAATTGATACTATTGCATTTCAAATCGACCGTGCAACAATTTCAAATACTTTAGACTTGGTTTTCTCTCTCGAATGTAGTTTAATCTAGGCTGTATTTTAATCGCAGAGTAGTAAGACTCTTACTATCCGTGATTTAAATATAAAAACAAAATAATTATCTGCACATAATTACAGAACGCGGTACCTTAGTATGGAGTCGTGTATTCTGGTTCTTTGCAGTTTTACGATAATAGCGTAGCTTTTGATTATTCGCGCAAAGAGTACTAACTGAGTCTGAGCGTCCAAAATTTTTTGTAGCTTTTGTATTTAATTTTGTACACAGGGCACAGGCTCTTGGTTGCGGACCTTTTTTACTCTTTGCTTTTATGCAAATGTATCCTGTACACTTTTCGGCTCTGAAAATTTGGGATTTTATTATAAGCCATAAACCCAATATCATGAAACCATATGCTCTATACTTTACCTTCCTGATTCTGTTCCATCACACGCAAGAAGCTGCGATACTTCTCTTAACAGTTCAACGATCTCAAGCATATTGCACACGCCCTCAGTTTTCCAGTCAATTTTTTTGTTTTGAATGAATATCTGTAACAAAAAAATGTTCATTCTAATTACGCTGTTCCCAAAAAACAAATACAGCTTCTCAATCTCACACTGTTTCATACAATAATTAAACAACATTTTACTGAGATACACGTACGTCAACTTTCAAGTTTGGTCTTAGTACAATTCGTTTAGACGAATGCAATAAGTTGTCACTCCAACAATTCCAAACAATGAATTGTGGAAAAGCCTTTGAAAAACACCATGGAGAAGGTAATACAATTGCCTTTACGTTATCTACAATAGTTTTGTAATCTGTCATAGATAATAATTCCTTATTGCCCAGGGGTTGACAATTTTTGTTTTCTTCTGAAGGTCTGCTTCTCTTTGTGGGTGGACCGTTTGTAGGGAGTAAGATACTTGGCACAGCTCCTTCTCTCAAATTTGCCTTTCCTCTTGGCAATCTCGATATTGTGCCATCTGGCATTTTGTTAATATATTCTCTTTCAATATCCTGATCAGCGAAATGAAGTTCGCAAACTGTGTCTTTCTTATTTATTACCTCTCCTTCGCAACAAATGACTTTCGACCATGCTCTTAATATTTCGTCCTATGTAAAAATGTATGGTAAATATGATGCACAATAAATAATTTAATTACAAATTTCTACATATTGGTATCTCTTACTGTTCGAGGAGTGAAAAAAGACAACTTCTTTCCTTTCTCAGATCGAGACTTGCAACCCGGTATAACACACCGCATGATGATGCCCTGCTGAAATTCATTTCTTATTGCTGTTTCAAAAGCTTCAATTTCGCAGAATATAAAGTTGGGCATAACGAATGGCATATACTCACCGAATGTATCACAGACTTCGTTCGTTATTTATTTCACCCAAAGATTTCGTTCGTTGTATCCTCGATGTAACCTTTGGATGTTCCTTGTATTTACCTTTGGTTTTTACTAAACCCGTAAGCAAAAACAAAAGGTCGACAAAAAGTCGTGCTGCCAGAAACGGGACGAACTGTGGATCACACACTCAAGGGACGCCACGCGGTATGGCGTGGTATGGCGGAGAGCGCTCGATGAATAGGAACGACGCTTGGCTTCGTTCTGCTTCGTTCAGTCTGGCGAAACATTCCGAAGGGAGCCGAACGCGCTGCGCCACACTGACATGGCGCTGCTCGATTGTGTGGAGCACATTCCGTCCCGTTCAGTCCCGTTTCTGGCAACACAGATCATAGAGGGAATGAGGAGAGCGCTGTGCGGGCTTACACCTGCTTACACCGCAAGAGGCGCTTAAATCGCATCTTGACAAGTCGTCTTACTGCCTCTTACTTTGCCGCGAGAATGGGGACAAGTTTTGGCGCAAAGTGTTGTTTTCTTCGTACTGCTTCGTGATTTTGACAGAAGCCGAATAAATGTTGATAAAACTGCGCGGGAGTGTACTCACATGACGCGTGCAACAATTTCTAGAGAATGGAATCGACGAGTGAAACGTAAGTTGTGAGAAAAAAAACGAACATCCTCACGTGTTTCATATTTGAATTTTTCGAATCACAGGTATCAGAGAACCAAAACAGACGTTGAGAAGGTGATCAAGTTGTCAAAGCTCGACGAGTCTGATTTGAATGAAATCACGCAGGTTCTACAATTCTCATCGACCGGCGACGAGACATCCAATATCAAGTTACTCGAACTCGATGGTCATTTGTTCAAAACCTTAGTCGAAGGAGAATGGTGCGTGGCTTTCGAATAGTCTAACAAATACCACATGTTCTCGTCATTTTTACCAACAATCTACGATTGCAGTTTGTCTTTCCGAGGCCGCGGCGAAGACTCGACTGTATTGTGCACCAAAAACCGAACGTACGACATTCAAGAAGCGGAGACTTCCAACTCGCTACTTTTACTACCGAATTTGAAATTCTCAAAACAAACAGCCACCGAAACTGGCAATAGGGTTTTGGAAGACACGTTTGTCCGAGGCATATTTTACAAGTATTTCGAGGTGATCAATGGTCGTCGAATGAATTGATATTTCATACTTATCGTTTTATGTAAATTCGAGAGACTCAATTTATAGCCGTGCTATGTTTTATTTACATGCATTTAGGTAAAACGATGTAAACCGAGAACGGAAAAAGTTCTAGAGCTTTTAACGCCATCGGCATTCAATGGTCAAGAATATGAGAGTTCTATAGATCATAACAGCTTGTACGACTGGGAAAGGCTGTCGAGAGAAATTCAAGCTAGCGAAGATGAACTTCGAGAATCACTTGAAAAATATTCGATAGTAAACATTGATGGTCCGGTTAGATATTACAAATCTGATTTATACAGCGTTATCATTTGCCGGTATCGATCATGTCTTACGCACCAAAAGCCTCGCTGATAAGAATTCTCATTTATTTATTCAAAGGATACTTACGCTCTATAACGTTTGAGTACGAGACCCGAGCGTTGACGTTGATGCTCGATTTGATCGAGGAAAACTCGTGGGCTATGGATGAAGTTGACAAAGAAATGACGGCTACACTTCTGAAGGACCTTATTCCCGAACCACTACTCCAAGTCTTGTTTGCCGAATACACGGATCCCAGTGGGAAAACAAAAGAAAATGGAGAGCCTTTATATAGGTCAGTTCCTAATATACTCTCGGTAAGCAAAACACAGGCCCATAAATTCCTTGAGATTATATAAATTTATTTCTCCAAGATTATTGTTCGCGGTATCGCGAAAGATGGATTTTAGAAAAGCGTGTTATCAAGTTTTGTCACCTTTGTGGTAAATTTCACAACTGAACAAAGCATTGTCAGAAGTTCGGTAAAGAAATAATACGATGAATATTTTCAGGTATAAAGAAGAGAAGATTTGTAAATTTCTGGCCAAAGTTTTACTGGCAGCTTCACCTGTTAACGATTACAACGACTTCGTGGAAGCCTGGCAGATTGGGACTCCGGAAAGTAAGAGTAGTTGCCTTCTGTTTCGAGGCTCCGTCCGAGCCTATGGTAATCTTTGAACCGATTCCAGACATGCATCCAAAAATCGAATGGCTGCGTGGAATAGCGCTGATTGTTTATAATCGTAAAAAAAATATCCACGAAGTAGTATCGTATCCCACGACTGATCTGCCCGAATCTATAACCGAAAGGTTCAACGAGTTGTTCAAAAGGAAGGAAAAATGGACCATCGAAGAAATTTCACCGTACATCGTGTAAATATTATTTCTTCTGTGGACAAAATTTCAGTAATAATTATGTAAAATTAAGTTAGAAATACAGTTTAAAATAGGAAGAGGATGAATAGCAATAGGATGATTTTCAACAAATAAGCAATTCTTTGAGTATCACAGTAAAAAAATGAATTAATCAGGTTTCGTTGAAAGATGAATTATATTATGTTTTTGATGTGCTTACAAATTCCTCAATCCGATGTGAATTATTTATCAAATGGTTACTTTATTTTCAGTGATATAGCATCGGAAAAGATCAGCGTTAACGCACTGCTGACCAAGTATTCGAGATCATCGACTGTCAATGGTATAAAATATTACAGTGCAAAACATGGGAAATAAATGCAGTCGTCTGAAAACAGTTGTTATAGTAAGTGTATGAAGTTTTGGTATAAATGAAGATGTTGCAGAAAATGGAAGAAATGTTTTCAAATCATATGCATAATTTATTTTTTTCATGTATTCATAATACATAATAACATTTACACAAATTTACAAATATCTTTGAAATGAGATTACAACTTGTGCAAGTTCAATGCTCCGTCTGATTATTTAAATATTTACGCATTCTCTCCATCCAGTTTACGTCTCTAATGATAATAAGTATATCTATACGCTCTTATGTTCGGATCAATTTTAACAAAGGAAGCATAGTCTTAACGATAGCGATATACAACTGCTTCGAACAGTTGTCACGTAGTGTCAGTTACTATCAGTCGAATCAACTTTTATTTCGTTCCATTTTTTTTTATTACATTTTTCAAATATTTCGCATTCGTTCTCTGAAACTGTCCAACTAATATCAATAAGTACGGTGAAGAATTTTCACTCTTGGGAAATCAGCACTTCATCGTCGCGACGAAGACGATCGTCGCTCAAATTTTTGACGCTCGTTCAAAGTGTCGATTGAAAAGTCAAAGAACGATGACGATCTGGGTGGGAAAATATTATTTTGAACAAAGATAGATGCTTCGTCACCGAGGTCTCCGGAGAAAGAAAACTCGAGGCTTTTGCATAAAAAACGAATAGCACAAGTATATTTACCACGATCATTCAGCGATATTTGCAGCGTCCAGTTGCGACGAGGCTCTACGAATTGGGGTAAATTTTTTTATATGTACACAAAAGCTACGCTTCGCAGCTGGACGCTGGAAAACTTTAACTACATGCTGAACTAAAATCTTAGAAGTTTTTGGCAAAGAGAGATGAATGAGAAAAACGCAAATAACTAATATTAAAACTGAATTTAATCCACGTTACAGAAAGATAATTTGATCTCTTTTTTCGTATTGCACGTCGAAAGTAAATCGTGCAAAGCTTCGATAGCTTGAAAACTCGTACGATACCAGTTGATTTTCGTTGAGCAATACGAGTTTCAATATGATATTGCACCATGCAGAGTATTTTTGCAGAGAAAAGTAAGCGGTAAAAGCTTATAAACTATTTGTTGTTCCTTCGTCGAGAACCTACTTTCGAGAAAATAACATAAAAACAAATATTACAGTTTAACGAGTCGATTGTTTATGGAATATCATTTTAAATGCTTGGCTTTTTCCTGTTCATCGATCAGCTAGGGACAGGATTTCCGCTAAAATTAAATTATCTTCAAATAATAGTAATGACTTTCGCGGACAACGACAAAGGAGAAGTTGTTTGTAATAGAAAAAATATATATCTGCATTCTGTTATCCACAGTCACTCGCGAAAATGATGTAAGTCACCGGAAAAACGAGAAAATATATCGCTCTCTCGAAGAGCATGCTATTTTTCAATGATAGAGCAATGTTACTCGCAAAATCATGTGAAACGCGTCGAACCTTAACAAAGTTGTTTCGACATTCCTGTAATACGAATGAAAAATTGCTGCGATCGATTAACATGATCGGTGTGAAAATATGAAATTTAATAGATTCGCTATCGATTTCATCGTTACATGTTCCTACCAAAGTTTTCTAAGGCGAAGGATATTCAACTATTCGACAAAATAATTGTAAACAAGCGTCCGGAGGGATAAGTTCTGTGAAAATACTATTCGAGAGAACTTACTATTAGAGAAAATGAATACCATGCGATTTTGTTGAAACTGAAACTTGGAATGCTGTGAAAAAAGAAGCTTTTGGAATTCGGTAGTTTTCTCTAAAGAAGTTCTATGAAACTGTTAGCTGATAAATCTTGTCCGCGCAGGGCAGCGCGTTAGTTCCAGAAAAGCTTTACGGTGTGTTGTAACAATGTCCACTTGGCGAAAGAGAAAATTGATCGATAATCTTTATCCATGATGAAGAAATCTCTAAAAAAAAAAGGAACGAAAGACGCGAAACTATTTTTTTCTAGCTTTCACTCCTATTATGCGTTTTTGAACAAATTTAATCTAGCATGTACGCAATTCTCGTAGGAACTGATTCACGCCGAAGTGGACCTCCGCGTATCGAAAAACCACGATGCCTGAAATGAACTTGACCAGTTTGAAAAATAATTTGATAACGATAATTTGCTAATATAATACGTGTCAAAACGTATATCACGAGAAATTTGGCCTTTCTAAGATAGATCGGTCGATAGAAAATTTAACTACTTATCGATTTGGTGAAAAAGAACTTTTGTAAAATTGTAAATTCTATAAAACTGTCGAAACATCATGTTTCTAATTATGGCGATGGATGTTATAAATGTTCTATAACTAGAGTTTCGACTGCGAGCTACTTTTGCTCCGTGTACGTGTATATCATGAAAACTTTCAGCGTGAGACGTGATTAGTTACATATAGGTTCGTTGGTTTTAACAAAACGACTTACTATTTGTTTCACTTGTCGTTTATCCCCTTCGAGTAATGTTTCGATCCTTTGTTTCGATCCTTTCCAAAATTGCATGCGCAACGATGTTTGGAAGAAAATTTATTCTCTTATTTGTTTCTCCCATAGCGAAGAAAAATTTGTTTTCCCTCATCTTCTGTGATTACATGTACAGCAGAACAGTGTTCGGTTATTACGACGATAATAACAAACATTTACTTTAACCATACGTTAGGTCAAGATTTTGAGGCAACGATTCGATGTCGACTCTTCCAAACTCTACACGTCTTTTTTCTCATCCTCAAAATCCTTGCGAAATACTTCGAAGGCAAAAATTACACTGAATTGATGCAGCTTTCGAATCAAAAAAAAAAAAAAAAAAGTCAACAACATTGCATCTAAAATAAAATCTTGGAGTAGCAAAATATTTTTTCTAACAAGATATTTGAAAAATATAAATAAGTACTAAAGAGAAAAACATAGAAAAAATAAAGAATCACAAAATTACGAATAATCTTTTATTTGAGTAAAGAAAGGTGTCTATCACAAGGAGTTTGAAGTCGATACGACGTGAAATTCGCAAAGCCTAGAGAAATTGTCTAAACTACAACTAATAATTACTGTCCATTCTACGAGTATGCTTAGACGATACCTTTGACAGTGGAGTGAACTACTTCACGATAAATAAAATTCAAATGAAACTATTTTCCTTCGAAATGGTGACCTTTCCTCGATGGCAGAACTTTTAATTCCCGTTTCCCTATTCACTATCCGCGTCGAGATGATATCTTTCTCTGCCTCGTAGCACTATCGAACGTGAAATGAAATGGTGTTCAGCAGAAATACTAGTCAGGCGTGATGGACTTGTTCAGCGAATGACATTAAGCCTAGAGCAACTCATTAGCTATCGGTTATTTACATACGAGCTAAATCTGCCATTCGTGTCTCGTTCTGAAACAAAGATAGAAAACGTATTACCTAGAAAATACCTAATTTTTAATGAGATTTTACGATTGATTTCATTACACTTTCCTGAATCGAATATTCATTACTTTTCATTGCTTCTAGGTGGGGAGCTGAGAAATGGTTCGATGTGGTGAATAAGCTTACCTCCGATTTGTCAGATTGTTGTTAGCTATCGTTCGGCTGTATCTCGGAGCCTTGATTTTGAGCTGCGAATAGAGATTCTTGACCAACGTTCGGTGATCCTAAATGACTTTGATGTATCAGCGGAGTAATCGACTGCACTATGTTGCACGAGACTGGGACAAGCGGTGGAAGATTCACCATATTACCAGACGGGTCGATGTTACACGACAGCGACGGTCGCTTACGTTCCAAACTATTAGTCGCTATTTGTCGCCTGGTCGTTGAATTTCTTTCCAGGCTGTTCGTTACCATGTGGTGTCTTCGATCCATGCTCGAATTACTGCTCACATCAGATTGGCTATCCTGAACCCATTAGAATGTTCTAGCTTATTTCAAATGTTTAGAATCAGAGAACAAAAAAATGCTCGCCAAACGCACTATCATCATCAACGTAGGCGAGGCATTTTAGTAGGTAGTGGAATTGTTTGCGATAGAGAGATTTTGGAGGATGGAAATCAGTTATACGCATACTTGGAAAGTTCGTTCGGCGGATTGACCCATCCTGTGCAATAATTCTCCGCTTTCGCTCTGCCTAAAATTCGATCCATGTCTTTCGCTGGACTGACTCCTCCTTAGTATATCACCGGATCGGCTACACCTGATTCGAGGCTCGTTGATTTGTTCTGTGGCCGGAATAATGTCGACCTTCTGACAAATCTGATTATTCACGTGTGGATATCGGATTCTTATGGAATCGATAACATCCAAAAGATTCTTAGCATCCATAGCCAATATATGAGCCGCAGACAACATGCCTCTGGAACAGTAACACATTGTCAATACATTTGGCCAGCTCGAAGATAGTAACAATATGTTCCGCGAGACTCACTTTCTATATTCGGCGTCTAGCGTGGTTGCACTGTAACTTTGTGCCAATTTCATGGCAGAAACAAGCTCGGCCATATCTTTGCTCAGGACCTTGTGTGCCATTTCTACTTCCCGATGAGCAGAGGCTGGTAGAATTTCGATGAGGAAATCCACAGACGTGAGCAGTGCTCGCAGCTCGACTCCAACTTTCCTCACCAATTCCAAATACTGATCGGCTTTGCTTTGCTGTACACCTGTGAGAATTAAACGAAATTACCCCAAGTCTGAGTGGTGAATATTTCACCGATCTGCATACAAGATTGCGTCGATTGATAACGTGCCTACTTCATCGAAGGTATATTTTGAGAAGCAAATAAAAAAATCAGTCCGATCCTAACGATACCATACCTTGGGACAGAGACATGACCGCTCTCACAACGCTAGTTGTGCAGTCGTAGACCTTATCGTTAGTCCTATCAAGATCAGCAGTCGGTGTCGGTTCCATTTTCTGTAAAGGAACAACTTTGTCGATACATTTCACTGAAATTTGACGAGCTCGTTGTGTGATGGGTGAACGAGTTAACAATTATATAAACCTGTGTTAAAATTCATCATGCGATTAATAAATGTGATTGAACTTGACAATCAGAGTGAAAATTAAAATAAAGTAGCTGAAGAGTAGAAGAGCTTGAAAAAATTAATTGTAAGCAATAAACGAGAAAAAATAACAGGTTCAAAGCCACTTCCGATACAATGATACGCATGCTCACCAGTAATGAGAGGGAAAGAATGATATTATCGCAAAGAAATAGTACTGAGAATCGAACACGTGAAAGTTAGATTTGAATGAGATCACCTTGACGACGATCACTTTATCAGAACCCTTGTCAGAACCGAGGGAACCCGTGTTAGCAGGAGTAGCTTCGTTGCTTGGTGACTGAGTGACGGATCGAGGCACTATAGGACTGCTGCTCTCGTCGCCACTCGTCGCGATCGAGAGTCGTTTCTGAAAGCGTTAATGGGAGCTAGCATGGAAATGTTTAGCGAAGCTAATAAGACTCAGCGTTGCAAAAAAGTAACGACGAGTTAGATTTGAGCAAATATACACGACGACGATTGTTCGTCGCAACGCAAAGCCGCATCTCTGATGCGTTGAAGTAAAATTGTTCATACAGCGTTAAGATTAACATGTCACGAAACATGTTTGTAAATAAATCATTGATACTTTTTTGGTCTATGAACTGATATCTAAGCGATTTATAATTAATAGATTATTAAGAAAATGATCATGGTACTTTTGAAAAATACACATGGTATTAGCATTGTGAGATAAATATAATATAAGTCGAGAAGAGCGAAAGGAATGGTATCGCTGTGTAAATACCTCTTCTCTGGCGAGCCATCGACTATCTTCCTCGGATTGTCGTTGTTGTTCTAAAAGCCTCTGCTCCAGTAACTTTTGTTCTTCGTCGGCACCACGACCGAACGCTTCCACGTTGTCGAAAAGCTGCGACTGAGCGTTTCGCTGCAACATAATTATTTTACAATTCGCATAACATTGTACGTGCGACAAATAAAGGTAGCGAGGAAAATGTCTAGACTTGTTAAACACGTATGAAATCATGAACATATATATATCTAAGTTTCAATTACATATTTGTCGAGGAAGAGGTTTGAATGACGGTGAGATTCAACGTTGGAATGGATGCATCTGCTTCAACGTTGACGTGAGCATGCAAACTCTAAAAACATAGCAAAATGTGGAACATTCGTCATGCTAAAACCAACTTCATTAATGATGCAACGAAATTCATCCTACGAATAAATGAACCAAACAAAAACCATATTATCGAATGACGTGTTCGAGTGAGCGATAACTTTGTGGGGTGTGTTTCGGCTTGCGGTTGAATCTCTGTGATACAGAAAATGAAATAAATTCGCTTCGCATCGCAGGAAATAACAATAGGTACGTAGAATAACCATCATCGAGATGAAAAATGGTGAAAATTAACATGTTGAGAATGAAACTTGTTAGAAAACGCAATTTGTGTTGGGATGAAAAAGAAACGAGTTGAATATGGGAAAACGATGTAGGTAACGGAGAGGATGTCGAAGAAAATGTGACTCGACGAAGAGACAGGAGCGATGTGAAAAATGAAACGACGTGTCGAAGGGAAAAACAGAGTAGAGCAGCGGGAGTTGGGTGGAACGATTTGTCGTGTTGCATAATCTGTAACTACTGTTGCATTCAAGTGTAGTGTGGTGCGCAACCTTGAAGCGCGTAACGTAGTAAAATAATTGAACAGAAAGGCAAACTTGACGCATTCCCTCGTACTGCAGTCGTCATTCGTAAGAGCCATTATCAAACCTGATCATGTTGGCTCTCTTCCATGACGGAGCTCGTGGAGGACACAGTGCTGTCGCTAACAGCAGACGATACCATCGAGCCGGACAACGCGTCATTTGATACGGTCTCATCGACAGTTTTGAACGTAGTGATCTTTGCTATTCCAGTTGCCAAAGCTACGTTGGGTCTTGTGAGAGGCGTAGCCATTTGTGGTTGAACACCTTGATGTGGAGCAACGTGACTAGCAGCCATGGAAACGTGTTGAGAGTTGGCGTGAGACGTGACCGGATTACACAATTGTTCCCCATGACTTTTGTTTACCGAGGATGGTAGAGTGACTACAGGATGTTGAGACGATGCGACTTGTTGAGTCGAGGCTGGTGGATTTTGTTGGCCATGCGAGGGAGTTGCGTAAGATTGAACGTGATGGGAGCCAGCGGTAGCGATCGGTTGTTGAAAACTATGAGCAGCGTAGGGAGAGCTCGTCGAATTTTGCTGTTCGATATGCTGGCTTTGCGAATAGACCACGAATTGGTTCTGAGAATTTTGCCTCGTAAAGTTCTGAGCAGACTGAGCTCGGACTACATACATTTGAGGGGATTGCGCGACGTTGGAGTAAACTTGTTGCTGATAAGCTGGAGGATGGAAATTTTGACCCGGCGTAGGACTGTACACCAAGTTGGAGCGAGCATTTTGCATGTGAGAAACGTTGGGCGGCGTTGAAGGCTTAACTTCGCTTGGTGGCTGGGAAGTTCTGGCACGAAATTTCATTACAGGACCGTAGAGACATTCGGCGTTGGACACGGAGCTCGCGCGAGGATAGGCCGGATTTTGGGGTGTCGCGTTTCCATATTGCAGAAAGGTGGGACTGTTAGCGTACTGAATTTGCTTGGGATCGGAGGCTGCGCTGATCGTGGGTCCTGGATTTTCACCAAAATTATTACCAAGGTTTGGACTTTGGCTGAGATTACCCACGATTGCTGAACTTTGGGTGAAATTAACGACTGGTCCGTAAATCTCGCCGCAAGTGGTTGAGGCTGAGATAGGAAGGGGGGCTGAAGCAACGACCTTTTGCACAGGGGAATAAAGATCGCCTGTTATGCTGCCAACGACCTTGGAACTAACGGAGTACAAGTTTTGGGGGTCTTTGGATCGCTGTTTTCTGGAATTTATAGGTGATTGGATCTGAGCGATGCTCGTCTCGGAGATGTTGAGGCTGGATAGAAGAGGTGAAACAGCATCGGTGCTGTCGAGAGAATCGAATTCCTCGTGCACAGTTGCTTCGGATTGCTCTTCGGAGGAGGGAACCTCGGGGATCGGTTGGTCATGGGCAAAGGGTAAGTCGACGGCGACAGCTGTTGTTAGTGCTTGGTCTTCGTCTTGAAATTGGACGGCTAATGTGTTGAAAGGGGACGCTGGAGTTGTGTATACGGATGGACAAACGCCGCGGGATTGATTATCTTTCAGTAGCTGAGCCAGTACCTCGGGACTCTGGGCAACGATGTACGTAGATACAGGAGCTATGGCGCTCATCGGTCCACCTTCCGTATTCTGGGGTTGTCGGGACGGTTTTGGTGGCGGAGCGTCGTCGGTGCCTGTAAGCGTAATTCTCGACCATTATCCAATCACGATTGCAACATAAAGGAGGAAAATAGGTGTAGAGGTTTCCAAAAAATCAATTTCTTTTTTACTCACCCCACGACATAGCTTGTACCCTACGATTCTCTCGCCTCATCGTTTCCTGCTGTTGATGTTTCTCCTCTCGCAAAATTTCACTGGAACAGATTCAAACAGATGTTTTCTACCCGATCGATCGAAACTGCGTAGTCTCCAACTTCGAATTTGCAAGTGTCGCAGCGAGACCTCGAATGAACAAGGTAGAACTAAAGATCAAGCGTGCTTACTGTAGGTTTTCTCGTATATCCTTGAAAGTTGGTCGTTTGCTCGGCTCGTAGCTCCAACACTGGGACATGAGCGAATAGAGTCGCGGTGGACAATGGTTCGGAAGTGCCAAACGTTCGCCGTTCTCCAATTTTCTTATCACCTCGTTGTTTCTCACACCTTGAAACGGCTTCACTCCCAGCATGAGAATTTCCCACATGCAGACTCCTGAGACACCATCGAAATAAAATGTAACGATGCAACTGGAAGTAAAACGTTTGTCGCGAAGAGAAGAAACTTACCGAACATCCAGACGTCGGACGACGTTGTGAACCGACGGAAATTAATACTTTCAGGTGCCATCCATTTTATGGGTAATTTACATTTACTCGCCGTATAGTAACTCTGATCTTCGACCCAACGACTCAGTCCAAAATCTGCGAGTTTGACGCAAATGTTCGAAGATACCAAGACATTCCTCGCAGCGATATCTCTAATCGTTGACAAAAACGTTACAACATGAGATCAGCAAACCAGAAGGTGAATTGAATCAGGAAGGTGTAATACCATGTAAGAATCGAAGTTTACCTGTGGACGAACTTTTTACTTTCAAGGTACGACAGAGCGGTGCTCAGTTGAAAGGTGTATAGCAATAACGTCGCCAGATCTAGTCGATGTTTGTTGGACTGGAGGAAAGCTCTCATCTCTCCCAGTCGTGCCAGTTCCATAACGAGCCAGATTGGAGCCTCGGAACACACTCCGATGAGCCTTATGATGTGAGGATGCTCGAACTGCTGCATTATGTCTGAAAATGATGGAGATGCAGACAATGTTCGCTGCTCAGCGAGCGAAAGAACGTAAGAGCTTGCTCACATGCTTCTTCTAAAAACTTTTCTGCTGTTGCCAGGTCTGCATCGACCTTACAAGTTTTCACAGCCACAGCTACGAGTTGGCCATCGCGACCTCTGTATGAGCCTTTATGGACGTTGCCGAATTGACCTTCCCCAATAATAGCACCCAGTTCTACTTGATTCCTAACGATCTCGTAATCCCGTGCTGAAAGCGAAAGCATCGGATAAGAACGAGGATGAGAACATGAGTTTGCCATAGAAAAAGCATCGACGCGGTGTAGAGAAGTACGCAAGTCTAGCGACAGACTAGAGTTCTTACTTGCTGGCGTCGAATAGTCGCCTTCCTCGTCAACGATTTCGGCATAATCTTCAGAAAGGATGGTTCCTGTTTTCCCTGATTTTTTTTCAGGACTATCCGTCGAGTCCTGCCTGTATTTGGGTGGCTGAGCATCTGTGGGAGTAGCAAAACCAAATTATTAGTATTGTATTTACCGGTAACTTCCATCGTCGATCAATCTTCAGGGATCATCACAAACCTTTGCAAGGACAGGGATAGTTTTTCCAAGAGGCAGCTTCCGATCGGATTAGAATACAGTTAGAAAGTTTGTAAGCATTATCGTGTTAGAATTCGTGGGGGTAGTTTGCTCTTACCTTTTCGATTCCACAGGGACGTGTTGCTACCAGTGGTCAGTCGACAGTAGCCATCGATCAAATCGGCCAGACTCTCCGCTTGGTCTAGGCTCGAGCAAGTAATACTGAGCGTTTCCGCAGCCCCAGCAACTCGCAACTTGATACAAGCTTTAGCATGCTCCTTGCAGTCCGACACGAGAGTCTGAATCGATTGAATTTGGGAAAATTCTGCCATCCTGGAAGGCTGCCAAAAATCGAATCGTACTATAAGTTTACGCACATCGGGTAAATTTACCAGACCGTTACGTGAATACCTACCACCGTGCCTCCGCGATGCGCCATATAAGAAATGCCCAAATCAGGGCCGATGACTAGTTCGACTGGGATAGACCAACTCGACTGCATTGAGAAAAGTCATATTAGTTGAGCATATCGAAAATTAAAAAATCCCCTAAACGAACACTACTCACCCCCAGAGCACATATAAATCGTTCCTGGTCGAATCTGTAGTAGGAACGCAGAAGATCGAAGAACTTGAACATGCATTCCAGCTCGGAAAGAGCAGCAACCTTTTTGAAATGTTGCTGTATCAATTTTCGCAACGCTTTCGGTTTCATGCCATTCAGAACAGTCCGGGGCAGAAATTTGTGTAGTCCTACCTGAGATCGTAGGATACATTAGCATTGCGTCGAACAATATCGAGCGACAAGGTTTACCTCTCGTTCCAAATATTCCAAGTTACTCTTCTTGTCCAGAGCAATTTGCGGCATATCTTTGAAGAAATAGCGAATCTCGAGACAGCACAACTGAACAGCGACGTCTTGATCCAGCGTTGCATGATTGGCGCTCAAATAATCATTCCGAACCTGTAAGTTGGATGGAAGTTCTGATGAAATTTTAGGTTTCCTGTCAGCAGTCTCCGATATTCAAAAAAAGATTCAACTTACTTGGTCGTAGTAGTAGTAAAATGTTACTTTATCCTTTTCATATAAATCGTTCAGATTCTGCGGCAAGTACCGTACTCTCAATTCGTACCTCCACTCGCTGTGAGGATGTTTTCGTTCGTACTTCTCCTGAACCTGTACGACAGATGTAACTCGTTCGAATGAATGTGCCAAGTTAAAACGCCACGTTTCTCAAGATATACATGAAGCACAAGTATCGTTTACTTTCCACACCTGCTTTGTGAAAAATAAGGCCACAGATATATTACCAAAGTATGTTATCGCTCACCTGGTACATCGTTGTGTCTTGATGTAACCAGTAACTCTCTCCGGTTCCTGGGTGGTGTAGCCTCATCGCGTAGAGGTGTCTATACAGTCTGGCACCTGACGCCAAACGACTAGTGACTAGAGAAATGATCCCTCTTACGTCGATGGCATCGCCAAATTTGACAACGTTGAATCCTCCTGAAATACCCATTGCTCAATATATCATGTAAATGTCCAGAGCGCTCTAAGATTGTCTAGCCAGTAGAGTTTTTCCTAGGATATGATCACAAAAAAATCGATAGTCAGTTTTAGGATTTTGCTTACCGTTCGGTAGATGGACTTTGAGGGTAGCTTTGTCCATTGGGGTAGGCGAACCGTGGGGCGGAGTGTGTCTGCCACCTGCATTGACACCTTGAATGCCGCCACCACTGCCACCCCCATCCCCTCCAGTGCTCATGCCCTCATGGCTGAAACAAGAGACAAACACAAGTTAATCGAGGTCAAAAAATCTGAGGTGTTGAAGATGTATGAAATTCGATCGAGGAATCGAAGTAGAGCCGAACGAATTTGCTTTGCTCGCAGCGAATGCTACAAAGGTAGGGTACTTTTGATCACGAGCAATGATCTGTAAACAGAGTTACGTTTATTGGTAGCGGTCGACTCGATCGCTCTGATTCCGATAAAAATTATTGAAAACTGCTCGCCTTCATAATTCTTAATGCATTCAACCGGGGCGAGGAGAACTCAGTGTTTCCATAGCCCAGAACGTGATGTTACGTTTCCAAGCTCTGGTGTTGGCATTGATCATATCATCGACGTGCGGCGCTACTGAAAATTCTGGAGAAACATCGGGAGATGATAACATGATCGTGACTTTGCCGAAGAAGACCGGCAGCCAACGGAGCATGGGACAAATTAAAGCTAGTTGTGACGAGGATGCGACCAATTTTAGGAATAAAGTTATGGCAGATGATGAGAAAGAAAAGGAGACTTGGGTAAGACTCGCTGGGACGGTGGATCCGATGCTTCTAAAAATTCAAGCGATAGTGGCACGTGACGACGATGCTGAAGATTGCAAGGGTAGAAAACCAGCCGCCAAGTCGTAAGGCTCGATTGCTATTTGCCTCGAATCAGCTGCGTATCGACTCATTTCTTTGAAGAAATAATCTTTCAATTCCTCTGACTTGATTTTACATGTTGGATTCCTTATTTCAATTCGTGTTCCAGAAACAGGAGATATTTTATTTGCACCGGGTCAACGATTCATCAGCGAGTAATTTTGACCTCTGCTAGCTGCGTCGAGGAAGTAACGACTAACCAGTGAGTCTAGAATCTACCACTTAGAAATTAATACTGTTTACATAATTCAACCGAACAATGGATTTGCAGGCATAACTTGCAGGCTGAAATTGTTGCTGTCGTTGGTCTGGACAAAGAGAGCACGCTTCAAGTGATCAGAGTGATCAGATACGTCGTTCATTACGGTTACAACGCAGATCCTTACGCCGAAGACCACGACGAAAGCAATGTAGCCTTGCTGCTTCTCGAATGCAGGTTGTAATGAAGTTTACATGTTCGCCGTACCTCTCGAATTGACATTTCTTTCTTATCCGCTAAACAGAATATTGCCAGAGAATTTTCACAGAGTTAGCGTCACCGATGACTCAACAATGGCTCTGTGCAAGGACAGCGTATGCGGTATCGCTGACTATTACTATGATATTGTAAGAGATGTGACCAGTTTGCCATGTAAGGTGTTTCGCTTTTTCGCACCACTGATTTTTCAATACTCGCACAGCAATCGCGGGCGGAAATAGTGGTAACCGAGATAAAATATCCAAGGCGCAGCCAAGTTCATGGAACTGGCAACGACTATCGACAAAGGACAAGACCGTTGCAATTGAATTTCGCTGCAGGAAATTGTTCGACATCTGACTTCGACGAAGTCAGTGTCCACGCCACCGATAGAAATGAGAAATCGGAAATTGCAGCAGCGAAGCAAGTCGTAGAGTGCCCACCTCTTGGTGCAGCCATAATTACCAGCGGCCCGACACAGGTAATTTCGACTTTACGTTTGCTTCGCTGTACGCTGGAACATTTTTGCTCTTCGCGCAGTGCTTTTTGCATGGAATAAATTTGTATCGTTTGGATAACCAGAATACCGGTTCAGGTTGGACTTATCTCGGAGACCTGCGATCCAAGGCAACCATCCGTGTCTTGGAAGTACACGTCGTTGTCGGAGTTCAAAACATGGATCGACGTGACCATCAGGGAACTGACGTTGCAACATACTTATTATTATGATAATCGTATCCATAAATCGTTGCGGGCCACCGAAATGGCGGATGTCGATTATAAAATGGCGGATTTGAGCGCTGATGGTCACAAGAAAATGGCGGCTGGTAAGAATTATCACCACAAAATGGCGGCCAGTAACGATTATCGCGACAAAATGGCGGCTGGTGACGATCATCTCAACAAAATGGCGCCTGGTAACGATTATCACGCCGAAATGGCGGCTGGCAACAACTATCACGCCAAAATGGCGGCTGGCAACAACTATCACGCCGAAATGGCGGCAGGTGACGATAATCAAGACAAAGTCGCGTCTAGTAACGATTATCATGACAAAATGGCGGCTGGCAGTGATTACCGCGACAAAATGGCGGCTGGTAACGATTATGAAGACAAAATGGCGGCTGGCCGTGATTATCAGTACGAAATTCCACCGAGTCGTGGAAATCGCGACGGAATGATGCTAAACACGGGAAGAGTGAAGAAAATGGCGGTCGACGAGCACTACAAGATGGCGCCCACCGCTGACGAGCGCCACGAAATGGTGGCACCAATTGATAAGCATTGCAAAATAGCGCGTGGGGATCGCAGAAAATTGATGGATTTGCGAGAAAAACACATTCGGAGAAGGATGAATAATTTTGGGAACGGAAACGACGAGCGTTGGTTAGAAGGTTACATCGTTGAGGATTGGTGGCGAAAATATTCAAAGACGATCGAACGTGCAGATAATGCAGTGAACATTCGTTCCTCGAATGCATCGGCGCAGCTAAGCGTCACTCCTTTCAAGGACAGTCGCCAATAATATGAAGAAACCCGAGATCCGACTACCGGATCAGGTTCTCCGCGCTCCGCGACGACGCGACGGTGAATTGCATTTACGCGACGCGGATTCAAATCGGAACAAGCCAGGAATAACGAGAGGGGCTGGAAGCTGACGGAGGTTAGCGCGAAAGTGAACGGAACAATGAAATTACAAATGCCAGGAACACCGCGTCGAATCTCGCACAGCGTTAATCGACTGCGAACTACGAACTCTTAGACCTTCAAATACTAATCGACCAATTCCGAATATTAATTGAAAGAAAAAAAAAGAAATCAAATGTAATAAAATTCATGTCGTGCTCCAACACTTTGGCTTTGTTTTCCACGATACCATCCTCGTATCTCTGATGCTACGTGCCAGTTTTTTTTTTTTTTTTTTTTAAAGAAATTTTTTCTTCTACCAGATCGAAAAAGTTGTACTATTTTTTGGAAATTTGGATAAAACGTTCTAGCATTTTTCTTCCCCAAATGACAGCAAAAAGAGACAGCTTTTGGTGTTTTTTTCTTTCTTTCAAAATTCACAAATTTGGAAATTGATTTTTGGAGTCTTGAGAAATTTTGTACCTCCAATTTTTAGATCTCTTCTCTCAGTTTTCATTTGTTTGGCCTTTTTTCCATATGTTTTTGCGAATCGAGTCACGTCATTTTTTTGTTGCCTATTTTTTTTACCAGGCAATTCTTTTGAGGAGCTGAATACAAAATCGAGGGGGAAAAATATCGCTGCTATCGGTATTTCGTTTTGATCGATGCGAAACTTGGCTCTTAGCATTGAAAAGATCGTAAAGATTATAACTGCCACTGATTATGGAATAAAATCGAGCGATTGCGTCGTTAACGAATGTTTGACATTTCTAACGATTTTTTTCGACAGATAAATTACAATGTACGTTTATCGAGGCTCGAGTTTCTCGCGCGCGCAAAAATCGCGGAGACCGAGTTTGAATTTGGCGCCGGTAGTTTCGTCGTTTAAACAAACGAATGGCGTCGTTTCGCTTGTCGATGGTGTTTTTTTTTCGCGCGGTAACGATACTCGCCGAAATGGCGGGAGCATCCGCGGAATTCGAACCGAAAGCTCGACCGTCGATTTCTCGTGCGATGAAAAATGAGTCGCGATTATTTTTCGGAGCGACAGCGCCGTCGAGTCGCACTTTCTGGACCAACGGTCCCGAAACGAGAAAACTTTGGATCACAAAAGGTTATTTCGACGAAGGTAATGGCGCGAATGTCATGAAATCTTACGCCATGGTAGTAAAAGACGAGGCGATTCGCGAATGCGGCGAAAAAGCGGACGAATATACGTGAGTTGATTCGGCAACGGCTTCTAATTTCCTCGGATTAACGCTCGTTCGTTTCCGATCCAGGGAAAAAAGGCACTTCGTGTGTAGCGCCGTGATTCTCAGCGGCCATTTTCTCATGACTTCGGCATCGTGCGCGAGGAAAGCTTTCGTAACGTCGTGAGTTTTTTGTTTCACGCTGTCGCGGTTACTGTTATCGTCTCTATCACGCCCCCTCTCCAATTCCCATCGACGTTTGTACGATTCGGTGAAGAATTAGAGACGTAGCGTTGACCAAAAGTGCTGAGGTGGGCGTTTTCTTGCCAGACATAACCTGAGAGCGGACGTCGGCGCGCTGGTGGCGGCGCTCACGGCGAACACCGAAGTCATTCGCATCGTAGATCACGAAATTCACCCGAACTTCGACGAAGATTACGATTCCCCGAATTACGCGCGAAACAACCTCGCCATTTTGAAACTGGAATGCAGGTAGGAAAGAACATTGACAATAAAAATTCGAAGTCACCATTTACAGCGAAAAATCTCTCAGAATATCGTCAACGGACGCGATACCCGCCAAATTACCGATCATCGACCTTGAAAATGCATGTTACACCGATAAATGCGCCATCATCGACCTCAGGCAAAAAAGTTTCGACGACGTGAGTCAACTTCAACTTCATGTTCAAATTATACCGCGAAATTGGTTTTGCAATAATCTATTAATTTTCAATGTTAATAATAAACAAATAATTATTAACTTCAATAAATACGTTGAAAAAATACCGATTTATTTATTTATTCAAATTACACTTTTCTCAGTATTCCTACGTCGCCGAGGTGACGACAGCAAGAAACGTGCCATCGCCAACCTGCAACCAACAATCTCCAATCTTGTCGAAAGCCTGGGGAAAAAATCCCCAGGAATTTGCAGATACGCGTGAAAAATCGAGAAGCTATCTGCGAAAGCGATCCACATCGGCGGAAAAAATCGCAGACGTGGGAAAATTGATAAAGACGACGTTAAAAAATTTGGAGGGTTCGTTAAGATCGGTAAAAAACCTCGACGTGGCTAACGAAGATTTCCTCGATAGAACTCTTCGAGTTATTCTGCACACGATTTCGAAGGAGATACGAGAATCTGGAGAGAATTCACCTCTTTCGACAAATCCGCAAGCTCTTTCCTGCCCTCCGATCGGCACACCCGTTATATCGAGCGGACGAGTGGTAATTATCGACAAATAACGAGCAGGTTTTGAATAATTCATGGGAAAAAAAATCACCCATCTCGTTATTCGTTTTCAATCAACCGAATGAAAACAATTGACAACATTTCATGGGAATTAATTTCCTAAAAATACAGAAAAAAGCGGAAGTTCGATATCTCTTGTAAAAATTGTCCACGCGTTTCTCCCGA
Organism: Arge pagana; assembly: GCA_963969455.1. Taxonomy (NCBI): domain Eukaryota; kingdom Metazoa; phylum Arthropoda; class Insecta; order Hymenoptera; family Argidae; genus Arge; species Arge pagana. The sequence continues at coordinate 1,356,019 of OZ018309.1, forward strand.
ATTATTATTATTATTATTATTATTATTATTATTATTATTATTATTATTATTATTATTATTATTATTATTATTATTATTATTATTATTATTATTATTATTATTATTATTATTATTATTATACTGCCGAACCTTCGCGTTGCGGTAAAAATTTAATTAAAAAAACGGTTTTGACGAGCAAACGTTTCGTAAAAATCAAACTCTGTTGAATTCAAAGGCAAACTGTTGTTTTTCAGGTGGGGATCGTGATTTACACCTGCCAGGTGGTTAAACCGTCCGTGAAACTGAGGTACGCGAACGTTTTGGAAAATGTTCGATGGATCAAGGAAACTTTGGTCCAGATGTGCGACCAGCGAGCAGAGAGTGACGCGTTCTCCAGGACTCGTCCTCCTCGTGTCATAAACCAACTTATTCCCGTTGAATAATGAACAATTGATCGTCAACGTGTCAAACGAATCCAGCCCACGGCCCGGCGCCACGTTCTGCTTTGTCGGTAACTACGAGCAATTGGATCGATCAAGCGCAGCATTCCTCTGCCCAATGAATATAACAAGAGCAAGTTACACTGTCATCAGTAAACTTAACGCGTCGCACGGCGTGAGTAAAACAAAAAAGCTCGTTTTTCCAAACTTTCTTTTCGCACCCCTGGTCATCGCGATTCGCAGTTCCCTTCCCACAGAACGCGCGGTCCAACGTGCCACCACTCTTCCAACAACGATAAAAGAACAACGTTTCATGTTCAAACACCGGCGATTTTATTATTATTATTAAAAAAGTTTTTTTTTAAACGCAAAGGTTGACCTTGAAGATTGCTCGTCGGCTCTACAATACTTTTCCAACGTTTTCATAGGATTTTTTCATTTACGAGATATTCGTCCTTGAAGGAGAAGGGTAATCTTCTTTGATAGCGTGGACAAAAATGAGCTATATGTATATATACCTGGAACCGCGACCTTGAAAAATCGATTACATTGGAATTATGGGCTAATTTTAGGCCTAAACCCCGATTTTTGGGCTCCGTCTTTTTCGGGGAAAACTGTGGCGGTGCTAAACCGAAAAGAAGCTAGAACCAACTACTTTGGACAGGAATTATGGGCTCTCAGAAACCATCCACGAAAAAAAAATCTGCCTCCAAGGTAGAATTTTTTTCTTCGATTTCGAGTCCAGCCCGAAAATCTCCGTTTGGTATCTAGAGAGTTCGTAGTTCACCCTACAATTCGAGCCCTCGAACGCCCCAAAATTCCCCTAACTTCGCCTACTTTTATTAGACAAACTAATTTTTTAACAATTAATTTCTATTTTTTTTTACACAGACTTGTTCTACTTTTAGCATAGCGCTGTTCTACTTCGTCGACCCAAACGGAATGTGCGAAACATGTTGACTCGAAGTAACGCTAACTTTGTGCAAAAAAGTGAAGTGAATTTACAAATTTTTGTGGCAAATTTTGCAAACAGTTTTGTACGCCTATGAGAAAATCTATTTGTGCTGGATCGTTGCTGTCGCGCGACACAGAATGCACGCTGGTACGTGGATATGGACGCGAAGACGTGTGACTGACTGACTGACTACTGCTGTACAGGCGCTATACCAGTCGCCGAGGTCCGCTGCATCGCGGCCTTCGTGGCTCAGCGACCTTCGTCGAGGTCACGTTGTGATCATAGTGATCGATGTGCTATTGCTCGTGGGTCACGTGACCCAATGCCTTTTCTCCTCAAATAAACGTAGATAGGCATTGAACAGAGTGGCGGTGTTAGAAATTGTTCTAATGTATCCACAAACACCGAACGAGGCCGAAACACACGTATCGATGTGGCATGGAAGGCGATGCGCGCGGAGCGCTTCATTCACTGCATCAAAGACTAGTCGCTATAATTACGCGTAGACCACGACCAGTGATCTCTGCGCGGAGTTCACTGGCTTTGAACTACGTTTCGGCCTGTATTTGTTTGGCAGGGCCTCGATTAGCGGAGAGCAACGTTTATAATAATAGACTTTTGTACTTGACGCAGTTGAGTCGAAGCCTGTCGTCCAAATCGTTTTACCATCCGTTTTATCCCCGCTTGTTAAACCGAACAAATCTAGCTCTACGCAGTTGTTATCGCTGGTCGTGAGAGTGGAACAATGACAAAAAGTATGATCGGTCAGGTGTCCTTGAAGTTTTGAAACAATGAGACAAGAAATTGGACGAAAAAAAGTCGAATATTTTTGTCCTTTGCGAATTCGATCGCTTAATATTAATAGGAAGATCCTCCTCGTCACAGTTTTCCATTTTTTCTGCAGTCCCTTATAAAAAAGACGATATCTCGTTATTAATCAATCGCATGATCAAACTTCTATGCATGGTTTTGTAGGAAATTTAACGTTCTACAAAAAAGATCTGATGTGTTCAAGCCATTTCTCTAACCATTTGAAAGATATTCGAGATCAAAGTTTGACGAATTTGTAAGACAATTTTTTTTTAAAAATAATTTTGTAACTCGTCGAGAAATAATTATTGCCAAACAAGTATGACATGTTCTTGTAGGAAATTTAACGTTCTACAAGAAAGATCTAGTGTGTTTAATTGATATCTCTAACCGTTGAGAAGATATTCGTATCTTCATCATTTACCCACAAATATATCCTCAAAATTGAAAAACATTCGATGCGATCCTTTTCTTCACAAAAGTTCAAAAATTCACCTTTTTTCTAGGCCCTTTCACTAATGGCTCTCCTTAAGGACTCATTTATTCCTGAGGAAATGTTTATTACACTCAGATTTCATCGCATGAGAAAAAAAAAACAAAAAAATGATTCAAACTATTTTTAGATGCGATTTTTGAATTTGTAAATTTTAAGCTTGTTTTTGAAACCGTATGTACTCGTAGATTTTTTGATGATTTTTCATTTCAAACTTTCGTCTATTCTCCAAATTTTAAGACCAAGTTGATAGTAACCCCGTGATAATTACTGATTTTTTTCTATTTTTTAAAAAAAATTTGAATAGCTTTTTTGTACTTTTTTCCGAAAAGTATGGGAGAAAACAAAAATTTGGAGAATATCGAAACGAAGGAAATTGAAAATTCGATTTATGCAAACCGTTCGATTTGGCGTGGAACGCCCTATATATAATAATATGTAACGATAGTAAGGTTATTCGTGGAATGAAATACTCACTCGGAGGTTTCGAGATACTGGAAGACCCGATAGACGGGACGTCGATACATGAAGAGATGACCTTCTACACGCTCTACCATCATCCTAAATCGACTTCATCCGAACGCTTCGTTGCGAAGACTAGATTAACACTCGAATATCTTCGTCGAAATATTATTTTTTTTAATATATACGTAAAACTATTTGTATGTACGAGGTAAATATCGTCGAGATTTTCGACGCTCGTCGCTCACTTGTTTTTTTTCACTGTTCACGAAAACCAAAAGTCGGGATATCACCTTATAGAAACGTTCGACACGCCACGAGAAGACACTACGAGCAGCCTGGAAATAAAAATTCACCGCCACGTCGTACAACACGTATTTTCATATTTTTTCTTACACTCTCGACGTTGACAGTGACAACGATTTCGACGTCGCTTCTCGCGCACCCCGTGCGTTTTTCCGATCGTGTGTACGCTAGTCGTTACGCAGATAACGAGCCGGCGAAAAGGAAACGTGATAAAAATGACGTTTGAAAACAAATGATAAACGCAATCTGTGCAACGATAACAATTCTAACGATTCATGCGGAGAAAAGCATTCTTCTAATTATACTCTTCGCGCCGTTTATCTGGACACTGCGACGCCAACGGTCGCACGATTAAAAACATTGGGAAAAAAATGTCACGCTTTGGAAACAATTGGCAAACTGGTGATCGACGAATTTTTGCGAGGTGGACAAAAATTAGAACGAATAAAAGATCCTTGTAAAAAAATGCTGGCCACGTGAATAAATCGGTGCGAGGCACAGATGAGTGACAATTGACGAAACTTGGGGGGGAAAAAATTACACTGTTGAGGGAAAAAGGTGAACGAGAAAAAAAATATTTTTGATTTGATTAATAACTTGAAAAGTTCGAGATGAAGTGAAAAAAAATGTCAGATGAAGTAAAAAAAATAACGGGGAGAGAAAATTTGAGGAAGTAGCTAGTTTAAAAAAACGAGGGGGGATGGAAAAAACTAGAATAAAATGTCACTGGCGTGGTGTAAAGGAGTAAAAAGAAAGGGAGGGAAAAACTTGCCACGAATTTCACTGGGGCGTACGATAAGTTGGCTGTTGTCGAGGGGGATGTCGAAAAAAACTGGTTCCGAGCCGAATTCGCGATGGAACCGAGGGATGCAGCCAGAAACGTCGGCCGGCTAATGTAATCGCGCCGCGTAGCGAGATAGACGATAAGTCGGCGTGATTCGCGCCGGCTCGCGGGTTTTCCCGATCAGGAAATCGTTTCGGAGGCTCGTTCGTCGCGGATACGTCGTTGCTGGTCGCGAAAATGTCGCCGGATCACAACCACCTAGCAACAGCAGCGTGGGGAATGGCACGGAACAGGTACTACGCGTTCGGCAGAGATGCGAATCGTTTCGATGACGCTACGCGGCGGTCGTCGACGTCGTCGTCGTCGTCGTACGTGATACGCTGGGTGCGGCAGTCTGCGCCGCGACGCACAGCGTCCCGACGTCCCCTCTTCCTTCCGACCCTCGGCGCGTTCGCCACCCCAAAATCTACCCGCGGCAGCGACGCCAACGCCGCGATGCCGGTGTCCCGCAACGCGAGTTACAACAAACGTTGGGAAGGGACGAAAAATCGAGAGTGTGTCGTATTCTCGTGCGAAACCGTTGCGTGGGCTATAGTCCTAGCAGTCCGAAAATAAGCTACACGAGCGCACGTTTTTCCATCGGAAATCCGAGAAAAAAATATTATATACAAATATATATAGAGATAATTATAAGTAATCATACATACATTATGTATAAATTATGTAGAATTAAAAAGGGGCAATTTTTTTAATATATGTGTATTAGTTATAACCTTTTTACTTTACAGGCGGATCTGCAATACCTTCGAAAAAATATTTCGTCGTTTCGGAAAAAGTAAGGCTTCGTAGTGGTGGGTAATTATGAAGGGTTTTTTTTAAAAACAAAATTCAGACACTTTTTAAAAATTAAAAAACATGAGAAAATAATTGACTGGATTTTTGAGAATTTTTTCAGATTTTAAAAAATGGGCTTTTGCGATCGAACTCAAAATTTCTAAAAAGTGAAGGGTCGAATAAAAAAATTTGAAAAAAATTCGGGTCGTCTTTTTTACCGAGTAGAATGTTGGGAGAAAAAAAACATGAAATGATCTCGAGATGGTCGGGGTTTAACACTGGTCGAGTTGACGTGGAATGCCCTATCTGCATCGAAGCATAAATTTTCGTATGCAATTCAAAGATTTTGATCCGCAAGTCTTGTCATTGAGACGTGATCGTCAAAATTCACCTCGCATTTTGCATTTGCATCTCTATATCGGATCCGCCATTTTGAATTTGCAATTTTCGACCTCGGATTCGGAATCAGCGACCCGAAAACCCGCGATGTCTAAAATTTCGTGAGATTTCGCGGACTTTTATACTCGAACCGCCATGTTGAATCCGCCATTTTGAATTTGTAATTTTCGACTTCGGATTCGGAATCAGCGACCCAAAAACCCGCGATGTCTAAAATTTCGTGAGATTTCGCGGACTTTTATACTCGGACCGCCATGTTGAATCCGCCATTTTGAATTTGTAATTTTCGACTTCGGATTCGGAATCAGCGACCCGAAAACCCGCGATGTCTAAAATTTCGTGAGATTTCGCGGACTTTTATACTCGGACCGCCATGTTGAATCCGCCATTTTGAATTTGTAATTTTCGACTTCGGATTCCGAATCAGCGACCCGAAAACCCGCGATGTCTAAAATTTCGTGAGATTTCGCGGACTTTTATACTCGGACCGCCATGTTGAATCCGCCATTTTGAATTTGTAATTTTCGACTTCGGATTCGGAATCAGCGACCCCGAAAACCCGCGATATAGCCATTTTTGTAACGATTCAAGCACTTTTAAGCTCAGGTTGCCACGTTGCTCTCGCCAATTTCAAATATCATACTTCCAACCTGAGATTCGCTAATACAGCGATCCGGAGGACTCGCGAACAACGTACAGTAATCTATAAGTACATATTGCGTCGCTCGTAGCAACTCGGACCGATGGAATTTTTTTTAATTTTCTCAGCAAATGGAATGACAAATGGAAATTTTGCTCGTTATCATGTCTCCTCGCGAAATCGTATCTCTACGATCCTGCTGTGAGCTGTTGTCGCGATCTTACCGAATCAAATAGAACCGTTTTTTGCACACTGACATGAGATTAACCGACAGCAGATAATCGGACAAAATCGATCAACACCGAATACGCATGGGAAACTGTAAATACATACGCAACACCGAGCTACCTTAATATTGTATCGACAGAAAAATCATAGGAATCACGCATTTTCGGCATATACCGTGCGATCACGTATCCCACACGAGAATCAGACGCAGAGAAACCGAGAAACAAATGAATTTATATCGTGAAAAACATCCACGTATTTTTGTCGAAAGACGTCAATTGTTGTTGCTACCGCGAGGAATAATTGGCTCGTGTGTCACGGTCAACTGTGAACTTCCGGCGAAGAAAGGGCCAATTTTTCTAAATTGGTATAGAAATTCTCATGGTTGGGCAGACGTTGGTAGGAATAAACGCGCGTTTCATTAATTCAGTTTACCGGTAGAGCCTGAACAAGTGTCGTCGTTCAAATTGAGGGAATTTTATTAAGCAATTAAGTCATCGCGCGACGTAGCTTCGCTCTCGTTGTCGCGGTCCAAGGAGCAGGCGAAAAAAAGGAGAGGAAGGCAAAAAATGGAAGAAACAGGAGGTATCAGAAGAAACGAAAGCGACGATGTTGTGCCACACGCGAACGTAGGCAGACAGCGTGGGTCCCACGAACGCGCGTACGTTACGTAACAGCCACACTTATGCGGTGTATACGAGTTATAAAAGCCTCCATCATCGACGTCCGCCCTCCTGCAGTGTCTACGCGCGCGTTACATGCAAGCTCGAGTAGTTTCACGAGTGCGAAAGCGCCATTCTTCACAGATTCCCTTCACCGCCCAGAATTTTTATTTTTCAATTTTCAAGTCAATATTCGAATCACTACAACGAAAATATCTTCGAAAAATGTGGTTTTTCCAGTACAAAAAATAGGGGATGCAACCCCCGTGGCCATAACAATGTCTGGTAGCTTCGCGTCACCGCGAAGAGCATTTTCCAATTGGTTCCGTCGCGGAATACCAATTAGAAGCAGAGATATATCGAAACAGACTTTATAAGAGTGAACTTTGAGGGTAGATTTCACCCCCTAGAGGGGCTTAAGAGCACATGTAACAAAATACGTGTCTCTGATTTTTCGATGTTCTACAACGTATATCAAGATCATCGAAATCGGCGAGTTCGGGTTCGAAAGGTTTCCTTGTAAGTGATGCCTTCTCAATCATCGAACGTACTATACGTTTTTGCAAGAGTAAAAGACGGCACGGGATTTGAATTAGTGTGATGAAAATGAGGTGGTAAGATTTCGTTGAAATCGCGTTTTCTTGATGAAAACTAATCGGTAAGCGGAGTCCATTAATAAATTGGTTATCGCGGCCCCAAATTATCCGTAGGACGAGCACGACGGAGTATTTATAGAATCAATCGCTTCGTTCGCTTCCCAATCGAATAATTTCACCGAACCTGCTGCGAATTCGTAGAAATTAGGAACAACGCGGAAATACGAACATTTTGCAACAACTCCGCTTCGTTTTCTCGTGGCGAATAGGATACGCGAGATGAATCGCGTGGTTCGCGTTGTTTTGGTTATGCGGTGAAAATGAAAAATCGCAGATTGCTCCGCGCTCGGAGCACGTTTCCTTCGATCGCTGATAATTCGCGTCGAGTGTTTATTTTCCCTCGTCGATGGGAGAGTACGCGAAGATGCGGGGCGGCAGGGAACGAGGATATCGAAATGATAAGGGAGAGACAGGCGCGGGGGGAGGCACGGGGTTGAAAATCGGGGAAGATATTCGATGTAAAATAGAGAGGATGATAGACCCGCGAGGCCAGTGGCGTTCGGTGCTCGGGGGAGGGCAGAAATCTATTTTCAGCAATTCGTCTCGTCGCAGCGGAAAATCGATGCGATGCAGCAGAACAGAGGTGGGCATACGAACGCGCGAGAGTCTGTCGAGTGCCGATTGACCCCGGCTGACCTCCGTTGACCCCCGGCTTTAATTTCGAAAGGAAAGAAAATGGAAAAAGGAAACATCAAACGATCGCAGAATTTTACGATTTCCCGTTCGGCGACAACTTTCGCCGCGCGGTGCTCCGTGAAAAACGGCGCCGAAGAGGACGAGGGCGAGGCGGCTTGGTGAAAGCGAGGAGAAGCAGGGTAAAATAATATAAAACAAAATGGAGTAAAAAAAGAGAAAATTAAAATAAAATAAAATAAAATAAAATAACATAAAATAAAATAAAATAAAATAAAATAAGATAAAATAAAATAAAATAAAATAAAATAAAATAGAATAAAACAGAATAAAATAAAATAAAATAAAATAAAATAGAATAAAATAAAATAAAATAGAATAAAATAGAATAAAATAAAATAAAATAGAATAAAATAAAATAAAATAAAATAAAATAAAATAAAATAAAATAAAATAGAATAAAATAGAATAAAATAGAATAAAATAGAATAAAATAGAATAAAATAAAATAAAATAAAATAAAATAAAATAAAATAAAATAGAATAAAATAAAATAAAATAGAATAAAATAGAATAAAATAAAATGAAATAAAATCAAAGAAAATCAAAGAAAAAGGAAAAGGAAAAGGAAAAGGAAACGAGTTTGGTTCGTTGTCCGTATTTTTCTTTGCGGTTTTTTTTTGCTTTTCTAGCTATTTTGTTAATCCTGGCGCGCGGCAGGAACGTGTGGCGAAACGCCTACGTGACAAAAGACACCTGCGAGCTGATAATTATTCGACGAGCATATTATATCGAGTGTCAGATGAAGCTACGGGGCTGGCCGAATAAGGATAACAAACAATTGTTCCACGGAGGTTGTTAGCCGCGTCGAAAGCAGAATTTACCGACGATAAATCACCTCCTCGCACGCGTTGGGCAAATAAATGAGTTAAAAAACGACGAAAGCGGTGATAAAAAGAGTCAGCGAGAATAAATCAGGCGAGTCGATTTGAGTGGAAATAATTGAAGGAGAAAAATCAGAAACACGGGGATCGAGAATGGAGCAATTTTAGTCGAGAGACGCGCGAGTTTCGCAATTTTGCGAGACAACGGTCAATTTTGATCCGAGCTAGGAATTGCGATGCAACAACTTGAAAACGACTCGAATACATGATCAATGATTCTGCGGACAATGGAGAGAAGAAAATAGGTGGTGGTAAAAAAAATCGGATGCGAAGGAACGAGCCATGCTGCGATGCTCGTTTCGATGACACGGTTTTAATTGTGATTATTTCGAGGCTGGTCTATCGAGTCCGGACGCATGACGCGTCGCGAGATTATGGTCAACGTCTGTGGGAATAACATAGGATAAAAATAATTAGTCGACATCGTCGTTTTGTCGCAAAAAAGGAACTGAATAAAAAAATTCGTATAAATAAATATGAAGATAAAAATAACGTTGTTCGGGTATTTTCTACTATTTTCGAGCCAACTACTATTTTCGAAGCGAAGTAAACTGCGAGTTAGACTCGTTAGAAACGTAGTGGTAATCGTTGAATTCTGCAAGTGTCGTGTGTTACACGCGTATGAAGTGATGCTGAAATCTCGAAGGGTTAGGAAATAGCCCGGATAAATAAACCAAGGGATAAACAATCTCGACTCCAAGATTATAATAAATTAGCCGCCATTTTGTAAGCACGGAATCGCGTAGCTGTGGGAACTTGGCGAACTTCGACTTTGAATTGATTCAACGAGTCTCGTATCGCGTGTTCCGCGGTGTCATTGTGTCTCGTTTATCTAATTTACACACATGGACCGCATAATTTTGCCTGATTTATCGCCATCCGTCGAATTATCGTGCTATTCGAGGAATTTCAGCGTCACCCAATAGCGATGTATCTATAGATGTGGGCGAATAAAAAATAATAATAATTTTTTTTTCTCGATAATAATAATAACGCGATTACTTCGCTAATGGCGCGTGACAAGAGGGGTGTACACGCGTACTTTGGTAGAGAATTGAACTCTCTGCAAAAAAAGGTCTCCTACTATTTTTTCCGTGCAATATAGAAAAATCGGCCAATTTACAAAAAATGTAACTTTGACCTTGAATAACTTTTGAAGCGGTACACTTAGAGAAAAATACGAAGAGACCTTATTTGTAGAGCGTTCAATTCTCTACAAAATTGTTTCCGGAGATTTTTTTTTATCGCGCAGTATTAACCCGTTATAAAAATCAGAAGGAGCGAAAACAAATTTTCCTGTGTTAGTCTTGTGGAAAATAGAACAGTGCGATGCCGACTATCTGAATAGAAATATCAAGAGCTCATACTTTCAGGGGCAACCCTTAGAAAAGTGAAATTTTTGCAACTCTGGATTATGCGAAATGATGTCATTTTTTACCATACACGAAATTTTTCGAAAAAGAAAAATGTTCAACAATTTTTGGCATACTCCATTTTGCCCCCAGCCTCGTTTTAGTTATTATTCGTTCAAGATTCGAGCAAGTAAAATTGCACGATGACGCTTTTAGGCTAGTTTTGGGCTAGTTTTTTTAACGCAGTCGGGTTTTTGGTTTTTTCTACAAATCATTTATTCCGTTCAATTTTTGAGATTCGCGATGCCACGAGATTTCAGTCTCGTAGTCGGATTATGACTAACGAGGCGCCCTGTAGCGAGATAATTTCGTTGCATCTCGTTCGGGTTGTTTTGGTACAAATTTAGACGAAGAAGTGTCGGCGAAGTATATTTGACGCGGTTCGCCCGTCTCTCGGCGAGAACGATGACGACGAGTTTGGTGCGCGATGTAGACGAGACTCGACGTTAATCTCGGTAAGTATCGGCTCGTTTGGGCATAATTTGAATAATACACGCATACACGTATATACATGTGTACATATATATATATGTATGCATATATACGGGGGCAAAACGTTGCACGTAGCGGAATTGGAATTCGCCAATCGGGTAAATCGAGCGAAACAACGTTACTATCGCGCGAGACACACCGAGCAGTTTATAAATAGATGTATGGACAGGGTCGATGTACACCGTACGGTACAAAACGAGAGTCGACGAGAAGTGATTCAAACTTCTCTCCGTTTTGCCGCATACCGCATTTACTTGGTCGGCGATCTCGCGGCACCTCGCACACGCATAGACGACGGAGGTAAGTAGTAGGTACCTCCGTCCGCACCGCGATCCGCAGGTAGTAGCGTTGCAGTCGCGAATTACGACGGGGAGTGGCGGATTTTGGTTTCGGTCGGTTTTAAGGTATCAGTGCTAAAAGTGGGGTAAGAGAGGTCAGAGAAAAATCATCGCGAACAGCCCGAGAGGGATGGAAAGTGTTTTATCCACGATAAAACTATGCAGTCTCGATAGTTTTGTCTCTCTAATGAAAAGGTTATTAGAAATTAGGCGAATATTTTTTTAAAAATCGCCCGCAAAAGTTTTGGTACGTTTTCTCAGATCAGATTTCTCAAATTCCAATATGGCGACCGGGTACGGCGCATGCGCAGCAGGAAAACTAAGGTAACAAGTCGCCGTCCAGGAATTTGAGGAATCTGATAGCAGATTCACAATCAGCGACCCCGCAAACCTGCGAGTAACAAAAGTTACACCTAAACGTAGAGTTGAAATATGAGAAACGAAATTGGAAGAAATTTTTCGAAAATCGAGGAATTTGGTGCTGCCATTTTGGCGTCGCCATTTTGAATTTTCCTGGTCTGATAAAATATTCTGGGAGAGCATCCTACATATATACTAAAAACGAGTAACACGAGCGGGGAAACTAAGTGTATGAGAATTTTTTTCTCAAGGGACCCATTTTGCCCCGCATTCCAAGCTTTTCATGTTTCAATGTCAATACCGAATACATAGCGAGAGACTGAGAACGAGTAAAACGAGCGGGGAAAACTAAGTATACGAGAATTTTTTTCTCAAGGGACCCATTTTGCCCCGCACTCCAAGCTTTTTATGTTTCAATGTCAATACCGAATACGTAGCGAGAGACTAAAAACGAGTAAAACGAGCGGGGAAAACTAAGTGTACGAGAGTTTTTTTCTCAAGGGACCCATTTTACCCCGCATTCCAAGCTTTTCATGTTTTAATGTTAATACCAAGTGCGTAGCGAGAGACTAAAAGCGAGTAACACGAGCGGGGAAAACTAAGTATACGAGAATTTTTTTCTCAAGGGACCCATTTTGCCCCGCATTCCAAGCTTTTCATGTTTCAATGTCAATACCGAATACGTAGCGAAAGACTAAAAACGAGTAAAACGAGCGGGAAAAACTAAGTGTACGAGAGTTCTTTTCTCAAGGGACCCATTTTGCCCCGCACTCCAAGCTTTTCATGTTTCAATGTTAATACCGAGTGCGTAGCGAGGGACTATATAAGCGAGTAACACGAGCGGGGAAAACTAAGTGTACGAGAATTTTTTTTTTCAAGGGGCCCATTTTGCCCCGCTTTTCCCTAATTGTACAGTTGATGTAAATGAAACATTTGTGGGGAATGCGAGAGAATCGGGGTAGAAATTTTCCGTAAAAACTGTCAAGTACGGGATGCTCGACGTGGGTATTTATATTTGTCGGTGTCCACGCGTGTTTTCCGCCCGTTGGTGTCTGCCAAGAAGAGGAATATGAGAGAAGGTACGAGTATAGGAAATACGTCGCGGTAGGATCGTATCGACGGTTTCTCCTTCCGGCTTCCTCTTCGCCCCCTGCCGCGGTTTTCCGCCCGATTCCCGCGAGCGACGTGGACACGCGCGGCTAATGTAAGTAGGTAGGATCATGCTTCGGGCTTCAGGTGCGGTGAGCCTCGCCGCGCTAAACGTTCGGTGCTCGTTGTTTGTTAGTTAGCCGACTCGACCGACCGCTCGCGGGGGAGGGAAGCCGCGGCGCGGCAAGGTGCGACGATCGGAGATCGGAATCGCCGTCGCAGGTCGCAGGCCTATTACGATCATCCGCTATTTTTTCGCGGAAGAGCGGCACGATGCGTCATCACGCCGGATAACATTCCGAGGAATAAATGATGAGAAGGACCCGAAAACAGTCGAGAGATCGAAACCGGTCGATCGGGTATTCAAATTTGCACCGATTTTTTTACCTCTTTCCCGCTTTCCTCTGTATTTTTTCCCAAATAAACACAGAAATACCAGCAGAACTCGAAAACGAGCGAGATAATAATTTCAACTGTATACTTCGAGTGGAAACATTATTAAAAAAAAAATATATACATATTTATATTTTTATTGTATTTCGGAGTAGCGATACGAAATCGTTGTCACGTCGTTATGGTCGATAACTTTCTTTCGCCTCAGGTTTTTACTTTTGTTTGCAACTTTTTTGCACATATTCGCTTTCCATGCTCTTGATGAATCCGCAGAGCCACTTTTTCCACAAGCCACTTCCTTTCCCCGTCGGAAACGGAGATAAACAACTATGCTCGCGAACTTTTATCAAGCAACGCGACTGACACGAGTCGAGGCACCGCTTTCGTTATTGTTGCTCCTCGTTCCAGAAGAATCCCATTATTTTTCACTAGACCACAATCAATGTCACGTTTTTTGTCATTATCAACGATCTAGAAAAAATGATTTTCCGCGTTCACTTTTATTTGTCGAAAATCATTGCTCTACTACTAATAATAATGACAATCTGTAAATAAGTACACAGAAACCACGTTATTTGTCAGCAACCTCGTTTCGCGTTGCGAAGAAACAAGCGTGACGCGTTTTCCAAGAATAACGTTGTTAATTTCCGCCAAAAAATCATCCTTTTAGTCACACAAAATTGTTTCTCATCGATTGAAAAAAAAGAAATTGAGTGTAAAAAAAAACAACGAAATTGAGTGTAAAAAAAAACTTTGGCAACTTCGAACTTGATTTTCGACTCGAAAGTGGAAGAAGGCTTTTGCCTGGGTCTGTGGGAAAAAAGTGTGATCGATCGCGAAAAGGAAAGGAAACAACTAACGACGCACTGTTTCGGTCGCCGGCAAACGGGGGAGCCGGGATCGCGAACCCCACGTATGGTACGTAAGTTGCGGTCACCCTTTGCCGAGGGTCGCACGATTAACGTTAATCCAAATCCAGCGTGGTTCGCGCTCCGTTCGTTCGTCGCGGTTGATGCGAACACGCGCGAGTCGTACGGTCAACTGTCCGACTACTACTAACAGCTAACTAAAGTAAAGGCAAAGGCGACAAAGCGAGAGACAGCGCGGAGACGTGGGGCGAACTCGGCTGGGTATGTATAGAGCAGCAGCAGCAGCAGCAGAGAGACGGACACGGTACATCCCCCGTGCGCGTAGCGACGCACAACGTAACGCACGCATCGCGTGCGCCACGCTGCCCCACCCTTGTAACGAGCCAACTGTTACCACACAGCCATCCATCCATCCATCCACCTATCTATCTATCCATCCATCCATCCATCCATCCATTTATCCATCCATACGCACAATCATACATACATACATATATACGTACATACATGCGTGCATACATATATACATGCATACGTACATATGCACATATATACACAACGACGAACGTACAGACCTTCGCGTATATCTATTCATACTTATACCCGATATACAGGGTGTTTCTCGTAAGAATGTGGAACCTCTGGGGAACAGAGATCGATTGAAGACTTGGTTTATTATTGCTAAAGTCACAATTTGACTGTATAGCAGTTTACAAGAGAGAGACTACTAGTTGATTTGTGTAAAATCAAAGTCTAAACTCAAAATAAGACTAAGTAAGTCGAATACGAATATAAAATAAGATATAGGCAAGGAGTCAGCTAGGTAGCTGAATACGCAGATATACTCGAAAGCATTAAAGCAAGACGAGCGAAATTTCGCAATAGCAAGTGAATAACAAATAAATTAAAAATCTGTACAAGACATAGGAAGCTTATAAATAAATAGTCGTAAATACTAGTACCACGAGCGCCTATTTCTCGTCTGCCAAAGAGAGAGGGTACTCGAACCTAAGGTACATAACCATAAATTTGCCAATTAATTAACCCGGCATAAAATTCGATTCGAGGCGTTGCGATCGCTGCAGCAGTGAGGCAACTTTTTTTTCAAAGTCTTGCGAGATGGCGACTAGTTCTCTGAAAATCAAATAAAAAAACATGACCACGTATTCGTTGTTTATCCTAAAAATTGAAAGACATTCGACGCGATACTTTGCTTGGAAAAAATCCCAAAATTCACGTTTCTTTTTAGGTCGTTACACTAGTGGTCCCCCTTAAATGGTTTGGAGCACGGTTACGATGCATTTCCGGGCGTAGGTTGCTCTTCGAATAATGCTCGTATAAGTGGCCTCCCTATACCCTAGACGTTCCGACATTCTTACGAGGAACACCCTGTACATGCATGTCTACACGCGTGCATATATAAATATATACACGGATATAGGGCGTTGAACGCACGGAGAGAGTGCGAGAGAGAGAGAGAGACCATGCGACCGACGCGTTCGCGACGAACCGGTATAATGCTCCCTACTTGTACACATACGTGGAATCGCGATTAATTCTCACGATATAATTCCTAAATGCCCCGAGTTCGTTTGTACGCGATCGTCGAGGTGAACTTTCTGATGACGGGGAAATAAACACGCATCCCTCTCGTTCCCACATATCCCTCGGCACCAGGAACCTGAGAAGTGCGATTTTAAACGCTCGTGACGTCATCGCTGACCTAGACTCGTTATTCGCCATTTATTGTTCTTATTTATCAATTACTGTTTAACTGCAATTTTACTATTTATTATCTCTTCGCTATTATCAGCGCGTCACGAGTTTGTCGCGTTCATTTATATTTTACTACTATTACGACGAGATGTTTACGATCCAATGATATTGGTCGAGTGTTAAGAAAACGTGACTCTTCTGATTACTACTCATATTTTGCCGAAAATTCGGCATTTGCTGGTGAATTTTGCATGAATTTATTTTATATTTATTTATCATGTATCGCGGAATATTTATATGGTTTTGGTTCTGGACGTGGTTTGGAATTATTGACATTGGGAAAAACGAAGACGAGCTGCTAAGTGAATAATTTTGACGGCGGATAAAAAGTAGAAGCGGTCTCACCGCGACAGGCGAAAATATTCAGCGAAATATGAAACACGGAGCGAAAATAAATGAGCGGGTGGAATTTCATTAGGCAACAATTTTTCTCTTAATCGTGACAGAGACTCGTTGGCGCGCGTTAAATGAAACGGCGTTGAAATAATAAGACTGACGGGAGAAATATATTTATTTTTCACTAATACTAATAGCAGCTTCGTCGCCGATAATAATCAAATTTTGGTACGGTTTATCGATATCGAGAATAACAATGCCACAGCTCATGTTCACATTCGAAAATCACTTTTTCGCGGATATCTCGAAAACGGAGATGTTTTGGAAAAAAACGACTCGTATGTAAAATGTAGCTGAGACGATTCTCTTCAAAAACGATCCTAAGAGTTTTTCTCGTGGGAGCTACCGTTCGCGAGATACAGCGCTTCAAAGAATTCCGACTATCATATTACTAGTGATCATGTTCACCGTGCGCGTCACGCTGCACTACACGTGAGAGAGAAGTCGAATATCCGGCGCGCTCTTCAGGATGTTATATCTCGCGAACGGTCACTCCTACGAAAAAAACTCGTAGGAGTACTTTTGTAGCAAATTGTCGCGGCTACAAATTCGGTCCTGTGTAAGTTCGTTGAAAAGTTGACCGTTTTCGAGATATCGAATCGACCGGCGATATCTACGTACAAAGAAACAGTGAATTCGTAACAAGTTCTTCTTACGTAGGGGTTAGTCGTTCGGGCAAAGTCGTTCGTTATGCTATCGTGATTGTCCGAGAGGGGTGTCAGAGAAGCGTGAAGTTTACCCACGAAGCGTGTCAGTTGTTCGTGATCGTTGAGTGAAATTGCGTAGAATTTTAATGGGAAATTACGTGTCGGGAGAGAAGGAACGTGGAGGGTAGGATGAAGAGTAAGAGAAAGGTGAAGTTAGGTAGGTAGGTAGGTGAATGCATGATTGAGGAAGAAAAAGGAGTCACGACGAGAATTGTCTCCGCTATGTTGAATGTCTAATGACGCTATAGGAAGGAAGAAGGTAGGTTCGCGTCGCACGATTTCCGGGACGTTGTGAACGCGTCGACGGGGTAAGAAGAATAATGAAAAAAAGAAGAAGAAAAACTGAAGAAAGGAACTATATAAGTAAGACGGATTGGCGAGGAGAGGCAGGTATATCCAATGGGTACGAGGAGGTGCGGAGCGGCGTGGAGAACACGGTGCACGCGACACACGACGCGAACGAAGCGGGAGTCTTCGTCGCAGCGTCTACTGGTCGTGTGCGTCGCTTTCGTAATTGTAACGTGCGGTGGTGTCTCACCGAATTGTCCCCCGCATCACTACCAACGTTTCCCCCTACAAGAGTCAGCTTATACAGGGTGTCTCTCCTGGCTCTCATCTTCTTATCCACTTCGTGAAAAAACACGCTTTACTGTGAAAAAATACAATGACCTTGAAAAATAAAAAAAAAGTTAGAGCTTGATTTTGACTAGATTTGGATGCAAATCACCTAAAAGTTTCACGGTCGACTTGAAATGTTACATCTTTGGTGACGCTTAGTCAAGAACTATTATGAAAAAAGGAACGATGATGAAAAAGTGATTTCGAAGAATTCATCTTAGTTTTGCTACGAGATGAAGAGTGGGAGACATGCGTTTGGATATTTTTAAAGATCGAATATGAGCCTGGGACAGATGTTGTTGGAGTAGAAATGAGAAAGAGGTACGTTGGGAGTTGTAGCTATAAGGAGCGGTGGTCAGATTGAATGGAATAGCCTGTATATTTGGGAATATATACGTATGAAGATGAGGATGTGTTTGCATTCATGAGTGTTGTATGCCGAACAACGCGACTGATCTCACTGTCATGAAGTCATAATAGATTCTTTGATGAGTCATCGTTGTAAGGGATCGTCTCGAATAACGCTCTGTCACGTGGCTTTGTTGTATGAAAACTTGTTTATTTAGGTAGTCGAGTCAGAGAGTAGTCATTAATTGGTTTATTATTGATTATTAGTCGAGGGGTGCCACAGAATTTTGATGGGGTCGCGAAGTAGGTGGAATATCAAACAAAAAGTTCGGGTAACGCTGGATGCATCGTGGCAAAAGTAAGAGTCATCGAATAGTTTACGATTGATTCGGGACAAAGAGCTTCGTGGAAGATGGAAACGTCTACCCTGAGATGATAATGTGACGAGTATGACGGGAGAAATAATTGATTGTTGATTTTTGCAATATACCCGGTAGAATATTAATTGGATCCGGAGCAGAAAGCAGGATCGAGAGCTTGAAGGTACGGCTAGATGCGAATATTTAAAATTTCGAGGGCATAAATTCGGTGGGCGTCGGATATACGCCGTTAGGATATCGAAGTTTGGGTAATCGACACGCGTCCGATTTGGTATTTTCGCTTTCTCCGAACATCTGTCCGTTACGTTTCGTCGCGAATAAATGAGAAGGAGGAAAATTGGGTACGCTGCTTAATCGCGCGAGTATTGTGTGCTCGGAATAAAAAAAAACCTTGCGAATGTGTCCAAAAAATTGTGAGTCAGTTTTGAAAGCGGAGTTAGGCGGAATTTGATATCGGCTGGAGGTGCGTTTGGAGAGACTGTAGCGAAACGGTCGAAGAAAAATTGTTCTACGACGCTCCGTTGCGGAGATAATTGACTTTTAGTCGTTGCGAATCACGGAACGCGTTACAGAGCGCGCGGCGCTCCCGCCCACAGCGGTCCGTGCCGCGCGCGTCGGTTGGTCAATCTTCGACTTCGCGTAGCGCGAGAACGGTGCGTCGCAGAAAAATGTATCCGAATGATCTTCGCCTCGATTTTCGCCGACGAATCAGATGTCGCGGTCGGAAAACACTTTTTCGTAATAACCGGTTCGTATTTGTTTCTATTCCGGTTAGCATCTACCGTTTATGGTTTCACGGGCACGAGAGTGAGAACGCGCAAGTTTAAACGCGGATAAGATAAAGCAATTATCCGCCTAGATAAACACGGAGGCCGCAAAGCAAGCAACTTTTTAACATCGCTTCCTTTCCATGACTCGTCTGGTAAAAGAGATATTACGGTCGTTCGTTTGAACAGCTTCGCGGGATGAACAGCTTATCAGTAGCAAACCGAGGATCTTCGTATTTCGTGACAACTTTCCCTTTAAAAACAACGACGTAACGAATACCCCTGCTCTCACAGGTGAACGATAGCTCGCGAAACATCCACAAGGACTGCTACATCGTGAAGATGATATTTTCGAAAAATGAGTCTATAGACTTCGAACAACGGCATCGCGTGGGCGAAATTTCGTATTCCGCAATCGATATAATACGTGGGGGTCGGTCTTGAAGAATCTCCTACTTGCCGTCCCAGAAACGCGTAGCCTCATCCGCACGCGATATGGCGAGTCCCGATGATGGGTAGGAGGTGTACACATAGTTATTTCAATCGACCGACTTTGCGAACATATCAGAGGTTGAAATATTCGCTACTGCCACGTACCACCTCCGGAAAAAATGCTACAACTTGTACAACCGTTGACAGCCTCCGTATGTCTTCAACTTCTACAGAACCTTCCAAAATCTCTGTATAGGTTCATAGAAACCTTT
Source organism: Arge pagana (assembly GCA_963969455.1). Taxonomy (NCBI): domain Eukaryota; kingdom Metazoa; phylum Arthropoda; class Insecta; order Hymenoptera; family Argidae; genus Arge; species Arge pagana. Next base: position 1,375,953 of record OZ018309.1, read on the forward strand.
AATAAAGGTTCGCGTGGTCGCTATATATCCTACTTATAAGTCGGTCCTACTTTATGCTATGATGCACACACACTACGCTGAAGCTCCAACGGGCTTTAGTTACAGTCTTACGCGTTTTCTATAACCGTTCAGAATCTTTACAAAGTCTCTTACAGTAGCTTTCACGTGTACCTTCATATTCGGTGTAGACGCTTTCGTAGACGTTTTAATTTCCATGTAGGCCTCTTCTCCATTTCTCTTTAAGTTCTCCCTGGACTCTACAACCTTCTTCCAAGCCTCGGCGTACTGCAATACCAAAAGGAATGCCCGCAAGCCTCTTCAACTTCTAAATACGCCTCTTCAACCCCTATATAAATCTCTTCAACCTCTATATAAGCCTCTTCAACCTCCGTATAAGCCAATTCGACCTCTATATAAGCCTGTTCAACCTTTATATAAGTGTCTTCAACCTCTACGTAAGTCTCTGTGGCATCCATAAAGACCTGTGGAACTAAACTGCTATAATTCGTCTGCATCATTCGTGTGGGTCTCTATGGTCTCTGTAATCTGTGTGTAAACCTTCATCATATCCTCTTTTAAGCCTTCACGTAGACTTCTGTAGCTTCCGTATGCAAGCTTTGATCGCCTTTTTCACTTCTACAACCTTCCCATCGCCTGGAAGCGTAACGTGACCGTGATATGGGTTTCCCTCTCAGCTCTCATACTTCCATGTAGGTCCGTATATTAGCCATATGCGTCTTTATAGCCTCTATATCACCGCTGTAAACCGGTGCGATCTCCATAACACAAATGCAGGTGTCCAAGATTTCTGTTCAAGATTTAACCGACCCCGTCTTAATCTCCGTATGTATAAATCTCTCTCGTCTGCTTCCAACCTCTCTACAAGCCTTATGGCTTGTTCAAGTCACACTCGAATGTAAGAGATCAAAATTCGTGATTATTTTTGTTCGGACGAGCCGAAATGCGAACCAAGCTTTTTGTCAACATTTATAACACGTTGAAATGTTGATAAAAACATCGTTAGCATTGAAGTATATTCTCATTATCGACCATGCGATTCACGTCTTTACAAATGAGCAAATTTATTCTTGGGCTGAAATACCCACCCTTTCAGACGAACGACTCGTTTTTTAATGCGAACGACGACGAATCGTCCGGGGATTTCGTCGGGCGTGGAATTCAACGTTGCACGAGATCAAACGCCTCGGAGGACAACGAGCAAAGCATGTCGTGCCGCGCACTATTTAATCGTAGCGATCACAGAGCGACAGGTTCGCGTGCAAAGACAAGATTCATAGGGTAAATCCTTATGCTTTACACGTCCGATTGCATGCTTGGTCGTCCACGGAAGAATTTGATTGATAGAACGTTCTCTTGGCTGTGGGGGAAACATCGGTAAAACGGACGATAAAATGTTTGGAGTAATTGGAAGATTGTTTTTTTATTGGTCTCTCGAAAGCTCCTGCGTTTAGGCGCGGTCGGAGGGGCGAAATTTTATCAGCTGAACGATACATCAACGGAGACGAAATTAGATATTGTTTTCGAAAGTTCTGAATAATCAGCTGTAGCTAACGAAAATTTCGCGGTTATACCGAGTCTCGACGGGACGTTGGTTTTGTAAGAACGAATGAAAAATAATTGTCAACGTGAATTGGTCATGTTTAACAAATTCGAAGAGACTGAGTCACGCGTCCGCGACGATTTAATAGCATTTTATAAGGCGACGCGACGTCAGTTTGAGGATCGGAACGTGCGCCCAATCTCTCGGGTCAATTCACGAGAAAATTTATTTTATTGGGGATACTCGTCTTGTCTCTGAATCTTTCGAGCGTGTGGCACGTGTACGTGCAACGATGCTGCGACACGCATACGTCGCCGTATCAAATTGAGCGCTAACGACGCGGTCACCGTTTGCAACGTTAAATAATTCAACCGACGAGCAGCCTATTTCTGTCGATTTTACGCATATTCGATGTTCCATGTTGTCCCGTTGCAAATTTGTTTAAAAATATGAGAAAAAATATCCCACACCATCGCGCGAAATCAACGATCTATTTCGAATCGGATTTTTGTAGCTTTGGATTTTGACGATAGAAAACAATCGTATTAGACTTTTTTGTAGAGTTTTCAACTCTATATAAGCACCTTCAACCTCTATATAAGCCCCTTCAACCTCTATATAAGCCTCTTCAACCCATATACAAAGCTCTTCAACCTCTATACAAGCCTCTTCAACCTCTGTACAAGCCTCTTCAACCTCTATATAAGCCTCTATACCATTCATGAAGGTCTCTGTAATGTGTATTCGCGAATTCGATTAGGCATACGTGTAACGTACAATGCGTTTTTTCTATGTGAGACCTCGCAATTTCCGGATATCATCTTTTTGGCACACCTCAATATTACATAAAGTATCGTCTGGTGTCGCGTGGAGAGCGATGATAAAGTATTGTGACTCGTCAAGATCCGCTCGAGACCAAAAACAGGATGTGAAACGGAGAGTGAAATTTCAAGATAGACACCCACGTGGCAGTTGAGAAAAGTCAGGTCTAGAAAGCTATTATAGAAACGATCGTTGGAAATTGTCATGGAATCGGGTTCCTTTCCTGTACCGTTACTTAGAAGAGAACACGATCCGATGAAAAATATATCATTAAATCGACTAACTGAGACGCGATAAGAATAGTTTGATAGCGAGGATAATTTGCTCGCGAAATACAGGAAAATCGGTCTTATTTTACTTCAGTACGAGTTCTGCAGTTGTACGTTGGTCACAGACTTCTCACCGGTTTTTCTATATTTTGCATATTTAGCAAAGTTTAAGAAATGTTCGTGGAAAGTTTGAATCTCATATGCGGGAAGTTTCCGTTGTACGAAGTGAAACAGGTGTGAGAAAAGTGACAAGTGTCGAATAAAATTGCCACCATATTGAGAAAGTTATAATTTGCTCGTGACAAAATCTCATGCTTGTAGAATCACTTTTTTTCGAATTCGCAAAAATGAAAATTGAAGATGCAAAGATGAGATTTTTTTAAATTGTCCCATTTGGCGTGGAATTCCCCGTATATATAACGTTGCAACAGGCAAAATTACGATAATATCATCATCTAGCAATTTACAACGTACTATGAATATCATTGTGATATTACGTAGCGATGACTATGATATTAACGTAGGTACAGAAAATACTGCCACAGCAGCACGACGCGATATGACACGTACGATATATTATAACACATTTAGGCCACGTTACATCAACGTACTCGTCAATATTTCCGCGGTGACACGTATTCTCAAACTTGTGCAATATTCGACGAAGTCCGCGGTTTCCAGGCTTCGTCCACGTTTTAGAGACAAAGATAAAGAAACGATCGTCGGATGTTTGAAATTGAATTGACGCAGAGCGAATATCGAGAGAATGGAACCGGTATGGTGAGATCTATGATAGTTAACGTGACATAATAATAAACTATAATATACCAGATTTGTCTTTGAAATATGTCAGAGGAATCTCGCCTATAGATGCTAGAGATTTTTTTACAAATTTTGAGAGCCATGTGGTCAATGTGCTCTGTGCCAAAAAAAATCAACTATTTTTTTCTCCCTCCCGTAAGAAAATTACGGTTTCTGAAGCAAAAAAACAAATTTGGCACGAATTTAAACCCTATAAATTAATTAGACATCTCGCGTTTACGTAATGAAGATTTCCGTCGATTTACATATTATATGGATTTTTCAAAATTTGCTGAATTCACATTTTCCAAATATCAGCGCAGCAATGGAATTATTATTATTATTGGTTGGACTTTCTCTGATAATAGATGATAATTTTAGATCGAGGACGCTTCATTCGTAGGAGTATTAATATGTTCGCGTAATTTCGATAATTTTGTAATGTGTGATGGCGTGCGTGATATATGTAGGACAAGGGCGAAAAGCCTCTCCATCACAATCAGTGTCTGATAATGCTCGAAGGATTTCCCACGTTCTCCGGATTGGAAAGAAGCGAAAAATAACATAGAGACACGTCGCTGGTCAAACACGAGAAATATGCTATCGTTTCTTCGAGGATAGATAATCGAGGACAGGGAGCTTCGGCATTGATAATTGTTGATAAATGTTCGTATCGTATCGCGGCGTTGACGTTTCATTCAGCATTTCGGCTCGGATTACAGCGATACGCAATCGGAGAGAAGATACACGTACAGCGTATCGTTTTCGTCTCCGCAAGGTGTCTCACGCGTGATAACAATCGCTCGCGATGAAATTCCGCACGAAAACCCGTCCCGAATCGAGGATACGCGGTGTCTTGTCCGTCGTGCGTGAAATAACATTGGAATCCCGTCGAAAACGTCGATATTCACGTTTCAACGAAACGATGACGCGAGCCGATGGTGACGGCTGTAGAAAAAAAATGAACGGCGATGAAAAGAGCAGCAGACGGTCGACAAACGGTCGAATTCATGGCCACTCGAAATTATGTAACTCGTTGGTAGAATTCGCATAATCTTATTCGCAGCATGGACGGTTAGATATAATAAAGATGGTGGTCGGTGCTGTCAAAATTTGGAGAACGAGAGAGAAAGAGAGAGAGAGAGACAGAGAAGTAGATGAGAGATGGAGAGGTTCGAGCTTGAAGTCTTGTCGTTCGAACTGACACTGAGATCACCGACGGATGATCGGAGGGAGATGATAGCGTACTTACAACGATAAAGAAGCGTAGACCGATGAATCGCCGTTGGAACTTTGATCCAGGCAGCACGCACTGCAAGCACAACACACTTTACGTCGCTCGACGACGGCGACGGACAGATCTTTGATTAGATACAATTTCTCCGCCAATCGAGATCTGTCTTGATATTATTATTACGTAACTTATAGTTCGCGACAATGGTTCGATGAATTTTGCCGGGATATTATGCTAGAGGAGAAAAACTATCGGTCTTTACAGCGGTCTGAGGAAACGCGGTTTAAATAAGCTCTCGCGGATCAGTTGTCGTAAACACTCGCCGCCATGTTTTCGAGCATCTGTCAATAAAATGTCTGTGCTGCCACCTAGCATCAGCCATGCGAACTTTCGCGACACACGCTCCGTTAATTGACACCCCTGTAGCGAACGATAACGCAGGGATGTTTGATTGCCAACGATTTTTCGTGAGAATTCGATCACTCCTTCTCTCTCTCTCTCTCTATCTCGAAATTTTGGCCAATTTTTGTGCGTATTTTTAAGAGGAAACCTCTATAATATGCGAGACAGCGGACCAGCGAACCGCGCTGTAGCGGCAAACAGTGACACTCAGTGACACTCTAGCGACGTATCATGGTCGATAACGTCTCTCGCTTGGCCAAGCCTGCACCGAATGTCAAGAGAAGCAAACAGGTGATGTGCCCAATCTAACTAACGGTATTATAATGTTACGTTTTCCTGACAGGTGGTTAGTTCTCAATACTCTTATGGTGATGACTACGGTCACGGAAATGAACAATGTATGCCGTACGATGCGATGTGCGACATTCGCGAGTGGAAAGATGTGTAGGTACATTGTAGGTTGGATCAGGTTGGATGACTAACATCAGAGGAAATGAATCCCGACTGCTAATATAATCGGATCAAACATTTCCTGGTCTAATAATACGTATTGTAGCATCAATCATCATCATCATCATCATCTACGTCAGCTGAAATGACAGGGATATATACATCGGACACGTAACGTAGCAGATATCTTACGGCTATATCGAAGAAAAATTCATTGATATGCAAAGATCTATGTTTACATTTCGAGATAATCGATGCGTTGGCGAATAGAGTTTATTTTTCATCACTTGAATAAATCACGCTTTCTATTAGACGAGCGTTATTATTCTCTATTGCCTGACAGTAAGTACTCTAGCAGATGCTAATAATGCATTATGGGACTGATTCGAACTTCTCATTGTGAGATGAAGTGATTTTTGATATTTTCTCGAGAAATCAACCTGCAGATGTCAGTATCACGGGTATAGCATCTAAATTCTATGAATGCTGTATGATTTTTGGACTCTTGAGGTTTCAATGCGATGAAAAGTATCAGTTTTTCATTGCTAAGTCTGTTTGAAATCATTGAATGAGCTTTCTTGTGGCCATGACGTGTTTGGTCATTCGAAAGATTGCAACACACATAATTGTTGTCATGAAACTCGTGACGTTTTGTTCGTTACAAAATATATTTGTTATTCGTTGTCCGTACAATATGATATTTTTGATACAAAAAAGAGAAACAAGAGAAAATTGTCTCACATAATCGATAATAAATAGAAAATTACAATAATACAAACACACGTGATCACATAGCGAGAAAAAAAAATAATGAAATCTCGTAATACTATAAATGGAGGCGGGAAAACCATTGGAAAAATGATGTCATATTAAGGTTAAAGCTTACGAGCTAGATATTCAGTACCTTTACTAAAATAAATAACATTTTAATGACGATATCATGAAGAAGACTGAAATAACGACATTTTGGCACCGTATGTTTGCATCCGAATCAGTTGTCGGAGGAACAGGAGGCGCCGCTCCGACGAACACTTGGGAACCATTAAGTTCGAAATGATTTCGTCGCCTCTCTTTCAAAAGACAGTCGTATGAAAAATATAATTTTTGCTACGTTTCGACGTTCGTCCTTCGGGATCATTATTCACAAGTGTCGTCATCGGCACGTAGGAAAAATATATGAAAATATGCATCGTAAATATTCTACAAAATATACTATGATAAGCATTCGTCTGATTTTCTATTCCATTTTGAAAATGGACGATCGAATGGAGAATCTCTCGACACCTGTTGTTCATTTTCATTATCGAACGAGGCTTCGCGTGTCCGGACAAAATGGCATCGATCGACATGATGAAACGGAGTCCGTACGTGGCATGGTCGTCGTTCGTGCTTGCCTTTTTCTTTGCGTGACTGTCGAGATGATTCTAATATAGATAATTTTTCGGCTCCTCCGTTGGTTGGCCACAAATCCCATGATATTTCATCGTGATCAGACTACGACTGCGACAGTTTTCAATCTCGAGGAAACAATCGTTACTGTAAGTCTTTTCATCTGTTCCGCAAACCGGGTTGTAATATGGCGGACAGATCTTTTGGCACCCACGAAACGAAAAGCCCTGAAGACAGCGTTTCATTGGGACGACGTAGATGTGTTTCCTACAAAAGTCCAAACGAATGCTTATAAATAATTGATTGTTTCACGAATCATTCATTGTTCCATTGATACATCGGCAGTCTTTCAACGTAGTTGAAAACATCTGGGAAACCGAGCAATGTCACAGTAAAATCAAATAGTAAAGAGATATCGCGGAAACGTAAACAAGTCAAGTAAGATCAGAGAAATGATTCAGCGTCGTCGACATATTGCTGTAACATTGCACAAGAGATGGAAAAACTGGCTGACTCACCCGCAATTATCACGTTTCATTACACATTCGTTTCTGTAGAGTTTGTTGTCCGAGCCGCAGACGAATTGACGATCACCATCGCAGACCTGATTGCATAGCGCGGTCGTGCGGCAGTGTTGTGCCGGAACTGCGACTACCCTCTGTCCGCAAGTGTCTCGCTTCATATGGCACGTCGATCTATGACATTGACATCGATTAAGATCTGATCTTCAAACGATCGATGATCGAGGAATTTGTTAAATATTGTATCGAATGACGATGATTAATCTTTCATTTCAACTTACTTGTAGACATTACCGTCGCTCCCGCAAACGGGATCGTCAGCAACTCCGTCGCAGTCTTCGGGACAATATTCCACCTCTTTCAAGGGAATACATTCACCGACGTGTGCAAATTGAATACCTTTTCTGAAAGATGAGGATGCAACATTACGGTATGATATCCTGGTGTATCGACTCAAGACGAGAAACTCACAAGCATATAGCAACGTTGAGGTGACACTGATTTGGATAAGTATTGGCATCGCTTCCGCAAACCGGATCGTTTTCATTTCCACATTTTTGTTGTTGTTTCATGCATTTGTTCAAGCGAGTCTCACACTTCGCGAAGTCGACCTTTGTAACTTTTCGTCGAGATTGTCTGTGGAGAAGAACAATAACCAGAGCAATGAATTGAGGAGAAACTTGAGGCTGGCTAGGATGATCCAAACTATATCGAGATGTACAGACCCGCAGTTCAGCATTTGCATCTCGCAATTGTTACGATAGATTCCTCCATCGGATCCACAAACCGGTACTTCTGGTTCGTTCTTGCAATCCAACGGACAGTCTACCACCGAACCTCCAGCTGTACGTTCTCGAGCCATACAGAATGACATTGGTACCTCGAACACGTGTTTGCTGGACAAAAATATAGACTTTCGTTTTACAATCATCGCAAATTCAATTCAGTGCGAACCTCACCCGCAGTTCTTCGCGCGCATTTTACATGTGTTGGAGTACAGAATGCCATCGCTGCCACATGCTGGTTTGGCTCCTCGCCAGCACGATTCCCGACAGTGTCTCGTTGTCTGGCAATGCTTCTTGTTTGTTCTCACAACACCTTGACTGCAAAAAAGAACCCAATTCACGAATCGGTTTAATATAGTTTTGAAAATTTGAATCTTGGAACGAGGAATTTGAAAAATAATTGCAAAGCTTCTCTAGCCAATAAGAACTGATACTTGATCATTGCAGGAAATCAGATCCACACGCCGATAGCATTCATCGGTAATCAGGATCGACACGAAGGTATTGAGAAATCGAACGAAAGAGACGTCGGCATGGTAGAAAATGGTACTAGTTACCCGCAAGTGAGTAGCTTCATTTGACACGTTGATTTGTAAACGTTTCCATCGCTACCGCATACAGGACCGTCCAAAGGAGCTTGTTCGCAGGATACCGGACAGTTTTCACGATGCGCCGAGATGTTGTTGCAAGGACCGAGATGCGAGAGTTCGATTCCCACCCGGCATATCTCCACTCTCAGCATGCACTTATTCAGATACGTTCGTCCATCCGTACCGCAGACAGCATCCGAATCACCGGAACAACGATGTTCGCATTTGCTTCCGGTCGACCTGAGGCACGTCCCCTTATCTTTTGCGATGGTGATACCTGAAATTCATTGAAAATCACACCACCTGTAGGCGATCCAGATTTCACCAAACGAAGAGAGCCGCAACCCTGAAGTGTCCCCGAAGGAGCATCGAGATACTGTACAGCACGATGACCGCCTGCTCAAGAATTCTACTCAGTTTTATTTGAATTTCACGCACTTGTTTGAGTTCGTCTCGACTAATCTAGAAACAATCATGGTGCCTCGTGGCATCCATATCTTGGTTGCGACGTTGCGATCGAACAAATATCGTGATTAGCCACCTGGCAGTTCCGATAGAATTTACGATGAAAAGATGCAATCTCCCTAGCGGTTCTCTCGTACTCGTGTAATTGAGCGATATTGTTTGTCTATAATCGTAGCTGTAAGCTCGTTTAAGAAAATTATGGTCATTTTATTATTCGTCGTAACACTGTCCAATCGAAAACTCGACTTCCGATCGGTAGCTAGTGCAGAGAATCGTGTCAAAAAATGTGAAACTGCGGTGCAACGTTAGACTCACATGCTACGTAACGGTAACTCTTGGTAATAACCACAGAACACGTGCCAGTCGTTTTGTACATTTGTATAGAGTCGTGAAACCTTTTAGCCACATGTTTATACGCAAGAAAATCAACCGCCTATCGGATTGCCCCGAGCGTCGCGACTCCAGATACAGTTTTCCGAGTTCCCAACATAGCTTAAGGGGTATTCTAGTGTAGAATTTTGAAAAAATCGATTTTTGTATGCACATTTTCAAAGTTTCACTTATCCACGGAATCATAGCTACTTTATAATTCCAAAACATTTATGGATATCTGGTAAAAAAATTAATAGTGAAGATGTTTTTTATGTTTTTATAGAATTTCAAAAAACGTCCAAAAGTAATTCTCAACATTGCTGATATTTTGTTTCAGAAGTAAGCCCAAGTGGGAATTGCCAATGAATGTATTCAAAATGGCGTGTCCAATATGGCGGATCCAACATGGCGAATCTAATATGGTGGATCCAATATAGCAGATCCAACATGGCGAATCCAATATGGCAGGCCCAATATTGTGGGTCCAATATGGCGGATCCAATATGGCGACCGAGGCGGGAAAATTCATGCGATGGTCGCGATATCAGGGATGTTTAGGTCTGCCAACTCCGATTTCGTATTTGAAATGATCGACCACCGAATGAAAATGCCGAATGAGGTGTAAAATGATATTTATTCTCACCTTTTCCGCACATCTTCTTTCGCATTTCGCAGAGCGACGAGTAAATGACACCGTCGCTGCCGCAGACCGGTTCGCCGCCGAGTGGACACATTCTTGGACACGAAGCACCCTCCACGTAATCTGCAATAACAAATGTGCGAAAGAATCATGAGACGACGAGTCGGATGCCGGAGCGAATAAGAAACGAAGACTGTGCATGGCACATAACAAATTGATACGACTATACGTACAAGTAATAGAGAATAATTTATTCACTGTTATACCGACAAAGTTCTCTGCCGCCGCGACGTACCGCATGATACGGAGTACGCCATTAACGTTTACAATTTAATGGTGAATTTACTCGAAGCGCTGTAGCGAGGGAGAATTACAAGTGATCGTAAACGAATTCAAACCCTGGTGTTCTACAGCCTCCTGTGCCTCTGGTAAAAAAATGTCAGAAACACGTGTCTTCCGTGGAACCAACAATCATTACAACAATTGATACATTAGAACGTAGATAATTGATAAATTAGAGTTCATCGCACTTCTCGATAGTCATGCCCCTCGTCTGTATTGTGCCATTCGTTTTTGTTAATTTCCCCGAGAATTCGTCAATTTCAAGGAAAAGGCCCGAGAAATAGACAAACGAACTACAAACAATGGTCCCCGCTTTTTGAACTCGACAAACGCCATCGATGGAAACTGCGAATCATCGCCGAGCTGACGAAGCTTATTTTTTATCATTCATTTATCACTGTTTATTCGTTATTTACCTGTTTCAAAATTTTACAGATAAAAATCGCTTCACGAAAAATTATGCAGCATCAGGAGGCTGAAAATGGACATTCGAGGGGAAAAATGAGATTAGCGCGTTTTCTTGGTCTCGGCCTCGACGTAGGGAGAAAAAACGTCGCGCGGCTTAACCTCGATGTCGTACAACGGATGTGAAGAGGAATTTGATGAGCACTGAATACGCTTTAGGCAACGGTATACAAAGATCATTCGGATGGTCCCGCCTCGCCTGCATCTTCGTGACGTGACGTCGCGAGTGGCGAGTTATCTGGTCGGGGATTCGTTGGTATCGAGTGTATCTCGGTCCGGTAGAGCAGATGATGCGGAATATGGAGTGAACCGCGTCGGAGGAGCGATAGCTGGCCAGAGTTGCGGCAATCTCTCGGTTAATCCTCTGTTCTGCTTGAATTAGCCCTGCATTTCGTATTCCGACCGACCTCGCGCTTGACTGCGCTGATAACATACGGGTTTACCGGTGTCTACGCAACCGCGACACTTCCTCGGGCGATAACTGCGAATTTATCAGATGCAAGAACCTACCCCGAGCCGAGGTACCGAACCCATATGCGAGAGATCCTAAAATCTCATCCTATTCTTTCACAGCTTCCCATCGAAGCTGTTTTTCGATCTTTCAAACCAATTCTTCCCACCGTTTCGCACCAAAAACACGTTTTATTCGCGAGATTGTATTTTTTCTCGACTCCAAATGACGTAGTCCCCTCGCCAACCGAAGAACCACCTTAAAATCGGAAACTACGCTAATCGCAGCGGAAAGCCCGACGCGAGACGTCAACCAACGGCATTGCTCTACTCCTAAAACTGTAAATTTACCAGATGTCGCGAGATTTCTGCGACGGCATTACCGTTGCGACGGGAACCGTACCTCGTAATAATGGCGAAAACGGAACGCTTGTTTTTATTCACCTTAAGAAGGAACAAAGCCAGTGGAAACCGCCGGCGAAACAATGAAAATTCCCCCCAGATTCCGATGAAAAATCAACTGGAATGCGACGAAAGCAAGCGGACTATCGAAAATGAATAGATATACCTACTGTTAAAAAAGAGCTGAGCTTATTGTGTTGGAGGAAACTAGTCAACGAAGCGAATCATTATACTAGATTGTTAAATTCGTTGATAGTAGAACGTGAAATTGGCTGAAAATTTTTCTCCCATCTTTGTTAATATCAACTCTGTACTCCGTTGCCAGCCCAAGGAGAATTTTACGGGAGACTTGAAAAAGTTTTGAACCAAGCCGCAGGGATATAAAATCTACTATCTAGAAATCGTTAAGATCAGGTTCTTAAATATTTAATCACCTCGATTATTTTTACAGCAGCGTTTTCATCGAGGAAAAACAGAAAATGTCATTGGAATTTCTGCGTCAACTTGTTTCCTGAAAACTTGTGTTCGCGTGAATTGAGAGGAGAAGAGGATCCAGCGAAGAGATTGGGACAGAGTGGCGGATGTCGCAAATGCCAGATCGAATGCCGAATTTCGGGCAGAGGGAGGAAGAAAAGTAGGCAGGTAAACGGCGATGACCGTTTGAAAACGTGTCGGAGAAGGAATTGTAAAAAAGGTGAGGAAAAAGGTGGGGAAAAAAAAGGAAATCGTAATAGGCGTGAGATTCTGTCAAAGCCATCATTATTTCCGGTCTTTTCTTCGTCGACGTAGTTATATACATCAGAGATTTATGGATGAGGTTCCTATACATGCTCTACCGGTCACGGTCCAGGGACCAACCGGTAGGTCAACAACATTTGTCGCTGACTACCTACCTACCTGTGCATTATACGCGAACACGCGCCTCCGCGTGGCCTCGTACGGGTGGCTTTCCTACCTACTTCCGTTCGATCGCTCGTTCCCGGAATAAAATCACGGGGAGTCGTTCTGCCAGGGAAATATTTCCGTTACAATTGGCCATGCGATTTCGAGCCTAGGAGAACGAGCGCGGGGAAGCAAAACGGTCCGACGAGTCGGAAATGAATTGAATCAATTATCAACGTCTGAGGCCCTGATAGATCAACAATGCGCCACAAATTATACGTGTACTCGTCTCGCAGTTGTAATACCCGCGTGTGTCACACGGATGGATCGTCGGCGCGACGTCCATGTCGCTACCGATCCTCGTTGCTGGGACAAGTCGAGCAGAAATATGCCAACGAGATGTAAAATGAGGACTAGCAAAAGTGACAAACATATCTACCAGTCCTACTGGCAATGCTCCAATCTTAGTGGAAAAACCTTTATTTTCAACATTTTAAACACCTCGGTATTCCTTCGCATTCGATGTATACATATTTCCAACAAAAAAAAACGAATTCTCACTCGGATATTTTTTTATATTTTTTTTCAGAAAGTACACCGGAAAAGACAATTTTTACGGAGTTTGAGGGTCTCGATAGGTCAATTTTTTACAAAATTGCGGCTATTTGAAAAAAGGGGACTTTTTGGGATGGATGAAAAAATTTGTAACAATTCGCAGAAACGCTTGCGATGGGTGGAAAATGATGGAAAAGTTTCACCCGAATGGGAAGAAGTTGGCGTTGGCGTGAAAAATGCCGGATGGAGTTTCAACGAATGTTAGTAAATTATTTAACGGCTCTCGCTCGTTACCCGTACTGTTATTCTTCTCCAGAATTGCAGTTATTTTTCAACAGTGTCACGTGGCTTGTGCAACAACGCGAAGCGAACAACGTGCGTAGGTACCTCTAATCGCTTCTGCGATCTGCTTCCGCATCGTAGCGCATTGTTTTCGCGGAGTTATTAACATCGTTGAGAGACAAGCTTCGCGAATTCGCGTCTCGCGTCCTCAGAGATCGCGTCTCGATGCGATACAAACGAATCGGAAGAAGATTGCGCGAGCCGTGAAATTGTCTCCTACTTCGAATACGCGAATTTTCCGAAAACGAGAAATTGCGAAAGATTTTCATTTTCATGGAACGGGGAAAAACGGTGTGAAAATATGCGTTTTTCGCGGTCAAGTTTCACGGCTGGGCCGAATTATTTGCCATGCGTTTGAAATGATGTCGTGACAAAAAATTGATTGAAAGGAAGAGAGAGAGAGAGAGAATTGCGTAAAAACAAAGTCGTCGACTCATGCGCATAGACGCATTTTCAATTTCGACTATTTGACGAAGTTAATTAGGTTTAGTCCTTTTGTCGTCTTTCCTTCTTTTTGTTACACACCGCTGATAATTATCTCTCGCGGCATATAATGGCGCGACACACGCACACCGAGAAGCAAAAAATGTATCCGTTCGTATCGGACAGCTAATTGAATCCTGCGTTTCTACCGCTTGCCTCAATTATATCGCAGAGACGCAGATCTTTGACACGCGGCGTTATACAGTTTCGCTTCCGTCATTCTGTAAAACTGTATGCCACAGCTGCGTGTCTAACTATATAGTTAGGTGTTCAGCTATGCGGTTACGTGTCAGCCTCACTTTGCATAAGAGACGATGAACGCGCGTGTGTCGTTTTATCCCATTTATCTCATCTCCTACCGATGCGTGTACCGACGATCAGCCCTTGAATTCAATGGTTCCAATTTTTTTCGTCTTTTTTTTTCTCCGATTGATTTCTACGATGTATGTAGGTAGGTAGCACCGAGTTTCGGATGTTAGCAATAGCATGGTATAGATATAAGTTTTTTAAGGCGCAACACCGAAGGCAAAGCGAAGTGACGAGAGGAATTGAGAGGACAGCGGGAACGTTGTCATTTTGTAGGTTAAGTTCGGCCTCGAAAGGCATTTCCTTTGATAGGAGTACCTATAGCCGTCGGTCCGTTACTGTCGCGTGACGGTAGTTTACATCCGTATGTATTTATGCAGTATCTATTGATTTATTGGCGGAAATGAAAGCAGCGCTGACCGTTAGGCGATCGCGCGGCAATGATGCTTCGTAAGAATTTGGCATTGTTTTGGTTATCCAACGAGACGCGCTCGAGCGAGGAACGCAGCGTCGAGAGTCAGAAGCAGAAGAGTCGCATCTCGCATGTGGGTCACGTTTCTGAGGGATTAACGTGGGTCTGGGCAGCCTCGGGTGTGTCTCGGCCCGGTTTCATCGCCGAACGTCCAGCATACCAACGGAAAAGAAAGATCAGAGGTGAATCAAAGGACGTGAGAGGGCTTCCACCGATTTTCTGATCATTTTCCCTATTTCTCTCAACGCACTCGCGAATCACGTCGACGGGTCGCGCTCCGTCTAGCGTAGGTACTCGACGTTGCATTCGGCAGTTTCCGTCATTTTCCGGTAGACCCGATTGACAGGCGTCAGCGGTGCGCGCGGCGCGATCGTCAATTGTTGCGATGCATTGTATCACTACGCGCGATAACGTCGGTTTGTCTTGCTTCGTTCGTAACTTAAGAACCGGTGCACCGATCGAGGTTCGGTTTTTTCTGTCATGTAGCTACGTACATATTCATGGATCGTGTTATGGACACTTTCAGTTTCACGCAAGTGCGATATTGTCATTCCGCAGACGTTGGTGAACAAAAAACGATCGAACGACGCTACTTCGATAGGTACGCGACAGGCGCGAGAATACAGCGCGATTAATTTCGTGAAAGAGAGAACGAATATAACGTAGGGAAAAGAGAGGAGTGGGAATCGATTCGCGAGAAGGCGTGGGTAACGGTAGCGTAGGATTGTAAGGTAAATTAAACCGAGCGTTATCGCGTGTCGCGAAAATTTGTTCCTCGTTAAATATTCAAAGTAGGTTCGAATAGTTCCGCGCCGCGTCACGTGACACAATTAGACGTCGAGGCGTCGCGGGTATGCAGGAAGAAGTACGTACGTGGCGAACGTCGAGCAAAGTCAAGGTTCGATCAAGGTCAAAGCGTTCGTCTTCCCCTTTAGCCCAGTCAATATGTACTGTTAATCGTGCAAAAATTATTTTTTCAACAAAAATAATGTTACATAGACATCGAGTTATCGAATGTTCCACGTTAAAGTATTTCGACGGTTCGTTTCTTCTTCGCCATTGGCGTAATATCGATCTGAGAAGAAAAGTTGTAGAAAACAAAGTTGTAGAAAATTAATTTTTCTACATATTTGGTTCTTACAACTTTACGTTAAAATTCGAAATGGCCGAGGTATTCAAGGTGAATTATGAATACCGAAAAGTCGAGTTGAAACGCAAAAAAATTTGCGGCGGGAAAATATTTTTTTAAAAATAAATCAGATTTTTAGGTAGGACAAAAAAATGTCGCTTAAAACTGAGACAACCTGATAAATATGCAGGTTAAAAAAACTGTCGAGATATTGGTAATGTGAACAGTAGATTCGGTGAGGCAGATACATCTTTGGACGAAGACACTGCCGCCTTTCTTTTAACATCGTTGAAAAATCACGGATTCGGTTTATCGTTTACAGTTAGATTTATTCACTACGCGACACAGGATTCCCCGTCGTTTAACCTTCATCCTCGTTTTCCGAACTCGAGTCATTCGAATTCGAGACGCGAATCCGCGACTCGCGCCGAATTACGAGTAGATCTACGCGCCAGCGAAATTCCACTGACCGGTGAAAAAACATTAAATAAACGAATAAATACATTTATTCGAGTTTGTAGGAGAAAAAACGACGAGAAGTCGCGGGGAAAAAAATGAGGGGGAGTCGAAAGCGGCGCGAAAAAAAAGGGGGATATACTCGTTGCGCGCGCGACGAGATGGTTGGTTGGTGTAGAGCAATCAGAGCCGAACGACGAACGGGATGATAAGAAAAAGGTCGAAGAAACGGTGCAGCGATGATAAAAAGCGGAGGCGAACGTCGATGAGTAACGAAGAAGGAGACAAAAAATTGGCCAATACGAGCGTGAAAATGGGAACAAGAGTTACAATAAAGTCATTAGGAACGATCAATAACCAATTAAACGGAATTCTTACGACTCGTTGAAATCCCACCGAGGATTTAACCAGCCGCGATCTCGCGACCGGAAAAAGTGTGACAATTCTCGTGAATCGATGGAAGTAGTTTCGATGCTAAAAAAGCCACCGTAATAGATTGATGCTGACAATAGAATGAATTTTTTATACCCGCGCGATGCCGTTTCCACTTTTATCTCCGACAATTACGCGGAGTTCTACTTTCAAAAATCATATCACGATTACCCTGCATTTTTGCACAGCTGGCGAAAAAAAAAAGCAAAAAAAAAAAACTATCGATATCGCAGTCACGAGAAATTGGAACGCGAGTAACGCTTCGTTCCTATTGCAAACAAAGTGGCGTCGCTATTGTTGTAAAAAATAGAATTGCAAATAAAAAATTCGGAAAAAAGAAATGAATTTTTTGGTTGTAAAAAACGATCGTAGATGACGCAAGAATATTGCGAATAAGTGGAGAAACGTGCATGCGCGAAATTTGGAAACTGTCGATGTCGGGGGAAAATACCGCGAGGTTTGATATTATAGAAAGTAGCCGCGCGAGTCGGAGATACGAGAAGAGGAAGAAAAAAAAACGAAAATGGAAGGTGGTCGCAAAAAAAAATGGTTAATATCGAGGTTCGATAGCGTTCTCTCTCGCCTCATGATGCGCGGTATTTACAGCGTCTGCAAACTATCCCCGAGGGCGTAATAAAGTTGTCAGAAATTTTTCAAACCACATCGAGAATCCGAGCGGAATCATCGGAGGGCGACGTCCGTTTCGCTCGTTGTGCGAGATCGTATTATTATTAGGGACACGATTAATCTGTCCGTATATATGCAGTCAGCTTTCTACGTCATTCTAACGGCGTGCCTTCCATAGAAGTAGTCGTAGTAGGTCTAATCATCGATTTTTTCACGATATGATTGGAGAAATCTTGGCTACCTTCCCACAGCTTTCCTCTCTTTCACCGCGACTTTTTCACCTCGTTTCCAATCCGTCCAACTTCCGTCGATGCCTTCTCGCAAAGTTCCCTCGGATTTCTTTGCTTCATTTTTTCCCCAACAAAATAACAACAACGACAATAATAATGATAATGGGGAAAAAAGCGTTCCCCGAATTTTTCACCTTCCCAGGAACATCGAGCCTCGAGCCTCCAACGTCCAGACGATTTAACGCAATTATAAAGTCGTTCGACTTTAATCGAAGATTAATTCGAGCTGGTTCTTCCCATCGATGGGATCTAGATGATCGTGCGACTTGGGTGAAAAAAAACGGCTGTCAGCTCCCATTAAATGGAAGATCGAGGACGCCGAACAGCATCGTAACGTCGGTGCTAATGTTCGAATAAATGTTTGCTGCGGTAATTCTATCGATCCCCATCCGTCATAAACTCGATCATCTCCTGGGAAGCTCGAAAAGTTTCCCATACCGTTTTTCAATCTTGAAAACGCACGTCCCCACTAAAAGCCACGTAATTCCGTTAAATTAAAGCTCAAGTCCTGACCCTTAAAACGACACCGAATTCAATGCTCTAGCTTTTTTCGTCTTTCTTCTCGCAATTTAACTCTCGACAGAAAACTCTAAAATACTTTTATCGTAATCCTAATGTGTAAAAAATTATCGGACTTTGAATACTCGCGACTAAGTAAATTCTAAGAAAGATTGTTATAAGCTCACATTACTTGTAGATAATTTATTGAATTTTGTACCAATTTGTGATAATTTTTAGCTTTCTGGAATTGTTTTTAGTGATCGCAGATATTTATTCATAAATTTAATAAATTGTAGACTATTTATTAAATAGTTGCTTCATAAGAGTTGTAAAGAGGATAGTTACTATCCTTCTTAGAATCTCCTTAGTTGCGAGTATTCAACGCCTGATAACTTCTCACCCATTAGGATTACGGTGAAACTATTTAGGAGCTTTTTTGTAGAGAATTAAATTTCCTCTAGGAATATGTGCATCAATATAAAAAAAAAATATTTTTCCTGGTTCTAACCGGAGAAAACGAAAAAAAACGTTGCCAGGTGCTATTTATATGGAAAAACAAAAAATGATTGAGCGTCTCGTAGAATGTTTTTTATACCTTGGAGAAAGTTACAACGACGGAAAGCTCTAAAACGTAAATTGCCGAGCATCGATAATTCATTTCCAAATCTGAGAATTTTTCTTCAAAAAAAAGCATGTCCAAGACGGAAAACAATAGACTAACGAAATTAAGCTTAGCGAAAAGCTACGAGACGTCGACTCTTTTGTGAGTCGGTCGATCGGAAACAGATCCGTTGGAGCTGCAACGGCGCGAGGTTCGGGTGTGACCTTCGAGGTGAGAATTGTAATAAAATTGTTATACGCGCCATCCTGGTCGAAGGTGTCGAAATGAGAGGATTGCGAGATGTGGAGCGTGAGATTCCGCCGCGGGGAAAGGGGACAAAGGTGAAGTACACGGGTAACGCGGAGATCCGTAGTAGAAGAGCCGTAGACGTCGAATAAGCGACGACCAAGCGGATGGGCGAAGAGAAAGAGGTGGTGGCAGCGGCCAGAGCAGCAACAGCAGCAGCAGCAGCAGCCTGCTCGTTTGAATTCACCGTAGATCGTTCAGTGGGTCTCCGGGTCAGCGAAGTAACCCAAGAAGCCAGGTTGTCGCGAACCTTGAGGAAATCGTCGTGAAGGGTGTGCCAAATAACCTTCGACTCTCGCGAGCATCTCGTAGGTTCGATCCGCCGAGCGATGCTTTCGATGCCGCGGAGACGAACCTCGTGGCAATGTCGTTCGTGGCGATTTTCACCGGCTCCGAATTCCCTCCTACACCAAATTTTTCCGCAACTTGCTGGCTAATCAGCAACTTCCTGATCGTATTTGCCGAAGATCTCGCATCTGCTTGATAATTTTATTAATTTTTTGTTTTGGTTTTGGTGAACGCTCGTCGCGTTCCCATCGAACGTGCTCGTCGGATGCCTCGTCGGCGGTATGCTTTACAAGTGGATTTCGCCGTCCCTGAATTTGTGAACGAAACGAGTGCAATTTAAGCCGACAGCTCGCGAACTTTACCACTAGCGGAAATAATCCCCCGTGAACGCTGGATGTTCACGCAAATGAGCCATTTCGATTCAGGCGGGGTGACTAAGAAGACTAGAAACCTGTTGAATCGCCTGCATTTCTCGAGCCCAACAATCCTTATGGCTTTTATCGACGGCAACGCCTTGGCAGTCTCGTCACGAAACGATGATACGCCTGACAAGAATATCGCGCGGTACAGCGAACCGTGGTACCGCGCACTGACGCCAGGTGGCTACGCGCCTCGTTCGTTTCTCGCAGTCGCGCCACTAGAGACTCGCAGCGCTACGCTGAGTTACCGCGAACCAAATCAGGACTACGCCTAACCTCAATATTTTCCCAACGCATCGCGCCGTTCCCAACACGCTTTTATTAGCTTCATCTATATCTATCTATTTCTGTAACGGAATCTTTCAATTTAGTGTTCACCAACTCGGAGACGTCCTATTAACCTGAGCATTTGCACGCGAAGACGATACAATAATTCGAACTAAAAAAATGTTTCAAAAAATTCGAATTTAAAAACGTTCAAAAATAAGAAAATAAATTATAGTTTAACAAAATTTAAAAAAACACGCTTTATTAGCAATTCAAACGAAAAAATAGAAAATAATTTTGAAAAATAAAGCGTTTATTCTAGTTCTTTTTAATCAAAAAATTTCTAATAACCTTAAAATGGAAATTAAGGTTGTAATAAAATAAATAACCATATTATTAAGCAACTATTTTTTCTTAACGACCCTAATTTTATTAATAGCTACTAATGAGCTATTTAACAATCGTAACTTTTTTACAGTCGAAGTAATTATTTTATCAGGAACGCAATTGTTATTTTAAGCTTGTTAGAAATTTTTTCTTGGAGTGCAGCAATAAACTTCGAGGCCCCCAACGTTTTAGAAATGGAAATTTGATTATGAGAGCGAGTTCGGGATTATTGAGTGGAAAGCGACGAGGAACACAATTTTTGCCTCGGAATTGGGAATTGAGTTTTTAGTGCGAGCGCTGGAATCTCGTCGGACGAACGACGAGGAGAGTCGTAAGAAGGTGATGTAACTAGGAAACGCATCGCGGACGCAGAAGAAATTAGCATGAGCGCGATGCGTCGTTAAACTTTATGGTATTATGCACTGCTGATCGAATGGCGTAATCTCTGTCAGATTACCAGACTGGAAGATGAACGAGTCTGAAGTCAAGTGTAGCGAAGTCATTGAACTGCGATTGCTTTCCGATTCATCTGCCACAGAGGATCGACTATTCGATCACCTCGGTGCCGAAAGATCTTCGCAACGAGCGAAACAATCCGCTCCCAAACGAAATTTTCGAAACGAAAACAACATGTTCGGGGAACACCATTCGGAGCTTCTTCAAGCCGCGGACGAGAGTAATAGCGATGTTCGTGCTCTACATTATCGGAATCACATTTCTTTCCACGCTTTTCAGCTGTTTACTGTGAAAAAAGTGGGGAAAAAAGAAAAAAGTCGCGTCAGTCGGAAGTCTGTGTAGCCCAGAGTTGTCGGCAGTGAGAACGGGATCCTGCGGTTATTGTTCTTTTGTGAAGAACCAAAGACTACGAAAGTAGCAGTACATCGAACGGGGGGCTGATATTTTCGCTGGATCGCGATGACATTGGTCAGGATTCGAGGCCGTTTAGTTAATCGGTCACGTATTTTCCGGGATTCGACCGGGTAATAAACCTCCGTTCGAATTCGGTTTGGACGTCGCGAGTCGTTTCTTGCAGGTGCGTCCCACTTATTCTTTCCCACTTGTTCGATACTTTCGTTTGCAACGGACAGACGGATTCCTCTCGCAAGTGTCGATCGAGTAGACTACAACGATCGAATAACAACCATCGATGGGCTCTTCGTTTATTCGACCCATATCACCGGATCCGGTAAAATTCCACGCAGCCATCAGCAACGCCACAAGTCATTCAAGGTCAAACGGGTGAAAATCGGTGGAGAACGATTCTTCGGGCTGGTAGTCGTGATACGGATCGAGGCTTCTGCTACTAGCTACCACCAGCATTTTAGTACCACTAACTTCCCAGTTTATATGATCTGATAGCAAAACGTCACCTCGTCGTGTTTCTCCTCTGGACGCAGCACTGCGAATACCTCTGCGATTCCATCGACGTCGCTACTCATATCGCGCTCGTAAAATTCCGGGACGAAAAATTCACGAGTATTCGCGCATCCCGACTTTTCGGACTCTCCCACGTGGTGCGTTTGAAAAACAAATTAATTTAAAAAAAAAAAAAAATACAAAGCTGCCATCCGGACGCGAGAGAGCGCGTCTGGTTTTCTAAGGATGGCTTAAGGCATTTCTACCTTTCACGACCACACTTCAACGGGATCCACGAATCAAGGGTTGAAGGCCCTCGCACGTCTACCAACCCTTCGTCGTTTCCATATTAGCACCCCTCTTTTCGACCTTTTGACTTTTATCCACTTAACGATCATGCAGCTGTCAAACTACGCGCTCTCGACGCTCACGGGGAGGGAGACACACCTAAAGTTGAGCTTCAACTACCTCGAACCAACAAATCCAGACAGATATTGAAAAAAAAATCAGCAATCCCTCCGTCGTGATTCAGGCTCATCTTACTGCCGAGTCTTCGATGTACCCGTTTTTTTCAACGCTGCAATATTTCACAAATTTTTCGCAGAACGTGCAGCACCGAAAGTAGCGAAATTTCTTTAAAAAAATTTTGATTATTTTTTTTGCAAAAATATCCCGGCTTCTGATAAACGAGAAGCTGAATTCTATTCTTGTACTCTCGTATCGAAAAATTCGTGAGCTCAAAACTGGTCCGTACAAAATTTGATTCTGCTTACCATTTTTTGCTCGACTTTTGTGAATGATAATATTCGACGAGAATTTTTTTATCCAGCCACGAAGGATAAAAACCGTCAAAGAGAATTGGTTTTAAATAGCAAAAGAAATTTGTGCAAAAAGCATTATTGCACCGCAAGTTTCGGAAAATAATTCCCCCGAGCTTGTTAAACTGCGATCGCGAATGAGAGAGGGTAAAAAAATAGTGGTTTTTCGCATTGTTGTACTTTTTTGTGTGTTGGAATCTGGTTAGATAGGAGTGGAAAAAACGAACCGTGTAGGCAGCATGACAGGAGGAAGATGGCCCCGATTAACAACTGCAGCTTCATGATGCGACGGGCCCTTCGTTTGTCCTCTTCTTTCTTCTCTGTGCGCTTTTCTTCCCTCTTCCCTCTTCTCTCTCTTTCTCTCTCTCTCTCGTACAAGTCGACACTTGGAACTCGCAGCACTGTCGATGGATTTTCCCCAACTGTCGGGCTGATCGGGAAATTTGGCGGCAGTTACGATGCCCTCTTCGACCTCTGGTGTGTTACGAGGTCCACGAACGACTGGAGCTAACCAGCGGCGGGCTACACGTCTATACGTTTACCCTACCCCTGCTCTCGCAGCTATCGCCGAAGCTGAAGTCCCGTCTCTCTATACATCGGCATGCTTACGCTACCTCCAGTTCTCTGAACGCCTGCATCGTGCCCTCCTATTCCCTTTCCTCTCTCACTCTCTCGATCTCTTTTCTTCTCCGCATCTCCTTTTCCTCTCTCTCTCTCTCTCTCTCTCTCTCTCTCTCTCTCTCTCTCTCTCTCTCCTCTCTCTCTCTCTCTCTCTCTTGCTCGCATCTCTCGTACTCGCGCACTCTTGGTAACAACTGGGACTTCGCTCTTGGGCTCGGTTACCATCCGATTACCCTTCATCATCGAGAGTCACGCGCACCTACGAACCTTCCTTATCTCCCCGACCGCGCGGACCAGGACACGTGGAGACGCCGCGGTTTCTGGGACGCTGCAACGAACCAGATCGAGCTGGACCAAACTGCTCGCGACATCCACTTCTGCAAACCATTCGATTCCCCTGCCAATTGCGTTTTTCCCTTTCGACCATTTTTTCCTCACTCCTTTTTTTCAGCACGTGACCTAATTATTGTCCCAGTGATCCGCGTACTACGATAAACAGGAGCACGGTACTAGGAAGTACACATGGTATTAGTAGTTGAAAAACTGGGAACACATATACCCACGCGTGCCAAATTTTTCGCATCATTGCAAACTGCCCAAACTCTTTCCCGACGAATGGACAATTTTTAGAGAAATTTGGTACACAATTTTATGACTCGTCGAGTCCGGTAATTTTATTTTTTTTAGAAAATATAGAACACGAAGTCGCTATCTAACGCGAGATCGCAACGTCTTATCGCCATAAAATATTTCGAGGTGTCCAAAGCGTTAATAAAAATGAGCATAATTTCCGTAATTCCTCAACGCAAAAACGCAACGATGTAAAATTAAAAAAAAAATACGAGAAACAAACGAGAGTCGAGCTACTTTTCGTCAACCTGTGAGATTTCGCTGTTTATTTCTAGCTTGTTGAAAAAATTGGGCAGTTTCAAAAAATTGTTTGAAAAATGTGGAGAAAAAAAAATCTAGTATTGGGAAAAATTTAAAGAAGAAACTTTTTGGCTGGGAGATTCGGAAAAATGAATGTTTTTTTTTGCTTTGGTAAATTTTGGTCGCGGGTGGAAAAAGAAAAACGCGGGTGGAAATTTGAGGCGATTTGTTCTGGGAAGAGAGAAACGTGTTTTTTGTGAAGACGGCTTTTGCTTCGTTTTGGCGAGAACTCGGGTGAGTTCGGGGAAGATACCAGTCCCTTGAGAACGCGGTTGGAACGGTTTCGGTGATCCGGTGACGCGAATAATCCTCGTCGCGATCTTCGGGTTCCTCGCGGCGGCGAAGGGTCGCGCGCGCGCGCGCTTGCGAGTTCTGCTCGACCCATATACCTGCGAATCGGAACCAGGTGACCAAGTGTAACGTACGATCTTCCGATACAACGAAGACAGCTCTCCGCGTCCTCTTTCGCCGCGCCTCGATTTATCGCCGACCGATTTTCACACGCGCATATCGCCGCGATAATTCGTCGACGTCGAACGCTTCTTTTTTACGACTCGTTCCGCGTCGATATTTTCGCCCCCCGGTAGTTTTGGCGGAACGAAGGTCAAGGACCCAGCCTCGTCGCTCTTGTTCTTCTTCTTAGTGCCCTTCCTTCGCCTTCGTTCCGTCCACCAGGCGATGCGGTCCAAATGAGCAATGCACTCCGAATGCAGCGAGAGAAATTCCTTTGTCTTCGAAGCTCCAGGAAAATAATCCTTTTTGGCTCAAAATCCAATCTTCATCCTTCCATTTTTTGTGCTAATCACACAAGTCCGCAAAATAATTCGTTTATACAGCCATTTCACCGCAATGTTGAAGTTTTTAATCGTAGCCCTAAACGTAATCTAAAACTATGTACACGGTAACAAAATTTCCGTCATTGTGTAAAGTGTACAAATTTTGGTGTAGAATGTTTAACATATCAGCGTGCTTTTTCAACTCGATCGCTACTGTTGTTCCCACAGTCCGTTTTTCAACGCACACAAAAGCTATTTGATACTATAGTGACACTTTTTAAATGTTACTTCAACATCAGTTTACGCTACTTTCGACACACAGAGCTGTGTTACTTTAACACTACACACGATGTGTGTTGAAATAACGCTAATTTTGTCGCCACACAAATTTTTGTGTTAAATTTGAGGGAACTTTTTTACTGTGTATGGTCGAGTAATACAACACGTTTTACTTAGTAGATACATGTATAAGCAGTATGTCTAAATGAGAGGTCTGTGATCACTGAAATGAAATCATACATTTAATTATATTTTTTTTTTAATATTCTGATAAAATAAAAATGAAATAACGCGTCTATGTTAATATAAATTGACACAACGTATCTTTGTGTCAATTCTCTCTTTTAGATGGATATTTTATTTTTATTGCTATTTTATTTGAATACTGGGTTGTGCTCTATATGTATATATATATATATATATAGGTATACATTACAGATACAAAATGAAAGTAATTGGTAGGTGACCCACAGTCAGCTCATAAAGTTCATATCTGATAAATCAATACATCAGAGAAAGTAATTGTGCGAGAAATTTGAGAACAAATAACTTGTGAATGAAAAAATTCAAAATAACGTAAATAGACAGAGGATATGTTGAACCAAGCAAATTGGCAGTAACCAGTTCCGTGAAGGCAGTAAGTGAGGTATTGTTGAGGTGGCTTGGGAATAAACGACAGAAATCTGTGAACTTTAGATTTGATGGTAATAAAGTATGTTAGATTTATTTGCCATCAAAAAATACCATAGTGGAGTGAATGGGCTATTTCTGTTCGTTGAAACGTTCATTATGGTATAACGCGTCTGTTTCTAAGATTTTCTGTCGCGCTTTTATTTCTACGTCGTTCGATGTCGCTATGTCCTTGCGAAGCACGTTTTCGTGATTAAAAAGGTGATCCAGAACAAATGAAACGCGACGAAATCGATTGTATTCTTCGATGGAAATTAATTAGATCGAACGGGAAAAAGAAACGGGTCGTCGAAATTGATGATCGGTGACGAATAAATCAGTCAGCGACAGTTAATCGGGGCGTTACGTTGTTAAAAAACATTTGTCAGCGAGAGCCATAAATCGATAAACGTTCCTTTTATTGCGAAACGATAATCCCGTTTCTTATGGGAATTGCCGAAAGGTGAAATTCGATCGCTGGTGGTCACGCGAGCGACGACACGCGGTCGTGTTACATCGCCTTGATACAACAGCTGACAAGTGACGTCGAGACCCAGAAAACGAGCATTCAGCCCGAGGCCCGGAAATGAACGATCCACGGGAAGATTCGAAGCTCCGATTTAATACGATGGTACACAACGAACGTGTGCAGCACTACGTGTCTCGACACGAAGCCTCTTAGACTCGGCGCAGCGTTACTCCGAGTCCTTGCGCTGCCTCGCAGCGTTACGCCGAGCCTTTGCGCTGCCTCGCAGCGTTACGCCGAGCCTTCGCGCTGCCTCGCAGCGTTACGCCGAGCCTTTGCGCTGCCTCGCAGCGTTACGCCGAGCCTTTGCGCTGCCTCGCAGCGTTACACCGAGCCTTTGCGCTGCCTCGCAGCGTTACGCCGAGCCTTTGCGCTGCCTCGCAGCGTTACACCGAGCCTTTGCGCTGCCTCGCAGCGTTACGCCGAGCCTTTGCGCTGCCTCGCAGCGTTACGCCGAGCCTTTGCGCTGCCTCGCAGCGTTACACCGAGCCTTTGCGCTGCCTCGCAGCGTTACGCCGAGCCTTTGCGCTGCCTCGCAGCGTTACACCGAGCCTTTGCGCTGCCTCGCAGCGTTACGCCGAGCCTTTGCGCTGCCTCGCAGCGTTACGCCGAGCCTTCGCGCTGCCTCGCAGCGTTACGCCGAGCCTTTGCGCTGCCTCGCAGCGTTACGCCGAGCCTTTGCGCTGCCTCGCAGCGTTACGCCGAGCCTTCGCGTTGCCTCGCAGCGTTACACCGAGCCTTTGCGCTGCCTCGCAGCGTTACGCCGAGCCTTCGCGTTGCCTCGCAGCGTTACGCCGAGCCTTTGCGCTGCCTCGCAGCGTTACACCGAGCCTTTGCGCTGCCTCGCAGCGTTACGCCGAGCCTTTGCGCTGCCTCGCAGCGTTACACCGAGCCTTTGCGCTGCCTCGCAGCGTTACACCGAGCCTTTGCGCTGCCTCGCAGCGTTACGCCGAGCCTTCGCGCTGCCTCGCAGCGTTACGCCGAGCCTTTGCGCTGCCTCGCAGCGTTACGCCGAGCCTTTGCGCTGCCTCGCAGCGTTACACCGAGCCTTTGCGCTGCCTCGCAGCGTTACGCCGAGCCTTTGCGCTGCCTCGCAGCGTTACACCGAGCCTTTGCGCTGCCTCGCAGCGTTACGCCGAGCCTTTGCGCTGCCTCGCAGCGTTACGCCGAGCCTTCGCGCTGCCTCGCAGCGTTACGCCGAGCCTTTGCGCTGCCTCGCAGCGTTACGCCGAGCCTTCGCGTTGCCTCGCAGCGTTACGCCGAGCCTTTGCGCTGCCTCGCAGCGTTACACCGAGCCTTCGCGCTGCCTCGCAGCGTTACACCGAGCCTTTGCGCTGCCTCGCAGCGTTACACCGAGCCTTTGCGCTGCCTCGCAGCGTTACGCCGAGCCTTCGCGCTGCCTCGCAGCGTTACGCCGAGCCTTTGCGCTGCCTCGCAGCGTTACACCGAGCCTTTGCGCTGCCTCGCAGCGTTACGCCGAGCCTTCGCGCTGCCTCGCAGCGTTACACCGAGCCTTCGCGCTGCCTCGCAGCGTTACACCGAGCCTTCGCGCTGCCTCGCAGCGTTACGCCGAGCCTTTGCGCTGCCTCGCAGCGTTATGCCGAGCCTTCGCGCTGCCTCGCAGCGTTACACCGAGCCTTTGCGCTGCCTCGCAGCGTTACACCGAGCCTTTGCGCTGCCTCGCAGCGTTACACCGAGCCTTCGCGCTGCCTCGCAGCGTTACACCGAGCCTTTTCGCCTCGGCGCAGCGTTACGTATCGCCTATTAGGCTCGACGTAACTTCGCGCAGCGCTCTTTTAGCGTGACGACGCGACGCTACGGCTGAATGATGATACGTAGCGCCAGGGCGCGTCCTGCCATGCATTGCCGTCACGCGTTCGATTCCCAACGCCGATTAAACGAGGTAGATAATTGAAGTGAAAAATGGTCGCAAAAGGAACGCGTCAAGGAAC